>JBAMHX010000016.1:18136106-18163813 GCA_037177515.1 Pseudomugil tenellus | reverse complement strand
AGAATGGTGAGTCTTACCTTAAGGAAATCTCTGAGTCTGTTTCTATATGTTTGTACCATAGACGCAACAGGAAGAAAGTTTTTATGCATGGCATAAATCCTCAGGTTGCTTTGCTCCGATATGTTTGTGTTAAACTCTTTTTTTTTTTCTGTGGCCAGATTTGTTGAAGGCTTCAGCTCTCGAAGATCAAAAAGAAAAAGACGATGCACAGTCCAGTGACAAGTCTAGACCGGTGGATGTTTCTGATGATATGAAACCACAATCTTCAGAAAGTAAGTTATTCAAGCAAGCACAATTGTTACCCATCACATCTTAAATATTTTCTACATATACTATGAAAATAAAACACAACCATCATTCAGTCTACTATTGTGCAGCTTTATCATACACTTGCAACCTAAGATTTTACATTCTCCGTCAAACCTGAGTTTGTTTCAGCAATGACTTATGAAGCCTATCATCTGTTTTGGTTGCATATAATTCAGCTAAAAATATAAGAACCTCAGATACAGATGGATCTTCTCCTTCAGAAGATGACGCCATAACAAACACAGGGAGCATCAGTCATGGTGATTATAACGAAGAATCTCAAAAGACTGACGAGCCAGCTATGACTTCTGAGGAGATTTCAGATAAGTGTTCCTCAGCAACTTCTCCAACAGGTTCTTATTTCTTACTGAACTCATTTTTAAGTAGTCATGGCAGCTAATAAGCAGACATGCAAATGTTGAACTTATGTGTTTTACTTTGGCAGGAAAAGACTACAATAATGATAAGAAAGCAGTAGAAGCAAACCCTGGGGAAGTAGTAAATGATGAAATGCCTGAGCAGATTGATGGGGCCATAAAAATACACCCCACTGGCATTAAAGATACAAAAGACGAGAATGGTGAGTCTTACCTTAAGGAAATCTCTGAGTCTGTTTCTATATGTTTGTACCATAGACGCAACAGGAAGAAAATTTTTATGCATGGCGTAAATCCTCAGATTGCTTTTCTCCTATGTGTTTGTGCTAAACTCTTTTTTTTTGTCCTGTGGCCAGATTTGGTGAAGGCTTCAGCTCTCGAAGATCAAGAAGACAAAAAGGAAGAAATGAAGTCACAGCAGAATGAAGCTCCAGAAGAGAGATCAGAGGTGGAACAGAGACCTGAAGTAGAAACTGTTGTCCCAAATGCAACAGAGGACACTGAACCAGCAGTTTCAGAAGCTGCTCATACTTCTCGTGGTAATCTTATAATTTTTTCCCTGATCTACTATGGTTAACTCAGATTGTTTTTTTAAATAACACAAGTCATTTATCTACAGGAACAATAATATTTGGGATTTTAGCGCTTGGAGTGGTTTTTCTTGGCATCCTGATACAGCATCACCTGAAAAATGAAATTCCACCTCAGAAAAGTGATGTGCGCCAAATAGACATCTTCCTCAAGCAGATGGAAAAAGTCAAAACGCAGTTTCCTAACCAGCGTGCAGAAGTTTGGAACAGGAGCAGAATCCACCTGAAAAGACACCTCCTGACTGCTCAGCCCACTGAGCCAGTGAGTCTAATCCTGACATCCGGTCTCAGAGCTGAGAGAACTCTGTACTGCTTCGCTCGGAGTCTGGCCTCAGCCTTCTCCTCTGCACTTAATGCCTCCGTCCTCCACATTGACGGAGTCAGCAAAGCCAGCCAGGACAGCGACCAGGTCAAGCTGGACATTGACAGGAAACTACAGGAAGCTTTTGAGGGAGATAAACCCGTGGCTGTCATTCATCACTTTGAAGAGTTGCCTCCAGGCTCTACGCTCATTTTCTACCGCTACTGCGATCACGAAAATGCTGCATATAAAAAGACTTTTCTGATTTTTACGGTCCTGCTGGGCAAGGAAGAGGACATCCCTGCAACGATTCGTCTGAGCACCGTGGAAGAGATGGTGGACGACCACCTTCAGAGAAAGTTTCTATCTAATGACCAGCCTGTGTCCTATGATAGGATGGACCTCGATAAGTACGGTGGGCTGTGGAGCCGCATTTCTCACCTCATCCTGCCTGTGGCAGCAGAGGAAAGAATAGAAAGTGAAGGGTGCTAAACGGCACAAGCAGAAACTCATGTTGGAGTTTTTAAGCTAAGCACTAAAATACCACATATGTATCTGATTTCTCACTTTCTGAGGTTCTTCGTATTGTCGTTTAAAAAAATGTTCTTACATTTTACTAAAGCTCAGCACAGATGAATGTATTAAGATTGAGTAAGACATTATGCTGTAGGATATTTGTAAAAACTGCTTCTATCCATTGGACAAAAATTCTATAGCACTTTATTCTTTTACTCATTTGATCATTTTTAATTATGGATAAATTGCAGAATACAAAATATAAATGATTTATTTGGGTTTGGATGTGTGTAGATTTTAATGTGAACTGCTGCATTTTAAAATGATTAATGTAATATATTATTTAAATAATCATAAAACAGGCATAAGGTAGAGCTATTCTATATATCACAACACACAATTACGTTTTCTCCCATTTTCGTTTAAAATTTTCTTTCATACCTACATGGATGGCACCACGTGCCTTAGCTTCAAATCACATGTCCTTTTTTCTGTTTACATGTACATGTTTCATTACAAGTAGAAGTTAAATTCATTAAATCTGTTTAAATAAATGTGCCTTAAATAAACTTTTTGAAAATGCTTCATTTGATGTCGCTAAGTACATTTCCCACTAGAGGGCAGCACAATCTGCCTCGCGCTGCAGTTTGAAGCACGCAGTAAGTTTAAATTAGAAACAAACTAAATATGGTTATAGGGATAAATCTGTTAAATCAGAGAGTCTCTAGAAAGTCAACCTGCTTTGCGCAAATGCAAAGTTGCACATGATGTTGAAAAATCTTCCAGAAAGCAGGTTAACTCCTCCTCAGTGGGATCCGCCTCTTTATCAGCTGCAGATCTCACTGAGTGCATCTTATTTTTGCCTCACTACCAGTCATTTATTTAGAGCATGAAAGATGATTTAAAGCTTAATTTTGCAATTTTATATGCATTTTTTTGGACTCATGTGGATGCTATGAAACTTTCCTGCAGGTAAACAAACCGGTGACAGGCTGTGCCTGCCATAACTTGCTGTGGTATTTGTTGGAGCTCTTGGAGCCACAGCATGTATAAGTTATGCGTTGTAATTGTGTGCTGCTCGGGTTTCTCGTGGGGATTTGTGGCACCAAAGTCCTTGGGTAAAAATCCAAGATCTCAGCCTGAAAGCAGAGAGGAAGCTGACGGGCTGCAAGAGGAGATTGATGGTCAAGAGAGCATCATTTCAAAGGTAGGAGGGGAAAAAAAAAAAAAAACAAGCAAAACACACAGGTGCTGTTTTTATTTCATTTTATTTAATATTTGAGCGAAATTAAGTGCGACTCTGGTGGAAAATGCATCCCCCTCTTCTCTTTATAGCTGCTGGGTGATTATGACAAAGTGAAAACCCTCTCCGAAGGCTCTGACTGTCGGTGTAAATGTGTTGTCAGACCCCTGAGCAGGAGCGCGTGCCGGCGGATAGAGGAAGGCAGCGCCAGCGCGCAGGACTTCTACACGGTGGAGACCATCACCTCAGGACCACAGTGCAAGTGCGCGTGCATCGCTCCTCCGTCAGCAGTCAACCCATGCGAGGGAGAGTTCAGGCTTAAAAAACTTAGGGAAGCTGGAAAAGAAAATGTTAAGGTGAAGCTTCGTTTTGTCCATTTTCAATCCGCACAAGCGCAAAAAGTGTCCCAGAGCTTTTTTGATAACGGATGTATGAAGAAGCCTGGATATAATAGTTTATTTGATAAGAGTCAGAAAAAAGTATTCCTAGACGCATCATCACTCAGTTTGAAAGAGATGCAGATGGCTCTATTTTACTGATGGCATGTTTTGAGGTAAAGTCTTGACTGAATGTGTTTGCAGCTGTCCACCATCCTAGAGCTGCTGGAGGGCTCTTTCTACGGAATGGATTTACTGAAGCTGCACTCCGTTACCAACAAGCTCCTAGAGCGCGTGGATCACATCGAAAAGGTGCAAAAAAAGTACAGATATTCACCGTATGCAAATATGAAATGACAAAGTGCACAGCAGCACGTGCTTGTGCTTCTGTTGACCTCTTGATTTAAAGCATTTTATGTAATGCTTCAGGACAGATTTCAGAATTATTAGGAGTTGAACCTGGAAAATGTGCTGATTATTTTCATCATGTGGAAATTAACTAATTCTAAGCTATTTTTTTTTCCCAAAAATGTAATTCCTTGTGACATCTTTCTGTAGTATTTTCCATTAATACTTTTGTAAATTATTTAAAAATGTAGAAAAAAATTAATAGAAAAGTTCAAACATTTGTTCCAGACTAAAGCAGGAACCACATAGTGCTGAATGGGTTTTGAGAGTCAAGCATAATTGTCAGGTTTTCCCTAAAGGCATGTATGTAAAAAAAAAAAAAAAGCCTTTTGAACAGCATCTGCGCAACTGATGACAACTCTCTTCAGATGAAAGTTGGGTGGAGCTGCAAGGATTTCGCTGAAGTCAGTAAACGTCCTATCCATCATAAATAGCAAAGCTGTCCCACCTTAACAGGTGCAGTAAAGCTAACTGGTTTATACCATGTATGCATAAAGGATTCCAACCTATAGAATGACTGAAAAATACATTTTGTAGATTTTCTTCTAGTATTTAAGAAAATATCACATTGAAGCATCTCACAATGGTTGCATTAAAATAATGAAGGCTTGAGGCTTCTTGTTATTACTACAGAAATAAGATTAAATGCAGAGAATCGAAGCCAAGTAAAGGCTCCAAATGTTTGTGCCGCTATGTTGGTTGTGAATCAGTTGGGGAGTTAAATGATGATCTTTGATTGAGTTCATATAATCATGATAACCTGCAGCAATTAGAAGTAACTCCTGCACTTCTCCATCATTAATAAGTCAAAATTACTGATGTCAAAGTCCCATTATTGTCTCAAAATAACAGTGGAAAGCGTACGTTTATATCTGTAGCTTATTTCCATAAAAAACACTCCAAGTTACGTCCCTGTCTTGATTCGTCCTTGACTATATGAAGGTGGTGTCTCAGAACCAAAGCGTGGATAAGGTGAAACCTCGGGAGAGTCCTCCAATCCAAGTACAGGGGACTGACGTTCCACTTACACCTCCTCCTCCTCCGCATCAGCATCAGGATGACAGGAGGCTCACTGAGGGTGAAAAGGAAGCAGTAGATGAAAAGTCGAAGGTAATGTGACAGCATTAACAGACACAAACATTGTCATAACAAACTATTCCTGTAATTATTTCCCTGCAGTATGCATCATGCAATATCATACAGATGCACATTTATGTTCTATTAACTCATCTTTGAAGTAAATTCTGTGTATTATCTAAAAAAAACAAAATCACTGTATTTTTGTTTGGTATCAATAAAATAACAGTTATTCAAACCAAGTCCAACTTATTTGATGATTTCATGTGTTGAAAGAAGCAATTGGATTTACATATTGCTCCTCAGACTCATTCTTCTTCCAACAAACATCTTCATTAAGTCATTGTCATGTAAAAAGAATGTGTAAAAGTGCTTTTGAGTTAATTGAAATGTTTTGCAGGATCAGTGATGAATAGCAAACCTCAGATCGAGGTCATCTCGCTGGGGGCTGGTTGGTTCCTGACTGTTTTAATATAAACTCCAGAGGATGTCTAGCAGTTTTGCATTTCATAGACCTGGACTCCACATGCAGCTGATTCACCAGATTAATATGTTTCTCAGGGGAACGTGTGGGAAACATCTAATGTTTTGGTTCGGTTGCTAAAAATGGCAGAAAATGAATGTGATTCCAAGAAACCAGACTATAAGCCCTCACGTGCCAGTTTATTTGAAAACATGTGCCCTTAAAAAAACAGAACAGACGTATTTATCTCGTCTTATAGAAAACTAAAGGATTTTTCTATATCTTGCATTATGTCATTAAAACGAGTGGTATGAAGGGAAGTTTATTGTGGAAAATCCATCTTTGCACAGGCGGATGGCCCTGGTGAGATGACTGAGGTCAGACCTCAGGTGACTCCCAAAAACATGGCTAATAAGGAAGCACCACAGGTGTTGAAGACCGGCTCAAATGGAATGATCATCAGAGGGATGACTTTTTACAAATCAGAGCCAGATCCCATGGTGGCTGATGATGGAGAGCCTGGAGAGAACTGTAAGTTTAAAAACGCCATTTAATAGATAACTATAAAGTCTATGCAAGATTAGCTTTTTATTGATAATCACAGATTAAAAAACAAATGAAGTGACTTCTAATCTCATTTTGCTCTGTAAGTTCAATTATTTACTGTGTGTTGATGTCATAAATTGACCAAAAAAATATTTTCCTATATTTCCCCTTTCTTATTTTTTAGTTTTTGAGTATCATGGATTCAGCGGCGATGGCTCAGTCAACCTTTTCATTGAAGAGAATCTTCTTCAACACAAAGCCGCCCGACCCAGGATGAGACCAGGATTTAGATCATATCAAGTTAAAACGGCAAGTTCTGGCCGAGATACTAGGAAAACCAGCCAATCTGTAAAAACAAAAGAAATGAATCCCATCTTAGAATTTCACAAGAAAATATCCAGCGATGGTGGAACCACAACGGATGTGTCTACACATTCAGCAGGTTTTGTGTCTACCACACCCAGAGTCAAATTTGGACCAACTAGAGCAGTTCGTAGACAGAAAACCACAAACCTGAACCCCCAGACTACTCAAGGATTCACTCCCAAAGTCACCAAGTCACCCATTTCTTTGGTGACTGAGGTAGGAAGCTCTTCTAAAAGCATCACTCCTGAGGAAACAACTCAAATTACAATAAACACAACTCAGCCCACTAATAATACCATCGCAAAGGAAATGGTACTAGCATCAACAACAAGGAATATGGCCATCACTGAGAGGGAAACCTCCAGCCTTGAAATGGAAGACCCAACTCAAAGCATATCTGGCAGTACAGCGGCTTATCCGAGCGGAGCAGTTTCAGAGGCTTCAACTACCAGCAGTCCATCTGCTACAATTATCACAATCCAGAACCCCCCGAGCTCAACTCCAGTACATCGCACACTTTCTGCCTCCACACAGCCTGATGCTACAACACTACAAAAGCAAACAGATTATTTGCACTTTTCAGCCTCGATTTTGCCTCCCAATTCTGCTTGGACAACTGCGGTACCATCCTCCTCAGCCATTACCAGACAGGACGCTCCGGTCAAACAGAAATACAAAATCAGCTGGGAAGAGGAAGATGAAGGCCACCTGGATGTCAGTGAACCAATGCAAAGGCAGGAGGAATCATCCTCAGGGAAACCTGGTAAATAATAATTGATTTATACCTCTGGCCTCTCTAACTTCAAAATTTTCACAAAAATTGAGTTTCACAAAAAACTTGTTACCAAAAAAAAAACCATTCTGTTGCCAAATGAAAAGACCTGACTTTAACTCATTTAGAGAGAAAAAAAGGATATTCCTCAGTAAATGTGTAATTTTCCATCACCACCACAATGTATTCCCCTGTGGCAACCTCACCCATTATGTGATTCAAGCTGGTTAAAACAAAAGCCTGTAATTATTTTCAGACTCTTTGGCATTTCTCTAAATACGGTTAAACTGCATTTAATCCTCACTGGATCTTTTTCACAGGGGATTGTAAGGACACTTTGGCAACCATCTCTGAACCAGTCACTCATAACACCTATGGTAGAACTGAGGGAGCGTGGATGAAGGATCCAAAGGCTGTCGATGACAAAATCTATGTCACAAACTTCTATTATGGAAACAATCTCATAGAGTTCCAAAGCCTGGACGTTTTTAAACAAGGTGAGACTTTTTGTTGTTGTAAACCAGATTTATTTGATATCCCTCATGCTTAATCAAGCCTGTGTGTTTTCAAGGCCGTTTCAGCAACTCCTACAAACTTCCTTACAACTGGATTGGCACAGGACATGTGGTCTACGGAGGGGCCTTCTACTACAACCGAGCGTTCTCCCGTGACATCATAAAATTTGACCTGCGGCAGCGTCACGTCGCCGCCTGGACCATGCTCCACGATGCGCTGTTTGAGGAGTCCTCATCACCGTGGGAGTGGCGCAGCCACTCAGACATTGAATTTGCAGTTGACGAAAGTGGTTTGTGGATTATCTACCCAGCGCTGGATGACGAAGGGTTCTTACAGGAAGTGGTTGTTCTGAGTCGACTGAACCCCTCAGACCTCAGCATGCAGAGAGAGACCACTTGGAGAACTGGGCTTCGAAGGAACAGTTTTGGGAACTGCTTCATTGTTTGTGGCGTCCTGTATGCCATTGACAGCTATAACAAGAAGGATGCTAACCTAGAATATGCCTTCGACACACACACAAACACTCAAATGATTCCCAGAATGCCTTTCATAAATAATTACACCTACACCACACAGATAGACTACAATCCTAAAGAGGGTGTTCTGTATGCGTGGGACAATGGACACCAAGTCACATATGACATTAAGTTTGCCTATGTAGAACCATAAGCGAGGCCTTGATGTTCCCTTTTAAATGAATGGATTGTAGATCAGTCCACGTGACCTTCAGCATGGAGATAAATGCATGTGTGTAATGAGCCTGTTTCATTGGTAAACATTTTAATGTACACACTCAAAGTATTTGAGCTGGTGTTTGTGCGCAAAAACAGAATCGGGTTCTCTGAACTAATCCCAATACTTGAGGAAAAATCATATCTTTGTTTTATCAACAGCATTTAATAGTCTATTTTTTCCTTTTCCTTGTGAAAACACTTATTCCCACATATCAAACTATTTTGAGGAGACTGCAATAAAGCTCAGAACTACACATGGAGGATGTGTTCTTTATTTGGATAAAAAGGGGAAGTTAGTGATTTTAATTGCTGCTTGTAAGCTTTCATTTCAACTGGAACATTGAGTGAATGAATGTTTAAACCTGTAATTTTGTGCTGTAGTAAATGTAGGAAAAGAGTGACAGGAACAACATATTTTACCTTAACAAAAAATAAAGCGATAGGAAAAATGATTTTTGGCAACAGACTTGCAGGCACACATGTATACTTAGACAAAATCCAGTGTTTATTTTTATTTAAGCTCATAATAGGACTCAAAGACAAAACCACATAAATTATGTATCTTCTGTAGGTGTGTCCAAAGAAATGAAAGAATAGCTGCACACAAAATGGCTCGCATAAAAAAACAAACAAAAAAAATATAAAACAAAAAAATTAGTTTAATTGGCATTTGATGCGTTAAAACAGAATTATAAGTACAAACTGGAAGCAAAAAGAAACCAGTAAATGCAACTTTAAACATACAACTGCTGAAGAACTACTTACTTCATCATTTAAAAATCAAGTTAAAATTTAAGACATTATAAGCCTGAATTGAACTTTACATGTTTTGCATTTAGTGTGCAATTTTTTTAACCACAAATTAAGTAAAAAAAGATGGCAATTTTACAGAAATTCCAGCAATTTTCTTTTCGATGTCAAATTTTGGTAACAAATATTCAGTCTGTGGACAGAGAGGTCTAACATTGTTTTTCACTTAAGGATGTCCATATCGAGCCCAAGGGCTTAAGCATTTGTATAATACAGTGAAAAATAAATGTATTTGTAGAATAAAACTCACACCAACATATCCATCTACCAAAGTCTATAATGTATTTCATATCATTTTATTTACATGTCACTGAGTTTAAATGGAATTAGAGACTTCCCACAGATAAACAAATTCTTAAAAAAATTGACTAATATAGACAAAACACAAAATTCAACAAACCACAGAAGTGAAACCTTCGATATAAATAAAAATCTGTTCATGAATTTATGTGACACAGTGCAAAGACCCCCAAATTAAGTACAAAAATCCTTCAAAGTGCAACAAACGGAGCACATGGAATCTTTAAATTAGAAAAATGCCAGCAACATAGTGGTTCGCCGGCTAGTTTTTACAGTTCACCTGTTTTCCTGAGTTTGTTTGCTGCAGGAATTCGTCAAGCTTGTGTTTCAATTTAAATCAATGAAAACTTCCCCTTTAGACTGAGGAAAAAATTACATCATTGATTAGATAAAAAAAAGGCGACTATTGTGCTTCCAAACAAAGTTATGCATTTTCTACATTTAATTAATGTAAAAAAAAGAAAAAAAGAGCTGGCTTGAGGAGAGCTGGTGGGAGTTGAAGTATTTGTGTTATGATGAGGTGACTCAGGGTTCAATGCTCCGCCCCCTGCTGCTAAACAATTACCCTTATGTGAGAGCATTTGGGGTTGCAGGGAGAAGTCAGTGTTGCCACACGAAGACCAAGCCTCTGCACAGACCCCATTACAGACTACCTCCACCTATCTGGTCCGGTGAAAAATGTGCCTCGCTGCACTTCAGTTTGAGCTTATTCTGTATGGTTTCTGTACAGTCCTGCAGAGCACATTCATTCAAATTAAAACAGAAAATTACAGGTCGTTCAACGGATCTACATTATTCTTAAAAAAAAAAAACCAAAAAAAAAAACAAGTGATAAAAGGGTTGTCTTGCATTTGCCTTTTTGCTGAGGTTAATGGTGATCCTACGCAGACCCCATTAGCACACCGACGGGAGGCGCAGCCTTGTTGTCAGTCGGGGCATGCTGGTAAAATGTGTCCGTGTGGTTGACCCGCAGCAAAGGTGGAATGCTGGAGGACCTGATATGGAGGATCCTGGTGTCTGTTACTTCACAGTCGATCTGCATCATCACCTCAAACTCTTTGTCACGAATGATGCTGTCTGGAGAGTCAAAAAAGAAAAGAGGAAGCTATTAGCTGTTGCGCAACAATGAAGTTCTCATTTGGTAAAGCACATAACTTAATCAACTAACAACACAAACCATGCTCGCCAAACCGTATTCATTTTCCATCAGCATAATTAGTTATATCATTATGTAGTAGAAAACAGGGTAAGACTGCATTTTGGGAGGGTGAGACAACGAGGGAAGGGGTCGAGAGGCTGGGTTACAGATGAAGTCCAGAGGTGAGTCACACACTGGATTTCTTCATCATGGAGATAAACTAAACAACCATAAACAAGAACAGGACATGCAAATTTGAGAGGAGACAATGAGAAGTCTGCAAGAGTGCCGCAAGCAGGAAAAGAGGGATCACTAACAGCGAAACAAGATTCATCTCATGCTTGGAGAAACAAACTGTTAAAACTGAGAGCGAATGTATTAAATGCTCATGAGTCATTTCATTGTGTCTGAATAAACCCTGCGACCACAGAGGGTTTACAGGTTGTTATCAATACCATAAGTCGTCTCAGAGTCGTTTTAATCTTCAAACAAGCAACAATCTTGGCTTTTTGTAGAAAGAAAAAAAAAACTTAAACTTGGAAACTGATCCTGGATTTCATTCTGGTGATTTGGGCACTCTGGTCTCCCGCAGACAAAATTTACTTCGGCTCAGGAAAGAACATGTTTTTAAGTGGACAATCTTGTAAAATTCTTTGCTAGAGAAAGGCAGTAACAACATTTTTAGGTATCCTAGGTGGATTTATGTTACAGAGAACTTAAAAACTTGGCTTCTATTGTGTGCCTGTGGAGGTAGCATTCCCCATCTGGAGCACACCTCACTCAGTTTTAGTGGACTCTTAAATGACCCAGAAATGGAGCAGTTTGCCTCTTTAAAATGCCTGGGAGCTGCAAGTACGCAAGTATTTTTCCCCACACACCTGTGCAAGACATCAGCTTCACCCACTTCACAGGAGGATTTTCAGGAAGAGCTGCACAGTAATATGACAGCTGGCTCTGCATCTGGAGGATGCAGCTCAGTAGATGGTTTATATTCATAGCAGTCAGAATGACTTCATGTATGAGCTAAGATTCCTGCTTTTGCACCTGTAATAAAACTGGCTTTAGTATCTCAAAAGAAAAGTCTGTGAGACATTTTGTCTTGCTACATCTATCAGAAAATTAGGCCCCTGTTTGAAGCTGAGCTGGAAAAGTTAATCATACAATTTGATGAGATCACAACAGATATTTCCACCATCTTCAAGCCACATGAAGGCTGTACTCAGATTAAACAACAGATTAAATAATACACTAAAAGTCCCTCAAATGAAAAGTTACACTTACATACAGAACACACTTTAAATTGTTTACGGATACTTAAGGGTTCTGCTGCTGCAGGGTCAGACTTCACGGTCTGTTACATCTCAATGTAATCAAAAGCATAATAATCACACGGTAATATGTGCGCCATCAAGCATAATCCAAACTTTAGACTCAGCTTCAATAGTCAAATCTTTTTTCATCCTTCTTTTACTAGATTACCACTCTGATCTCAAACTCCTTGAGAAGCCCAAACAGTGAAAGATGAATCACACAAGAATGCAAGGCCCACCTTCAAATTGCAACTCTTTGAAGTAGCTGCCAAATCTCAGTTCTAGTCTCTATGGCTTTATTTTGCCCTTTTACTGGTGCCATCTGGAAATATTCCAGGAAGTTTCAGTGACCTGGTGAACACTGATAAGAGCCTAATGCCTGGCAAAAATGCAGGAGAGGAAACCTGAGAGAGCATCTCAGAAGGATGCTGACAGGGAGTTTGGATTAAACTCCGATGACACCTCAAATGAAGGATGCTTTTATTTTCACTTTTAAATAAAGAGGGGAGAGAAAGAACAGCAAGTATAAACACATCCAAAAAGAAACAGACCCGTAAGCAAACTCATGCTCCCAGCTTGTACAAATTATATATGCATTAATACAAAAACTGTGAGGTGCTTCACAGAGCAAAACAGCCTCAATCAATCTGCCAACAGGACACAAATGACAAGCATGAGACAAGCTTCATGGTCACATAATTTGGTAATCCAACTATATTTGGTAACAACATTCTGCCAGAGTACTTGGCTTTCACTTCCAAAACTGAGATTTTCCTTTACACTACATGAATAATAGAGATACCAGTGGAATAGTATTGACTTTATATGAAATGAATTATTTTGATTTAAGTTTGTGTTTATATTGACAGAGAAACGGTTGACATGCAGCAAATAATCTACCCAGCCAGGCTTTTAGCCATGACTCGTTCCTCAGGTCATCATTTTCCACATCCTTTGCATAACTAATAACTTGGCTGAATAGCAAATTAGGTCTGTATGATTAATTGCCTTTGAACAATTCATTAAATATAATATCTTCAGACAATTATTAGCAGAGACTCATTGGGGACAACCGTGGTCAGTGAAGGAGCTGTTTCGAAACATATGATCTCATCCGAGAACTGGAAATCACTGAAATAATGGCAAGGCTTGAACATTTAGCTGCTAAGCATGCACACCCTTTTAGATCACTGTTGGGGAGGTTTTGTTTAGTTAAGAGGGGTAGGAAAGTCTGACCCCCCCCCCAAGTCTGTCAGTGGTATAGAACTCCCCCAGTAAAAGCTGCCTCCTAGCTACAATACACATGTACAATCTCATAGAAACAAAAACAGACTGTGGTACATCGGTCTCTCAGTCAATCCACCTGTAAATGAAGTCACCCTTAAAATATTCCTCCTCTGCATTCACATCCAAACATGTCACTTCCACTTGATTGAGGTACTTTCAAACTGGGATCATTAAATAAACACACCCTTCAGACCTTATAAGGAGAAAGTGCCTTGCCATTTGCAATTTCTGAGCGAAGAAAGAGGTAACATTAGCAGAAGTACTGAACTGTAGAGACGCAGCGAGGCAGAAACAGACCTGGGTTTACATCAAAGTCTCTACTTCCATGTCCAGTTAATGACCAAGACAGATCAGATGACCACCTCAGATTAGCAGATTGTATCCACCCACTCCAGATGAAAACCATTTAGTGACAATAGAAGGAAGGCATTCCTAAAAGGAGAGCACCAACAGGGAGCTGGAAAGTATTATCTTCCGCAGCGGAGCAATCACGCTTCTTAAAAGAGTACACCGATTCTACTTTCCTAAGAATGTCGCCCAGATAAATACGTACACTTTCATTCGATCACTTCAAAGTTTCAAGCAAAGACAGCATAATTTCTGAAAGGCTGCTTGTAGGCTGTCATGTGTGGCACATGTTTTACGTGTAAAAGGAGAGAGCATCATGCATGTGTTGTGCCGCAGAAAACCACAACCAGCTTTTGCTTTGTCGGACATTATTAGCTTGTTTTTTTGTACTACAGTTCTCACTGTCCAGGAGGAGCATTAGTTCCATCTTCCAAAAATAACATCAAAAAATAAATAAATAATGTGGTTAGCTTGCTCTCTATGTACCACATGGTCCAGCCAGCTTAATAAATACAAACACATTTAGCGTGAAAGGGCACAGTGCTTCACATCTGCACTTCACTGCCGACTACACCACTGATAACAAGCATGGAAGCCCTCTTTCTGGAGCAAATAAGAATCTTTCCAGACCTAATATTAATCTGTGAATACCACCTTTGATTGGTCTTTTAAACAATTAGCCTGAAAGAAAAGTTTTGGATTTCACTGTTTACTGGCATTTCAATGGGCCTTCTGACCGACACGGACCTTAACATTCCTCACTGACAAGATGAACCAAGAACAATGTTTATCTTTATCAATCTTCAACACCAGGGGAAAAAATCTTAATGGACATGTCTTCCCTGCTGACTAAACGGCTCATATTCCACTGACTCACCCCTCACAGGGATAGTTGAAACACTCATCAAAACTGTTGCTGAGGCTTTTCTACAGATAAACACATAGGAAGCAGCTTGGTGTTTTTTTGTTATCTGATTTAAAACAAACAGAACACACACACGCTAAGCTGTCAACATCTTTATGAGTCTATAAACAACTACATCCCTTAGCAAGTTTCTTTTGGTTACCTGTAAGCAAGTTTGTAAAAACAAAAGCTACAAATGTTATAAAGTTTGAGTATTTGACCGCAGTTTCTTTGCCTTCCGATGACCTGGTTTTCACATGCTGTGAGGATCTGAAGATCAGAGGGAACGTTTGGGTGATCTCATGGAAATCAAAAGCAAGTGTACAGTTAAATAATCTAACAAATAACACAATAGTTAAAGGGGTAGTACACTTTAATACGTGTTTGAGGTGTAGACAACATGGCATTACTTAGCTGTCATGAAAACCATCATTACTGTTAACATTTGTAATTCTTATTTTCTTCAAAAACTGGGATTTTCTGGTCAAAATAATTACCGTAATAAAGTCCTCTAAAGGGTAAAACTAGTTTGTTTTTCATTCCCACATGATAGCACAGGTGTACTTTGTGCTTCTCTCACAACCTCCTCCCTCCATATGTTAAAATAGGTCAGCTCCTTGCCTTGTAGGCATAGAAATTACATCCACTGACGTGTATGCATTACCAGACACAGATTTACTAGTTCTAGACTTCCAGGCTTTTACAGAACCTTTGAGAAAACATCGCTGCAACGAGAAGGATTTGTGCTTATAAGAAGTAACTCTGGACTTTATTATCTGCTGAGCTGCTGTCTGTCACTAGGCCTGTTGCAATAAGCAATAAGTCAGTTAATTGCACGATAAGAAAAAGTGAGTGCTATAATTTTAGTTTCTGTTTTTCTATTTACCAAAGACGTTCATTCAATTTTACTCTGCCACCTTAGATATGTGGTCAAGTAAAACATGATCCCTTATATGAGCAGACGCTATGTAACTGCTGACTGGACCCTGAACTCAAAGGGTTTAAAGACCAGATAATCACACTGTTGAAACCATAGAAGACCATAAACTCGTCTGCACATAAAGCTAAATGTTCTTTGGAAATGAATGTTTATTCTTTGAAAGGGTGTCAGTAGCGTTATTATGACATTTTAGTATATCAGTTGCAAACTGTCTAAAAATGACAACATTAATCACTTAGTGCAATATTATCGTTTATCGCAATAATTTCTACTTGTGTATTCACAACCCTCTCACTCCAGAATACTTGCAAACAGATGCAAAAGTCTGAGAATTGTAGAAAGGATCTGATTGCAGCGATTGCCTCAAAGAGTTGTTCAACAAAATATTGGTTATCGGGTCCCATCATGACTGTTTTTCTTTCATATTTTTTATTAAATCACAATTCAAAAGCAATGCCAGGATTTTCATTTAATTCTTTTTTTTTTGTCTATTTCAACTCATTTCAGAGACAATTGTACCGTTTCACTTAATAAACGGGAGGGTGCCATCACACTTGAGCACAACTGCATTCACATTTTCAATGAAAATTCAGCAACGAATGGACAAAAAGAAATTTAAGATTAACAAGTGCTACAAGCTGGTTTTCCCTTTGGAGGCAAATGGTCAAATAAGTGGGTGACTGCTTCTCAAATAAGCTGCTGGAAACCAACAACCCAAGGCAAAACCAAGTGCGACCTGATTCCCACCCATGGAGACCAGCTGTGAACAGCGAAATGAATTTTATGTGGAACCTTTTTGCATGGCATTCTGCATGGATAGGCCTTCTGTGAATAGGTAGGTAATCCAAAATTTTAATGTTTCTTACAGAATAAATGTCTAAATGTGCAAAAAAAAAAAAAAAAAAAAAAAAAAAAAAAGATTAAAAAGATTAAAAAGATCTAAGATTAACAAGTTGCACAAATCCTAATTACACTAAAGTAGATTAAAAAGGAGACAGGCTAAGTGTTCATTTTAAAAATCTCATTTTCCATTTTGGTTCTTGACATGTATAACCACTGGTAATCCATTCTTAAGTAGATATGCATTTCTGAATGTCCACCCAGTTGGTTTTCATCAACTAGGATATGTTGAATGACCAAACTCTCCAACTGTTTGTGATTCAGCTCTTACCATTTATGTTCATGGCTGGCAACACTAAGGACATCTTGGGCCGACTTCCTTTGTTATGGTTGGTGGCAGGAAGTAGAAGATGATCCTGAAAGTAAAGAACAAAACGCTTATGTAGAGAAAAAAAATACAGTTTCCTAGATGCAAAGGAAGGTCGGCTGGTTGGGAGCTCAGTTTATAACTCTGTATGGGCTACATTGTGACTGAGCGACGATGCTGTGGTCATATAGGAAAGCTAACAGGTTGAAAGGAAAATGCACCTTGAAGTTAGACTGGTTCTGATATGATTTATATTTTTGACAGCTTTTGGGAAGAAGACCACACAGATTTAGAACTTTTATATACATCCTTAAACAGAAAAATGAAGCAAGATTAAACAGCTCATCTTACGCCTGTTGCAAACAAAATAAATGAACTGAAATAAGTTATATTTCTCATTATTTAAGTGTTTTTCATCACATCATTGCAGCTGCTTTGCGTCCTGATTAATGCATTCAACTAGAAACATCTTGAAGCAATTGCTCTGCTCATTAAAGCACCAGAAGAGGTACTAAATTACATTCAAGTCTCAGTAAGGTTAAATTCAGTTAAATTCACTGCTTTATGATTTCTCTTCCACCATATATCATTTTCAAAAAGGTCCCACCTGCACATGAGTAGCTTCATTTCTATTCTTTCAGATATTTCAGATTTTAATTTTCTAGAAAATCATGATAAAATGTTTGATGGCTCATCCTGTAATTAAAAGCACAGACTAATAATGTGTTGAATGAGCTGAGTGGAAACCAGTGCTTTGGGTCAGTGGATCCAACATTTGTCACTGCCCACTGTGAGCACACGTATGATCATATTATACCCAAGTTTTCAGCTTAACAGCAGGTGAACTGGAAATGTACTACAGGCTGTCAACACCGAATATTACTTTGCAAATAAATAAGAGTTTATAAGTAAACTAGGTTTGTTTCAATGTTTCACACATTTTTTTGCAAAGTTAACAGGGATATAATTCAACTGAAACAGATTAACTTAATCTTTCCTGTCTTGCAAAGCTTGGCTTGAGTAAAGTGTAAAAATGTTTCTTTTTAAACCTTTATTTTATTAGGTTCAAGGTTTGCAAATGAGAGCTGGTTGTCAAACATGAGCTGGCCAAGAAGCTCCAGGAGAGAGAAAAAGAAAATACAGAAACTCATGGATGATTAATAAAAACACAAATGATATAAAAAGAAAATCCTCCTAAAGACAAGCATGTAAATGACTGAACATGAAAAACAAAGAAGAAAATGTATAAAAATTGGAAGGAAAGAATAGAAGAAATGATCAGCAATAATCTGTTGCAATGTAAAGTTAATAACACACAAAACGACATTTCAGACTTTAAGAGACTGATTATAAAGATAAGCGGGAGAAATTAGTATTTTTTTAGTCATTTAAATAAATGAAGAAAATTGCTTATTTTGTTTCAAGATTTTTATTTAATGAGCACTTAGACCGATTCATCTGTACGATCAGCCAGTTTGTCAAAAATACCCAAATCCAAGGCTACTGTGAAAACACATTTTCCCAGTTTTTCCACCACCTCACCTAAACATGCACAAACTTAAGGCCACAGATGCTAAAACAACATGAAAAATGCAGCCAAACCACAAAATGACAGTAGAAAAGTTCTGTTTTCCACTGGCTCACCTCACTTCACACCTAAACAGAGACATGGCGGAAAAGGTCAAATACTTACGGTAACTATAACCTAAATATGAGCATTTGTCTAATCTGGCCTTGACCCAACATGAGCTAGTGACCCTAACTGAGGAAGAGGGAGAGACCAGAGCACGACGAACTCTGTGAAATATTTCTGCCTTGGGGGACAAAAGTCAGAGCTGGTGGTGATTGGCTTAATCTAAACAAATTCCAAACTTAATCCAGTGCTTTGGCGGTCTTGTAATAACATCATAGCAGCTGGAATCAAAACAAAGGACTCAGGAAAGCTCATTTGTTGGACTAGATTGTTCAGACAGTGACTGCAGCTGCTAGAGTGCTAGAGAGTAACAAGTTTGGAAAAATCGAATTCAACTATTATGTAAACAATATATTTTCCATCTTTTTCTAGTCACTTTGCTTTTTACAAAGTTCTTGTATAAAACTCAAGTTTATTTGTCATATAAACATGTTCATATGCCACATGTGTGTATGTATGTGTGTGGTTAGGAGGTGGGTAAACATCACAAAGTAAAGTCAGACATTGGAGGAGTTTGGAAAATAAAAATAAATTACAAAATAGAGGAGTATAAAGTTTAAAAGGTACATATAAACTAATTCCAGTTTAGCTGTGTAGCTTTTCAGTCCCATGCCAGAACTTTCCTGATAAAAAAACACATTTTATTGGAACGCGTATGTGCAAACATCACTTTATTCCTACATCAGCTTTCAGAAACATGTGAGACTATATGAAATGCAGACATAAAATAATAAGACAGGAAATGTCATCTGGAAGAAGAAGAAAAACTTAACAGCGAAGGATAATTCATTAACAAACCCACCTAAACAAAATTAGAAATCAGTTATTTTGATAATCAGTCAACATGAAGACAACACCTAAAACACGTTTCACTGTTGTCTTTATAACATTAAAGATTAAATCAATGTTTTTTCAGTGTTTGCACAAATACAATGCTGCTACAAACTAAAAGGTCAACTACTTGACCTGTCAGGGGCTCCAACTTCAGAGCGTCATTGTTACCATTATCCCTGCCGTCACCATGCCAACTTAGAAGTAAACCATTGGTGATGAAGGGTCTTGATCTTTGACCACATTGCTGAAAACTCTTACCATTCAAGGTGATTTTGAGTCTGAAGACCTTAAAATCGTCCAGAATAGCCAGAAACACTTTACTTCTATGTTATCAAATTCATTTAACCACCAAAGTTGTTTTCTTTTCACGTGAGCCGGCACTTGGAGAGCTGAGACTTACCCTACGGAACGACACCACGTAGAAAGTATCACCACGGCGATTGAGCTCCTCAAAGAAGTTAGTGTAGATGTGTTGAGGTGCGTAGTAAACCTGCAGCTCCCTGCCTGGATTCCTGATGAGTGGCAGCAGAATGGTAGAGAGAACAATGAACAACATGCAGACAGATTTGAAGATAAAAAAAAAAAAAAAAACTGGAAACAAATAGTCATTTCTTCTCAAAATCAGCCAGATACTTTAACTTAAACGTGGGGAAAATGTCAACGAACAAAGAAAAAATGTATTGACTCATCAGTTTGAGCTACACTGCATAGTAGGAAAAGCTTTTCATTGACTGCCAAACTTCTGCAGCAGTGTTCAGGAGTTAGTCTAGAAAACCATTGCATCTTAAATTAGTGATTCTAATATTACAAAATGTAAAAAAGCTGGCTATTACCAAATATCCCATCTTTAGAGAGAAACCTCTTGCCCAACATTCGCAAATGAAATTAAACATAGTTTAGTTTTACACAATGAGTTAGATAAAGCACAACACTGGTTTATATGCTAAATAAAAACACAGGTTTACTTGTATGAAGTCATGGACCTGTACTCACTTTTTCTCAGTGGTTTCTGTATATGGGACTGCAAGCATCTGGGCGCTCTCAGCTTCCTTACTTTCAGCTTTCTGCTGAGAAAGAACAAACTAAATTAGCTCCATTCTTTGGTTAATCACACCAAGTCACTATTTAAGGGAGCCACACATGGGGATGCAAAGTTTCTGGAAATCCATACACATTTCCTTCCTAACATCTAATCCAGATGTGATCTATTAGGAGAAAAAGGTTTTCAGGTGGTGCACAATAACAAATTCTATCCTTAGGGTAAACTGATTTACTCTCATAATACTCCACACAAACAGTGGCATACACAATCTTTTAAATGAACAAAACTTTTAGGCAAAAAAGAAAGAAAAAAAGAGCTCTGTAGTGGTAAAATGAGAGTCTCACTTTATAGTACTGTGAGCATTAAAGTTGAAAATATTAAAACAACTAAACACAGCTAATAAGTAAACAAATTCATGAGTGAAGAAAAGAACAAGCATATTAAATGGGGAGAGCTGTGTGGACTGGACAATATAGGAAAAATAAATTATGGAAAAAAGAGCAGGGGGGCACTAATCCTGCAGCTCCCCATGAAGCGCTGTGTTTGCTCCCTCCTTGCTGCTGGACTAAACTCAGTCCAAGAAAGAGAAATGAGAGGCAGAAAAAGGAAGGCGTGATAGGGAGCTGAAACAATGGAAGGAGGAAAAGTCTTGAGTTGCCAAAATGCAACAATACCAAAGGTAACTGCTTGAAATTAGATTCAGTTTTGCAATACAGATCGTGTCAATTATAGATTACTGAGGCAGACATGTTTTCCTGACTTACCAGAATGGTCTTTAGATGTTTATGGTTGCTGTTACTCATGCGCCTGGACTTGGTCTGTTGCACTTCATGACGATGAACCCAACCTCTCAACTCAAGGGTCAACCTGATAAGAGAAAACAATTGTTTGCTTTATTTCATGTCAGAATTGGGTACTTTTGTGGTCTTATGAAATGAAAAACACTTTATTAAAAGTAAAAATAGCGAACAAGAGCTGCAGTAGGACTAGACATAGTATATTAAAAAAGTACTTACTCATTACACTTGGTCCTGTTAATAGGAGGCTGGCATGGGGGAGGGGGTCTGAGAAAGATGGGATCCTTCACCACCATCAGGGCTTTATCCTTGGAGCTAAAGCAGAACAAAACCACATGGAGGCAGTTATTCTTTTCTTTCTTTTCTTTATTTTTAAGTGTCAACTTTACAAGACTGCTACAACATTAATATATGCAAATTTTAAGTAACTAATTGCTGAAAATATTCCTCACATGTTAAGATCATTCGTTGAGTGCATAGTGACAGGAAATACAGCTACAAGCTCTTTTTTTTTTTGTCGGTAAAACATCTGTTATGGCTTCGTTAATGGGAAACAAAATGCCACGGAGAGCGCGAAAGGCATGAATGTGGTATCAACTATGTGAAATGGGTTTGTTGGACATGCATAAGTGGCACAGTTTACTAAACATTTCCATAAAAACCCTGACCTGCATCACGAAGGAAAGTCCAGACACATATGCAACAAATTCTGCACACAATTACAGCAAACATGCAAAAAAGAAGCGAGTGCTCCCGACCAGTAAATCATTTCCAATCTGGTGATAACAGATTAAATCAACAGAAAACGAGTGAATTGTTACCATATGCTGGGTTTGCATACTGTATATTTAAGAATGGGTGGCACTGGTGGCAGCACTGTATAACATTTCTTCTCGGATGTTTTTGTAATTTCTATCGCAACTGCAAAACCTGTCTAAAAGTGAAGGATTACATCAGCACCTCCAGCAACACAGGCTGTCCACAGTGAGAGCCCACCTGAAAGGAAATGTACACCACCAGCATAATCCCTCCCCTGGGCCCCCTGGATGTAAGCCAACTGCTTGGCTATGCCTCATGTTCCTGTCTCTGAATGCTCTGGAAATGGTTCAATGAGACAACATGTCAGACCACTGAAGTCTGATCATAACTCTAACTGAGGGGCCAACATGCGCACACACCACCCTGTTCAGTGGGATCTCAAGATAATGTTGGATATCTTCCCCATCCATCCTTGTCCCTAGTGCATTTGGTACCCTCACCCTTTTTTTTTAGGGCCAATGTGTTCCTTTATTCCTGCTCCAGGTAAATACCGCTGGGAAAGTTGATACCACTGATGAATAGTTGGGATTAACATATGTCATACGCTACGCAGTGCAACATGGACTGGCAATGGCATGCACACATTAGAGCCCTGACCACCTTGGAAAACATCATTTTCATGACACAGAGGTTCAGGCAATGTGCCAAACAGAAATGTTATTTATGCAATTTACAAATGTGCCTGCTCGGCCTCAGCAGTATTTAAAGAAAGAAATACAAATATACAGGCCCCAACTAAAATAGTCTGTTAAATAATAACAGCTTAATGTCAAACAAGGCCCAGCCCTGGTGCCCCATCTTGTAACTTTAAGCCCAAGTGCTACCCAGCTCCTCTGGGACATGCATACATTCAAAAGGAAGACATTTGGACAGTGTTGGGAATCTGCAGCTGCACACACTCATACGTGCTGGAATGAGCCGTACAAGTTCAGACTGCGAGCAGGAACAGGTGCATCCTGGTCTAAAATTAACAGATAAACACAATAACATGATGAGTCTGGGTGTGGTTTAGCACATTACCTGACTGGCATCTCAGAGGAACTGCTGCTGACCTGGGGACCCATTGTTAACTCATTTTCTGCCTCTGGTAAGAAACCCAACAGGTGTCTGCCCCCATGCTGCATTGGAGTAACATCAAGCTTGGAGCCTCCCTGAAACAGACTAAGATGAACAGCAGGGGTGTTAGGAAGAAGACAGGTAAGGCAAAAACAGGGCATTAGGCTTAAAGATACAATTGATAAAATATGTCAAATCTCGTTAGACTTGTATGAATGCTGAATTTATTGGGCCCCACATCCTGTGGACAGGACCTGCATTCTGATCTCAGACAAGCACAAAAGCATACACAGAAGAAAATCTACACTGTTGTACCAAGTTATAAACAAACTAGAGGGTATTTTCTTTTCAAAGAAGTCTGCTCTCAGGCTAGACATACTTTACATGCCAAAAGGAGACTGAATACAACAAGTGTCCGGACACAAACAGACACAAGCACACACTTCAACCTATTAGAACCTGTGAACAAGTTTTTGTGATATTAGTGGGAGTCCATGAAATACTTTCATGTTTGAGTAGTCAAAAAAAAAAAAAAAAAAAAAAACAACCAAAGAGCTTTTTTTTCTACCAAATGAGTAGATGCTTATGTCTTTGTGGAAAAAATGATTCCCAACAAAAAATAAACACTTCTATAAAAAAATGACAACACAATCTGTTGTTATGGTTTCAGACTGAGTTGGTCGAATTGCACAATCTTTCTGTTTGCTGGGTGTAATCAAGCCTTTTCCCCAGCGTACTTTATGTAATTATTCATATTCAACTGGCCACGACTACTATTACAAAGAAATACAAGAAAAAAATCCACAGGAAATCGTATTTCTCTATGTGATAAATGTTTCCTTTTACACCAAAGTATCATCACTTGAAAGCTTTCCACTTGGTCAAAGTCTATTAAATTTGGCAGAACAGCAGTATGCACACAAACAATAAGGTGTGACAACGCTGCTTCTAATTTTCACCAATGCAAAAACCTCTTAATACTTATAATTTATTCTTAAATGTATTACCTCAATAGGAAATGTTGTAAGCTGACTTAATTTCTTCTGCATAATGTCTTACATGAGGGAGATTTCCAGTGAGTCATGGGGCTTCCCGTTTGTTTTCCTCCAGTAATAAAATACATGTGCATTTACAGTGACACAGTTAAGAGGCTTTCTTTCAAAAGCTACAGCATCTAGAATTAGCAGCTCTCTTAGTTTGAATTCAATTTGAGCCACTGGATACCAAGTGAAGTTATGAAATAGGGTATATAAAGTAATATAGAAATTCACTGTTCTTTACTCACTTCATTGGTCCAACATTAAGCACGAGGAACAGCAGGACCACCATGAGGTAAACAGCTTTCCTTTTGGGTGATTTTGCCTTTAATACTGTGTTCTGTGTGCAAGGCAGGAAATATATTTCAACATCAACAAATCACAGAAATTAATCAGGAAAAAAAGCTTTTTTCCTCTTTTTTTTTTTTTAAAGTTCTTCCTTTTCAACTACTCAAGCTGTGGACGCTCGCCCCTCACCTCACTCAACAGGCCCTCCAACTGCCTCTTCAGGTTCCCATTCTCACACTTCAGCGCCTCATTTTCAGACAATGCCACTTTGAGGCGAGCTTCCAGTGACAACAGATATTCTTTCTTCTTTTTCCGGGACAGTGACGCTGACTCTCGGTTCTTTATCATACGTTGCTGCCTCTGGGACATCTTTGACTAGAGTAAGACGCAACAAAACAGAAAAAAAACAAAACATTTTTAACATCTTACTCATTGTGAGTAGTAAATTGAATCCATCTTACCCTTAAAATGCATCTCAACAAGAAGGAGAATTTGTAATTGCTAGCAATAAAACAGATGCTTTGGCCACCTGTTAGGCTGTAGATCACTAAAATTACATGTTTATTCATATTTTGTTAGCATTCGGTTAAAAAAATAAGGGAAACATGCACATGTATGCATGCCAAAAAGATCTTGTTTAGTATGGTATATATATTTGACAATGTTTATAACATTATTTTATTCCTTAAAGAGCTTAAATATCTTACTACTAAAAGGGATCATGTGTGCTATGAGTTGACGAAAGATATAACAATAAAAGGTGAAAGCACTGATGTTTGCATGAGAAGCAAGTAATCAATGGGAATCAATGAAGAGTCAAATAAAAGAAGTAAGGAAGGAGGAACTTCCCTGAAGGCAAAAAAGGAGAAAACAATAACCAAATCACCACAGCAGCATCATAACACAGACACATTTAAGATGTGTTGCAAAGTTGATGACAATTTTGAAACAAACTGTCAGAATTCACATCCAAAACAGCCCTTAAGTGTACAAATTAATAACCTGCTCGAAGATAGTCATGCCCTGAACCCCTAAAAGAGGTTAAGAGGTCACTTACGATGCCTCTGTTCTACATGTTAGTAGGAATGCGTTTATAGAATGCGTCGCTCTTTGAAGAATGGGTTCACATCAAAGACTGATAAACACAGAGCACTATACATCTTATATGTCTGGATGTAAGAGTACAGCCATAGCCAATCGTAATTACTATAATTAGTGCCTTAAAACGTCAAGCTAATCTGCAAATAAACTAATTATATTCAGCTTTTTTTCCCCTTTTTGGATCTGCTGATGAGAAATTTTCTCAGAAATGACCACAAATCTAAAATATGTACATATAAATAAACATGTTAGTAAATCAGTGAATGACACCAAGCCTAAGCACCGGGCAATAATTGTTTCCAGTTGACATGAGAATAAAAATCAAAGGCCAGCATGCAAACCCAAATAGAGCATATCTGAACATGACCTCTACCAAATCAACACAACCCAAGGCAGTGAATATCCAAATCCAAACACCTTCATTGTCCACCCAGTCCATCAGCCAACCCTGTACTGCTCCTTCTTCAAACACAAACACTCTCCCCTCAAAGGGAAAGTCTCTAAGATCCTGGGCCTAATAGCCCCAGTGGTGATTAAGTTATTTGGATCCTTGTATTTGTGTTCTGTCTCCTGAGAAACGCTTCTGTCTCCCAGCCCAGAACTGGGAGCCGCGCCACCAGCTTAAGCCTGGGAACAGTGCAAGAACGCAGTTACCAGGGAGTGGAGAGCAGGGGGGACTTCACTTCACCTCCACACTGAAACTGAAAAGGAAAATGAGGGACAGGGGCTAAAAAAAAAAAAAAAAAAAAGTGGGATCACTCAAATAAGTCGACTTGAATGGGTGAGAGCGGAAAACTGATACTGGTTGAAACTTATGTTTGTGTGTCAGTGGGAAAAGTCAACGAGGAAGAGTACACGGTACTCAGCTGTTGCTGTAGAAATGTACAGACATGTACATATGTATGTAGCAGCTGGTATACTGAGCAGGGTGCATGTGTTAATGTGGAGAGATGCTAAAAGGGTTCTGCTCAACAACACTTAAAGCAAAAATATAGGTGAAGAGGGACGAGCTGGAACAACAGCTTCTAGCACACTTGACCGTCACAACACTGTTGAAGGACTCCTTTTTATTTAGAATCTCATGGGTTACTATTTAGTGATGTGTATAATTAACTAGGACCACATCCAAATGGGAAGTGGTCCATACAACACTTAAACTCCTTTAACTGTGAAATGTGCTCAACAGGTCCAATTACAGTTAACATGACGTTTTCTCTAATTTCTCTTTAGCTCTGCTATTTGCTTTTTATGTGCTCAGTTTGAAAGATAAGTTTTAAAAAAAAATTCAGAGAAAACAAAACATCACACTCTCCTTAGATGCTTTCACACAAAAAACAAGTTGTAGTATGATCTTGCACACAGACAAATATTACTATAAACAACTTTTACACATGAGGAAAACCAACAGAAATGGTAATAGAAAATAACTTAAGCACAAGAGATCAATGTTCAATGTGGCGGCAATTTAAACAGATTGTCAAAACCACATCCAACAGGATGAAAGAACATTAGTAAATTAATTTAAGGACTTTAAATAGAATATAAGAAATGAACGATAAAACAATTTTACAGAAATCTAATATTCATAAAGTCTTACATTTAGGAAACATTCTCAAGAAAAAAACAAACATTTGATTTGTTTAATTGATGTAAAGGATGTTGAGTCCTCCACTAGTCATAACATGCTCAACTTCTCCTGGAGTTCCTTCTCGTAAAGCCTCCCATGCTGCTAAAGGGAGGCTGGACTGTTGTTTTTTTCCATTTGTCTGGAACACACACAGTGATCATGTGCATCCAGATACGTCCCAAGTCGCGTAGAAACCCATTACATTACACAGGTCCAATCCCCTGATAGCTGTTTACAGCTGTCGCAAAAAGCTTCATCCTGCTAAGCACCTGCTTGAGGCATGTAATCGTTAGCAGCCGTTTTAAAACCAAGGCTTACACGAGCCAATGATAAGCCAAAGCACACTACTGGAAACCAAGAACAGTGACGCATGCAAGCATGTTGGACATACAAGTTTCAGAAACACCTGGCAAAAGGATGCCATCTTTAACAGCCGTTTAACAAGCCCAATAGCAAGTAGAGTAGATGCAGCTGCAGTGGGACTGAGCACAATCATATGCTCTCACACAGTTAATCAGCTGAATCTTTACAGAAAGTTTAATAAAAGCACTTCATAGCTAAATTATATATATAT
>JBAMHX010000016.1:18117502-18136006 GCA_037177515.1 Pseudomugil tenellus | reverse complement strand
TATACCCACTGAAAATGGATGTTTAAAAAAAATATTTTCACCACTTTTACATGGAAAATAAGCAGAAGTATATCCAGTCAGAATCCTTCCCTCGCAGTTAAAATCCACAGACCCTCTGCTTTAATCACCTATTGTAAACTTCGCTGACTTGGTTACCTTCGTATATGGCACCGAGTTGTATTTGTTTTGGCCTATTGCGTCTGGAATTCCTTGCCATTGCCTTTTTGGTCTGGCACATAAAGTGCGTCTACACACTTGATTACAGCCAACATTGTTGGCCAAGTTCCAACTCTGTTAATGTCAAAATGAATTGCCCAGACTAATAAAATAAAATGTTGTTACATTAGGTCACTGCTGAAGTTCTTCACTTTCAGGACCACGTGTTCTATGAAGTAAAAAGGTGACATGTTCTGCAGTTGCATGTATTCATTTCCAAACTGACACATAATTCTTGGCAACTAAAAAAACATTTTTGTAGCTTTGTTTTTGGATGAATGTTGATCAGCATGATGAATATAAAGGTTTTCCTAATAAAACAAAACTCACAGAGGAGGGGTCAGTGGGAGAGAAAGTAGGGAGCCTGATGTTTTACAAGAAAAACATTAGAAATGACTTTGCTAGAGCAAAGGACTGAACAATAAAACAGGGAGAAAGTTGTTTGCAAGTCTGCAGAATAATGAATACAAAATCAGAAGAACAAGCAAACAACTCCCACACAATTTAAGGACAATGAAAGACTCTCCCACCCAAAATACTCAAAAAAAGATAGCATCAGCGATTACAACACTCTAATCTAAATATACAGTGATTATGTTCTTTTTAAACTTCTAATTAACTGAAGCAATCTCTGCTACAGATGACTGATCCTTATAAGTTTCTCTAAAATCTCAGTTGTGCATATGCTGTCATTAAAGCAGCTGGTGGGGAGTGGGTGTCTGAAAGTCATACTGTGTATATCTTTCTCTTCACATTGTCCTCGGATCATCCATGCATTCATTACATGCAAACATTTGTCCCAAGCATCCACACTAACAGCAGTATTTTATGTCAGCTTGTAACTAAAGCAGGACCATATTGATTATACATGGATTGCTAATTTATATGTTTAATACTGCAATCATGTCTCAACGGCTAAATATGTCAGGTGTTGAGGATATGTCCTTTACTTCCACAGTCAAAACAGTTTTTATTGTGTTCTACAGCGAATAAATGTTCCTTGGGTGGAGGTTTACAATGAACTAAAGACAATTTCTGTCTATACTGAGTGCAACTAAGATATAATAATTTCTTCCCTTAGTCTGGAAAAACACATTCATTTTTATAAATAACAGGTATAAATATTTTTCCATTTACACTTATTTTTTCATATTTTAGCAAAAATGAATCATCCATGCAACTGAGAACAATACTTTTGGTGGGACATGCTCAATTAAGAGTAACCATGGAAACCACACCGTCATCGAGAGTAGGGAAAAATTGTTTCACACTTGTTCAGGCAGCTCTGCCTGCAGTGCACAGTCAATTTGTTGCATGTCTAGAAACACAATTATTGTGAGCATTAAATATAAACTGTTCTGGAGTTTTGTCCAAAAAATGCTTGTTAACACAACAGCCAGGCAGGATTAACAATCTAATTATATCCCTGCTGCGCGATAACTCAAACAAATGTTACAATTGGATTTTGATACTAATATTTGATAACAGTAAACCTGTTTAGGTCCTCAAGGGGACAACTTGTATCGAATTTCACGATTTTTGGATTAATGGTTTCCCTACCAGGTGGTGCCTTATGCAAAAAAAAAAAAAAAAAAAAAAAAAAAAAAAAAAAAAAAAAAAAAAAAGATTAGGCCAGGGATGCCAAAGTTCGGTCCTCGAGATCTACCATCCTGCAACTTTTAGGTGAAACCCTTTTCCAACACACCTGAATCAAATGAATGGCTCGTTACAAGGCCTCCGCAGAGCTGGATGTCATGCAGGAGAAGGAATTAAGTAATTTGATTCAGGTGTGTTGGAAAAGGGATACATTTAAAAGTTGCAAGATGGTAGATTTCGAGGACCGGACTTGGGGCCCCTCCTGGTTTAGGCTATATCTCTGAAACTATTAATCTTATTAATCTCAAATCAAGTGCAAATAAAAGGTCATGGCCTCAGAATGCACCCTGTCCTGATGTCATACTGGGCTGGTTCAAAGTTTTAACACCAGGTGGAGCTTTGTGACTGAACATGTGCAACTTCATATTATTGTTTTGTGTCTATTTCAGGTCTGGGGAATAGGAGGATTGGGGGCGTTTGGAATATACCCCTAGCCGAGACTAAATGGCATAGGCCTGGTTTGTTTTTGAGGTTAAAATAAAACCAAAGAAATTATTTTATATATCCAAAAAATACATTTCTGTATTTCTAAATCATTTGTGGAGAGACAATGTTTACAAGAATGCCGAATGATTTGTGCAGACAATCATATTTCTGCCAGAACTATATACTACTGGGTAAACTATTTTGTCTTTATCGTCTACTGCTTGCACCTGAGACAAATCAAACTATGAGGATGATAATGCAAACATGAACTGCACCGCAAGCTAACGTTTCTGTTCCTCCTGTGATTGTTAATATCTTAGTATTTAATTAACTCACATCTTCATCTGAGGAAGGACTCCGAACTGAGACGGAAACCAGGGATGGAGCTGCTACAGAAACAGGCTTGTCTTGGGTGAGTGTTGGCATAGCAACCACGGTTCCGGAGGAGGCCTGTGGCGTTTGGATCTGCAGTAAATGGCTTGCCTGAGACAGCACAATGGGATGACCTGAGTGAGAGATACAACACATTCATATTATCAAATTACAGGTCTTGGGTGTGCAATTATATGTTTGCTGTTACAAAATGATTATATGTATATGTCAGTTTGTCTTTTTATACTTGTCTTAATCTACAGTAGTGATTAAACGTTTATAAATATTTAAGAATTCCGCATATTTCTACAATGAGATGATATAAAACAAACTGATCAAACACTACAGATAAAATGTTATTCATTTATTTTCCAAAATTAAACTAATATTCTATATTTTGTAAAGTAAAAGAAGAAGCAGGAGTTAATAGATGATGCCCTTATCCCACTTTTAACACAAAGAGGTGATACTATCAATTATTATTTGTGTCCGTTATGCACTGTGTAGGTCAGAGTGATTGATCATCATTGAAAGAACAACTGAATGACATTCAGAGTAAACTTCACAATATCCAATAGGTTGTCCAATAAGCCGATGTTCCAAATCATACTGTTCAAGAATAGTTGAAGTAGAAATAAGTTGTTGTTTTGGAATGATCGAGTGAAACTCCAATCCTGTAAAAATGTTGTACACAGACAAAATTCCAACATTGAGCTAAATGTTGAAGCTGTTGAAGTGCCAAAATTAAAAAGAAAACAAAAATTCTACAAATTTATAAGCACAGAAAGAATTTTAAAATTCTTTTCTATTCAACCTGGAAGCTGCTTTTAAACAGCCTCCATCTACAGATGGTACAGTCCAGTTCCTCCAAACCCTCTCCAGTACAGCTGACCAACATTAACCTTTCGCCTTTCATGGAAGACTCTGTGGTTAAAGTGTAGGTGGAGAACATGCTAGCCATTTTAACACGGGGTCTTAAACTTCCACATTAAACTTCTCAGAGCTGTGAGAATTATGTGCTGGAACACAGACATATGCATGATCCCACATTGGATGCTCAAAAGTAATAAAACAGTATAATGTTGAGATTCTGGGTCCAATATAAATCTCCTTCATAAACATCAATTAATTGTAAATTCAAGTTGATCCGATTAAAATAACTTCATCTCAAAACATGACTTTGTTGATCAAACCTTTGCAGAATATCTGATAATTTTTCTGACTTTTTGTTTTATATCAGGCTTTTAAACTTGCTTTATGTGTGTTTGACCTCCTTAGTGACAATATCAGATCACTGAACTCAATAAGTAAAACCATTCCATTATTTAATAGATATTTAGATATAACATATGCTACAGTTACTGTAAATAAATATGGGATACTATATAAAGCTTTTTTTGTGTATTTTTTTGTGTATTTTAGGCTGTATTTTATTAGTTGGCTTACATTTTATTTTGAACTAGGCAGAGAAATAAGGTTCCACTGCTTTCTACGTGGCCTGCTGTACCATACACCTATCCAGTATACGTGCAGCACGGCCTGACAAGCCACGTTTATATAAAAGTAAATCTGTGTCTGTGCAAATCTTGAGATGCATGCTGTTGTGATATCTTAATTATTATACCTGATAAATCTTATACACAAAATTAGTTAGTTTTTTTAAGAACTGTGTGTGAATGGAAGAAGTTTAGTTGCTTTTAGGACTTGTGGGGCTCAAGTCTGTTCTTGTATTCACCTTGATCCACGATCATCTTCTATTAGCAAAGACTCACTGAACTCACTGAAGCAATGGGCAACTTTCATTCAGTGTTGATAGTTACCCACTTTGCTACACACAACAGGATCAGCGCTACTTTGTGCCCCTAGTTGCACACATACCTCTGTGATAATACTACAAAGAAAACAGGCATCCAAACTAAGACTGTGCTAGGAAGCACTCTTCAAACTGAGCCAATCATCTTCTGTTTTAGTTCTACACACCTTGTCAATGCTGATTGTATTTAAGTGTTAGCTTGTTCTTAGTAATGAATATGTGAACTGTCTGCACTTCCTTGTGTCCAAACTCACCATATGTATGCAGAACCCATGGTTAAAGGCAAAAGAAATTTAAATCTGTTGTTTGTTCTCAAGAAAAAAAATATTAATGCCCTCGTCAAACCATAAAATCCACGAATGCTCAAATTTTGTTCATTAATTCCTTATGCGCCCCAGCTGTGAACATAGAAGATTTCAAACCAGCTAATTACACTCACTAGCAACACTAAGCAGGTCTGACATCCATATGCGGACCTACACTTGGATGTTTTGGCTTAACCATCTGCCATCTTGGCCAATACTGAGTAAAAATCAGAGCCAAGTTCAAATGAACTTTGAGTAAGGTCAGATATTCCACCCATTTAGCCCCCATGCAATGACATAAGTATTTATACTGGCCTAGATCGGGCTGATCTAACACACCAAACCACGCAAGCTAAACCACAAAACACCAATGATCATTTTAATGTGGAACAAACACAGCCACACTTAAAGTCTTACATTTCATCAATGCTAAATTCTTTTGATTGTATATTTATAATGGCCAACTCCACCTCACATAAATATTTTTGCAAATTAGGATAATGAATTTCTGATTTACTCATTTCACTATCAAACTTCATAGACAAGTAAAAAAAAAAAACACAAATGCTGAGGCACCATCTACTGGCCTAAAGATTAAAAACAACTAAATGATTGACTAGGTGGGCATAAATAATAACCAAGTCTGACATTAATGAGAACATATCCATATTTCATATCTAAATATTTTCTTATGACAAGATTATTTTAAAATTCTCTGAGTAGAGGAAGAAACTGTCTGATGCAACACAGAATAGTGAAAGGCAACGTGTACAATGAGCTGCAGTGAGAAGTCTGACCTGAAGGGGGTGCTGGTTGGATGCTGATTGGAGTTGGTTTGACCACAGGCAGCAAGGTGGTCTGCATGGGCTGAATGATGATCGTCTTGGGTTGCAAAGACGCTGCTGCCGTTGTTAAGGGCATGGCTGCCATCAGTGGTTTGGGCTGGATGGAGACCTTTGGGCCGATCTGAATTGGCCTCTTGACTGGCTGAGCTGGTTTGGCTGGAGTGTGTGCACATTTAAAAGGTTAATACAAAGATCCTGAAAGCACAAATAACATAGAAACCAGCCAAGTGGGAATAGGTACTATTTGAGGGGGATTGGGTTCTTACCTCTTGCCATCCGAGTAGTCCTTCTGGCAGCTTTTTTGGGTGGGGGAGAGATTTCAGAAAAGCCACTGAAATCTGAGCACACGGAAAGTGGAGAAAGCTGCGACTGTGGGGACAGAACTTCATCCTGTACAAAGAAACATATCCAACATAAGTCCCTATATCGAATGGACAAGTCTTCAAGTACATGTGCTTAAACAATGTTTGCAAATGCTTAAAGCAATTCTTCCAAAAACTCCTTTGATTCTATGTAAAGGAGGATATACTGTATTTAAAAAAAAAAGGAATCTAGTGTCCTTGTCAATGCTCAAATACTCATGGTAGACAAACATGTCCTTGGGATGTCTGGGTGATTAGCAGACAAATATGTTCAGACTGTGCTGGGGCAGAAAGAGACATAACCCTTGTCCTTGTGTTGACAACACTGTGAAAACAACTGCCTGCAAAATTATGCTAATGTAGCTGAAGTTGTCAGCACCTTCTCTAACGAGGGTCTGGCACACAGCTCAGATGGACAGTTAATTATTAATCTGACAAGGTGTTTAAGGCTTTTGTTAATAAGTGTCTCAAGTGTGTGCATTTAAGTATCCAAAAGTAAAAAGCATCTGTCATTTTTTGAAGACCATCTGGATAAATATTCTTTTTCCAAGAACTTTTGAAGATCTGCCCAAATGTAAATACTCAAAAAAGGTAAGCGTAGTCTGACAATGGTTAGAATTAGCATAGAAAATCCAATTCAATGCATAAAACCAGAAGGGGAAAGCGTTGAAGACGGTGTCTTACATGTATTGTGTACGGAGACAAGGCTTCCGCAGAGGCAGGAGAAGGGACAGAGCTCAGAGTGTGGGCAGGTGACAGAGAGTCCAAACTCACCTCACCATCTGGATGCACAAGGACACAGATACACATCTCATTTACTCCATGTAAGCACATTCAGCAGCACACAAACCCTCAAATTGCTTTACTCTGTTCATTTTAATTATTGGGTTGCAATGAAAGCACAAAAAACATCAATGCCATTCATACCTTTAAAAAAATGAACTAATGAGAAGAGTAGAAAAAAAAACCTAACGTGGCAAGTTTGGGAACTAAAGAAATTCTGTACAATCTAAGTGAAGAATTACTTTCCTCAAAAATTATTCTAATGCATTACACTGAAAGTTAAATTCGGTAAGACATTACATTTGGCAATATCCTATTAGTCGCATCAGATTAAATTAAAAATGTAATTTCACACTTAAACATGACACATGCAAACAACTTATTTCACCTGTGGAGGGGCTGCTTGTGTCAATTTCATTCCATGGGGGAATGTCAATATCAAAATCCAGATCTTGACCTTCATTAGCCTAAAAACAAAAACAACAACAAAAAAAAAAACGTTTTTTTCCATGTAGACATTTAGAAAATTGTTGATCTAAACAAATTGCTATGCATAATTATCAGTTTAATGTATACTGTAGAGTCTGGTGTGTAGAAGCAATATATTCCATAGCTGAACAAATCTGCTGAAAATATTTCCATCACTGGCCATAATATATCTAAGATTTACCCCACGTAAGTTGAGGTAATATTACTGCTGTATTGCATTTATTTACACTAAATCCTTAGTAAATAAATAACTTTGCAGAGAGGACCACACTCACATAGCCAGCACTTTGCAGGGCCTCAAGCAGTTCATCTGCATCTCCAAGGTTATCCAGTTCATCAAACAGGCTTATGTCTGTGTAACAATAAGCATTAATGCACAAAATTAATCAAACTTTTTTCACCCCACTAGATGATTTAAGAAAGCACAACTATGAATGCATAAAAAGGCTGCACAGAAGTGATTTAGGTTTTCAGCTCAGTGATCAAGATTAGACCTTGTTGAGAGATAGAAAAGTTTAATAGATTTATCAACATATTTCTAAAAATCTTCCAGAAATGGAGTGTACACATTGGTGTACTTTCATGCACTTTTAATTAATATAGTCTGAATTGGCTTTATGCACAGCTCCACTACTTCCTGATTTTAGGACAACTCCTTTGTTTCCTGTATTTCATCACTGGATGAACCGATTAATCCAGGTGTGTCTGACTTCAGTAACCACAACAGCAATGGGCAGACACACCTGGATTAATAAATTCATCCAGTAATAAAAGACAGGAAACAAAGTAGTTGTCCTAAAATCAGGAAGTAATGGAGCTGTGCATAAAGCCAATTACATCAAAGAATAGTCAAAATCAACTTTTTATCTGATCCCACACAGTCACATGAATTTGAAAATCACTATGACAGATAGCAGAGCATAGCAGAAAATGTTTTATAATGCAATAGCCTGTGGGAGAGCAGCATTATATCCAAAGAGGTGCATGGAGTTACATTTCTTGAAGACACCTGAGTGATGATGACTAATGGCTGTACTGTTTAATCTATTTCAATTTGTTTCACAGTAAGTTACTTCTGAAATTATTACAGTCATTTAGCAGACGCTCTTCTCCAAAGCGACTTACATCTGAGAATAAGAACAACACAAGCACAGAATCAAACAGTAGAGACATCATAGATAAGTGCATTCGAACTGCTGTAGTGTATTTGGTTACAGGTGTTGCCTGCAGTGCTAGGTGCATTATTATTATTATTTTTTTTTTTTGAAACAGTGGAGAGGGTCAGGTTGGGCACAACTGGCTCTCTGACTGGGACAAAAACATTCAGGGTCAGATGGGAGTGGAGACACACTAAGTCTTCAAGTACTGTCCGATTCTTTTATCCACATAAAACCAAATGTGTGAGTAAAACCCAAGGCATGCCTTAAACTGAATAAAAATAAAGTGTATCCATTAATATTTGGATTATTCCAGTCAGGCTTTACAGTTTCAAAACATAGATCAAGCAAAAATCACGCTATAGAATATTTAGGCAGAGAGGTTCAACAAATTTCACCAATGACGTTATTTCTGACGTACATAATTATGCTCACATTAGGCAGAGATGTAAAAAGGATAATTAATTATAATCAAAATCATTTTATTAAAAATGTAATCAAACCAAGTACAACATAATAACTTCACAATATAAGTTACTGTATCCATATACAATAGTTAGATTGCACGACATCCCATTTCAGGTAGGAAAATATTTTTTTAAATGAACAAAATTTAAAAAACAAAATCATATTTTGACTTGCGTGGTACAAAGTATAAATTCAAACATTTCACATTTTTATGAGTTGTCCATGTGAAAAAGCTGTCTAAAAATATTTCAGACAATCTAGATAGTTTAAAGAGTATTTGCACACTGTACACACTGCAAGAGGAAAATTAAACAACCTTTCTGATAATACACCAGATAAAACCAGACCTGATCTAAAACCAAAACTAATGTAGAAACGTAAACATACAGTATACAGTATACGTAAACATACAGTATATCACAGTAAACATTATGTAAATTTGAAAAACCACAAGTATCAAGATACCATTTTTCCATTCATAAATGGCACAGAGACTAATAAAAGTACTTGTATGCTATGTTTGTTGTTTGCTTAACTGATTATATAATAGAACTAACAGGAGTCAAATTGTCGGTTTATATTACTAAAAAATAAATATTGTAATATCTCTCTATTGCCTGGGTTGTATCTATATCATATGGTACAAGCTACTTTACATCTGGTGAGTTTTGTGAACGTTATTAACATCAAGCCTGGCAGTTACATCATTCACACGGCGCTAATGCTAAGCGGCTAGCTGTGACTTGAATGGTAACTAAACACGCGTCACAATGTCCCTTTAAAGCAAGGTTACATTTAAGACTGTCAACGTAATCATTTATATATTTTCTCAATGCTTTGTGACGGTAACCTAACATACAGCTGTTTGTACCTTTGTTTCTTTGGTATAGGTCTTTCTAGAAAGAACTAGCCCCCTTACCCCACTCTCCTCCCTGGTCAATGGAGATGGTGCCTGCTTCACTATCCATCGCAGGATATTGATGGCGATTCCCGAAGTCTAACGTTAAATTGGACGACATATTTTTCAGAATTCATTAGTAACTTATCAGACTAACAAACTGCTATTAAGCGGAGATTCGCATCACTTGTCAAGCTTGCGGCTGTGCTGTACAGAAACTTCCTGTTTGACGCTTAGATACACGTCTGTGTTGATCTTCAATCTACGGGAACCGGCGAGGGACATGTGACTTCTGAAAATGCGCTTTACAGCTAGACGTGCCTGTCAGGGTCACAAGAGGGCAGTGTAGCACTGCAGGGGCTCCAAGACATGGCGGAGATGCTGACGTTGCCCTCTGAAAAAGCTAATGTGAAGTTCATGACCTATACTGAAACAGAAAATGACTCAACAAAACATTTATGTTTTAAAATTAATATAAAAAATATAGGAATGACAAATGGATTGGACAATTTCCACTGATTCTGCTAAAATGAAACATGGTTTTCATATATGTTTGTGTATTTCTCAGTACAAGCATGAAATCCCTTTGTGAACATTGAGTTACAGTTTCTCCACTGCAGTTTTATTGGCAAATATCTTGTCCACCCAGCATCACACAGAGGGGTACACAGTCAATTCTAATAATCGATACTATCTGAAAAAGTGCAGGGGACATGTACCTTATTTTTTTTATTTATTTTGAAATATGAAAAACTTCAACAGGACTAGACTGTATGCACTATGAAGGAGGCTTTACATTTTTCTTCTGGCTGGTTTGAGATTAAAGGCATTGACAACTTGTTGGGTCATTCACACCCTGATGAGTCATTAAGGCTATGCACACGACAATTGTGAGACAGTGTCCGAGTCACACAAATTAAAGTGTTAATTGATGTTGAAGTTAGGTTTCTCACTTGACTTAGAACTGATGTTAAGACACCTGAAGGGGTGTTGTGATCAGTGGCTGTGTCAATGGGATCAGATAGATCTCAGATTATTCCATGAGGCTAATTTGCTGCTGTCGTGCCACTCTTGGTGTGAATTGTGCTTAGTGTCACGACAAGGAGTGCAAGTTTTGCATCACATTTTGCACATATTTTGTCTGTTCGAATACAATCTTCTTTCTATGAGATAGAAGAATTGATGAAAACACTGAATAAATATGGATTTATTCCTTTCAAATGTAATTAGCAGAGTAAGACACTTAAATATGGACTATATTTACATCAGGTTAGTGCATGTACGCAAACAAAGCTAACTAAATGAACATATGCAAAGGTATGCATTGTTTTGTCTCATTAATAGGAAATAAAACAGCTCTTATGGTAAGTTTTCAGATTTGTTCATTAGAATATAATGGCACAAGAGGAAGAGAGGTTGTGTTGTGTTAAAAATCAGCAGCAGGTGTACAAGCAGCCTAATCCCTCATGGGCATTTCAGGACGGAGTGAGATTAACCTGAGGTGGTCTGGTTCAGCTCCTTTCAAAAAGAACAAGCCCCTAGTCTGTCTTAACTTATTACTGAAAGGTGACGACTAATATAGAGGTCAACCATCTGCCCAGACTTTCCAGCCCAATGATAACCTAAAGCCAGCTATTTATCTGCTGAATTTGTTAATTGGATTTTATTGTTTATATTATAAGATTATTGATTACTGAAGTGGTTGTCTGACCAGCAATGGTGAAAAACTTCAAATATCCTAAAGACATTAGCCATATGGCTGGTTCATGGCTCTGAGATGATAATTACAATGTCTGATTGGAGTGGTGTTATTACTGATAGTGTCCTTATTTGTGTCAGTGCAGGGTTCATCATATTGATTGTGTGTAAAGCCCTTGACACACATACACACACACATTCACACAAACAGCAGATTAACGGGTTATCCTGATATGCTGGTTGAACACTTTATGGAATATTTCAATAAATGGATTAGGATTTGGGGCACATTGTTCTAAAATCTGAATAATATGTGTCCTCTTTTTTGTCTGAAAAACAACATTAGTCTTGATGTTGTTTTATTCTTTAACATTTCTAACATTTAGATCAAGACCATCTAATAAAAGAATGACAATTACCGTATTCTATTTATTATTTGAAAGCAGACCTCACCAGAAATCCGTCTTTTGACTAAATATGTTCAGCCTACTGGGAATTTTAATGTGATTTCTATATTTTTAAATCATGCAACTTGTACATTATTGGTAAATTAGCATTCAAATCGAATTAGATGTCATTTTATCAGCACAATCCCAGGTGTTATCATATTATCTCATTTAGACAATCACACATATCCACAAGTCTAAAATTTGTACTATTCAAGAGGACTTGAGTTTGTAATCCCTAACCAAACATGAGAGTCAAGATTAAATTGATTTGAATTACATATTTTGGTCCCCAGAATGAATTCTATCTGCATAGCAGCAAAGATTTTGGTTAAAAGTCGTTAACATCTGGGTTTTATTAACACTGTGTTTCTAAAAAAGTAGATAAATAAATACATAAATACATTGAAAACCCTGTTTTCAGACAGTGAGCAAAGACAAAAAAAGAAGCAGTCATGGGACAATGTAAACCTAGTACAGCACAGAGAAGGACAAACAAAATGTAAATAATGTTATTCATGTGACACAGGATTTTTAGTTTGTGTCAAAAATAAATGAAGCTTTGAATCCCTTCATTTCAACACATTTTAGTGGACTGACTTCCTTTCAATCCACTAAACTTATACATTGGGTAGACGTTACTTTGGCTCAGAGTAAGTTAATTGATCACCTATGTTTATGCCTGTTAGGTTTATTTATGCTTTTGCTATCTACAAAGCTGACAGGCATCCTCATATTTGGTCACACAAAATTTCTTTGTGAACCACAACCTGAGTGAAAGGGAAGTTCTTTTAAGCACAGAGAAACGGTCTAGCAAAGGGGAGCTTGAGCCACATTTCATCTTTTGTGTGCCAGATTGATGACCTATGAGATGGATGATGTTCTGTAGTGCTGTGTGGCATTGTCTTATCCTGGCCTGCACAAAGAGGCTGAACACTTATCATCTTAGGCTTATGTGTGGAGCAGGGGGCAGGGGTTGTCAGAGTGGTGAAGAGGGTCCAGGAGGGTGAGGGGTGGTGGAGTTCCCTCTGATAAAGCATGATGGAGATGGGTTAATGACAGTGGAGGCAGATGGAAAGCTATCTCCCATGACAACGCTGCCACCTCCATCCTGGAACAAGAGAAGGACAGGAAAAAGGAGGAAATGGTCAAAATCATAAGAAAAAAGATTAAAATATTAGAAAAGATTTGGTTTGTGTGTGTATATGTAGAGTATTATAGAATAGATGCACTTTGCACAACTGCATGTACATGTTTTAAGATGACTTAAAACAGTTGGCTTGTTGTTAAGCTTTTTGTTGGGCCTTCAGCTGTACTGTGACTTGCAAGCAGGTGGCCTATAAGTTTGCTGAGCTTGGTTTAGGATTAAGCTTTAGGACATTGTTTTGGGGGGAATGGGCTGTGAATACAAAGGGATTAGTTCAAAGGTTTGCTTCACTGACTGAGTTTGTGTGGCTATATGTGTGTTCTAGAGTCGGGGGAGTAGTCATTTAAAGCTGATGGATTGGATGACCACTCAAATAAAAAAAATGCTGTTAGAATAAGGGGTAGGATTTAATAAGTTTGTTCTTCTTTCTACCCCTTTGCGAACATGTTTAACACTGTCTTTCCTTTGTTCCTGTTGTATAAAAAAATAATATAATAATAATATGTTCTGTCTTAAGATACACTTGAGCTGTAAATTAAACTGTTCAAAATAAATAAATAAATAATAAAAATTAAGATAAAGGTGATGTCGTGCAAATATATGGTTAAAATAGCAGCAATGAATATAAACTAAAATATCTCAAAAACATTTATGAAAAAATCTAAATATTTGGAATTAATTTAATATAGAGACAAATAAACAATGGAAAACAAAAAATTAAAAATAAGAATTAGTCATGTTTTTGCATCTTGTTAGAAAACAAAGTAACTGGCTCTCTAGTTCCCACGTCCCTCTCCCTACGCACAGCAGTGAAAAAGCCCAACCCAAATCATCTCAATGCCTTGAACCATGTGCCACCATTAGGGACACACAAAGAGAGATCTGACAAATGACCATTTTAATGCCCCTCTTTGACTTTAATGAATTTATACGTTATCTGGCCCTAATGGAGACTGCTGCGTAGGGGCTGGCGCGAGGCCATAACAAATGAAAAGCTCTGATTAGTGTAGAATGAGCTGAGAAAAAAAATGCCATTCATCTTGGTTAGCATCCTCCTGTGCTCCTTTATGGGTCGCTGTTACAAGGACGGTGGAGCCGGGGGTTCTTGTCTCATTAGCGGGCCCCGCAGAGTGGTCAGCGGCCCCGGCGTTGACGGAGCGTCTGCCCGCTCTGCAGTTCAAGACTGTGAATGCCTCAGTGCGGCTTGACTCCTGAATAACCTTCTGAGGTACCGGGAGTTTCACCCCTGCATGACCCCGCACTTTGAACAGAACTGTGGGGGGACTCCGGGGGGGTTATCCAGACCAGGCCTCACACCAACAATTAGGTAAACACAGGAGGGATCCCCTCAGAGAAAAACTGCAGGAGATTAAAAGCAGTCTTTTGCATCAGACATTTTTATAACAGATTTAGTATATAACCTACATTTAGTATATAAAACATTGACTGACAATATTTTTTATGATTTATGCAAATCAATGCGGTTGAATTGAAAACCAGGGAGAAAAGCAATGTTTTGTTTGCTTTTGACTGCTCAATATGAGATAAATGTAAAATCAGCGCCATTATATTCTGATTAAGCTGGTTGCAGGTTATCCACCAGAATATGAAGATGAGTTTTGTTTTACTCTTAAAAAAGATTATGTTCTTTCCCAGACTATAAAAAAATTCACGTTGAAAAAAAAACCCCATATTTTTTCCCTTTGAGTCGTTAAAGTCACATTTCACTAAAAATGTCGCAACATACAGCCACTGCGGGAGAGATGTTTCGTCATGATCGCGCTGAGGCTTGATATGGACCACTGCTGTCATTGGGAGAAGCCCTGTTTTACCGCCCCCCTCCCTCGCTGGGCCCCCGTGTTGAGCCGCCTCGCAGAGTTCAGTCGGGCTGGGAGAGGAATGCGCGGGGATGCAGAGCAGCACCAACTGTAGGAAATCGACGCAACAATTCGCACGCTATGGACAGCAATGATCCGTATTTACACCTCAGTAAGTAGGCTACGCTTTTACAATTTATTTACAGCGCACACTGCCTGTTGGAGCTTCTCACCAATCTGCTGCGTTTTTGTTTTGACTCGAGAGGGGGTTTGTTTCATGGCGTCCTTCCCGATAGTCTGTGAGCTGTGTGGAGGACTTTAACCACCAGACTAGTGTTTGTGAATCCGGCTGTCATGTTAATCCCTTATAATAATAATTTTGCAAGTGTCCGAACTGAAACGAAAGCTGTGCTTATTGCGTAAGTCAGGTGATCGCGCTTCTGCCGGCCCGGCAAGGTCAGAGGTTGGCACTTTAATTGCGCTTATGTAATTTATGGTGCTTGTCGCGCGTCTATTGCTAAACTGTTTGAGACAGAAACACAATTTATTGGTCTGGCATGGTCTTTAGATCCGTAGAGAACTGCATGTAACAGCGCGGAGGAATGGCGGATGACTGCTGATAAACAAACTTATTGCCTCTTTGAGGTAGAGAGGAGTGTGTTAGACGCGCCCTGGTCAGCGCTGCAACTATATTCTGGATAACTTGATGTGATTTTAGTTTTATAAACCGCACTATATGGTCAGACTTTGCCCTTGAACCAGTTGATACCTTTTCTGCTTTCCCTAATGCGCAGAAAGTGGGACAACCAGGAGATTCCAACATATAAAGTACACATACACGCTACATGAGAGTGGTGGAGTTTTTGTAAACTACATCTTAAACAGTATGTAAAGTGAGAGTCTTAGGTTTATTTCTGCTTCACTGACTCACACTACACGCATCACTTGTCATGTGATGTTTTTTTTCTCCCTGAATGACACATTGACTGCTGAAGGACTAAAAAAATATTGCTTGTGCCTCAAACCAGTTCTTGTGGGAGACCTTAAAGGTGATCATGGGTTGCTACAGTGAGACAAATAAAATCATACTTGGAAGATAAAGCTATGTAGCCCCCCTTTTTGCTATCAAAGATATCTGAGCCTTGTAGAGAGGCTGAAAATTGTTTCCTGAATGCAGCTCTCAAGGGAATCACAGAAACATCTGGATGGTATTGCATGGAGAGGGAAGCCTGCTGGATGAAAAAGTAACACCAGTCACATCCAAGACTTTGTTGTCTTTCTTGTTGGCCTCTAATCAGCCCCCCCACCCCCAAAAGGATTGGTTTGCAGTGGAGAGTTTTGACATTCCAGTATGGTTTCACAGTAATGTTGCAACTTACAAAGAGTGCCACAAAGACTTTCAATCTGGGTTACTTTATACATGTTTGTACACATTTTGTTGGATGAGAAAAAAAACTCATAAAATTTGAAATATGAACAACTTTAATATTTTCAATAGTCGTAAACAAGAAGCAGCTTTTATAGTTGCCCTAACTTTATTTCTCCGAGCTGAGTGACATCCAAAACCACAGATGGATCATTCCAAGCCTTGTCTTGTCTTTCTATAATTTGCGATTGCATTTGAACATCAGCAGCCCACACACTAATGCTCATATGAAAGTACGATTATAAACTACTCATTTCATGATTTTGAAATGGCCAATCTTAGTAAGTGTGCTGAAAAAAACCAAGTGGGTGATTATGTGCAGATGATTCTTCTCCTTAGCTTTTCCCAGACATGTTATGTTTCAGCAAGTTATATGCAGGCTTGCCTGGGGCTTAGGAGTAGAATCAGCATTTTTCCTCTCAGCACTCCAGCATTTTTTCCCTGTCAGTGGAAGTAGTTCTAGATGAGCTGATGAGCACCTACTCGCTGCTATTGACAGTGAGAACTTATTTAGCTCGAAGATCAGGAAACTTGTGACAGAAAGGAGAACAAGATTGAAGAGTGACAAAGCTAAAGAAAGGGGAAATGGAGATGGGTGGGGGGGTGGGAGAGGCAGTAGAGAAAGAGGTCATCCCAGTTGATTTGAACTCTCATCACTTGCCAGGGGTCACCGATTCACCTCTCAGTGCACAAACAGAGGCAAACACAGACACACACCCCTGCATATTCTGCACAGCTACAACCATGCAGGCTTCCTATATGCATATTTCTGTGTTCAACTGTGATAGTATCATGTGACCTAAAGAATGTGGGTTGTACTATTTGTGTGTGAAGCTCTTGCAGCATTAAAACCTGCCCAATGTCAATCCCTGCTCAAATAATTTCCTTCCCACTCCTACAGAATTAGACAAACCACACATGTAGGAAGGGTGTGGTTCTCTGCAGGTATTTGCTTAAGGACTCTCCAGCTTCAGACCTGCAGTGCCTCAGTGCAAGCACATGCATTAGCACACAATACATACAATGGATCTATTTTGTGGCACTTTTGATTCAGTGCAGCATCACAATGCCATTACAAAAACACTATCTTGACTGTGTGTTAAAAGGTGCTGATTGTGAGGACAGAATAAGGGAAAGGGGGTGTAAGGAGGCCATTCTCTGGGCTAATTGCCAGTAATTAGTCATTAGCGAAGAAGGTCAAAGCCTTGATTTAATTCCAGCTTTAATCATGCAGAGAACCCTAAAGGCCCACAGGCTGCAACAGTATTTGATCATGAGGTGTATTTGGCTATTCCTTAGATTATTATGCAAAAACAACATGCATGTCCATCTAATGTTGCACATGTTTGTCTAAACATTTATTTGCTGTAGGTATTAGGCATTCCCTATATATTATTGCATTTTCCCTATTTTCTCATCGGTTTTGGTTTGAATTCACTAGTCAGCCGTGTAACAGTTGATTTGATGGCTTATTTACGCAAGTTGTTGAATCACATTTGTAGCCATAAACACACACATACAGCTGTTGATGCTGCTGCAGAGTTATTCCTAGAGGGAACATAACTGGTTACCACGTGAATATGGTAGTGTAGAATTTCAGTGTTCTGATATACCCAGACAGTGCTGGAATCATTGCAGCTCAATATAGGACAAATAAATGAGTAAATTTTAGGTTTCACAATTATATATAAAGCAAATAACTCCATTTAGACATGGTTATTTTTTGTTTCTTAAAAGATTTTATCTGAATAAATGATAATAATAATTTATAAAGGAGAAAGGTAACTTTTTTAACTAAAGACTACATGGTATGAACCCATCCTTTCTGTCTGGATGCTACATTAACTAAAGCATCTTGAAACAAGATTTTCTACCTGCAATCTTAATTCATCAAATCAATGCACTGTAGTTTGTTTCTGTAAGCATGTTTTAAAGCTTTGTTTCTGCTTGGAAGAAAAGGGTGTGAATATTTAGCTATACAGGGATGTTTGCTCTAGTCCACTCTACAAGTTGGATGGATGTGCACATACCACTCACAGACTTTGGGTTTGCTCATTTTTTGTTCTGGGGGTATTGCCAAAGAAATAATCTGGCTCAAAGACTGAGAGAGAGAGAGAGAGAGAGAGAGAGAGAGAGAGAGAGAGAGAGAGAGAGAGAGAGAGAGAGAGAGAACACACACC
>JBAMHX010000016.1:18014291-18029291 GCA_037177515.1 Pseudomugil tenellus | reverse complement strand
GGAAGACCTGCAGATAAAGGAAAATAAAAAGTAAGACCTGCAATAAAAAAAGGAAGAAACGAGAAATAAAACCTGCAGGAGAGGAGAAAGAAATAAGACCTGCCGAAAAAAGAGAAATAGGTTAATGATGCCAGTACTGTCCAATACATGGAAAATAAGCAGCAGAGATCATAATTGGAAGTCCTCATTGCATCATGGGATGTCCGGCTAGACTATCCCTAACTGTCTCCATGGACCTGCACCGCCTAGTGTGAATTTCCTGGAGACAGCGCAGTCCTGTTGTCCTTGTGATGTGTTCAGGACACTAGATAATACTGTGCCGGAAACTTTCTGTCTAGGGAGCTGCAGTTACAGTAACAGTGGTAGAAGGCCTTCAGCAGTGCGGTGGAGATCTTGAATTTCTTCAGTCTATCGATGTGATGCAAGTGCTGCTTCACCAGGGTGGTGATGTGTGTTGTCCATGACAGGTCCTGTGTGATATGAACTCCCAGATAGATGTAGTGGATTGTAGTGAATCATCTCCTTCTCCCTCCCGATGCCTACCATCCCATCCAAGGCCTTTGAGACATTCAGGTCCAAGTTGTTGTTCATACACCACAATGCCTTTTAAGCGAACAGTGCTGAAGGCGCCATAAAAAAATTGTGTGGTCACTGGTATTGAATGCTGCTGTCAAATCCAGGACAATTAAAATGATACAAATACGAGGATTAAGGTTTAGCTAGAGAAGTTTCAGTGCAGTGGAAAAGCCTAAAATTCTTGGAGTTGGTTAAAAAAAAAAAACTTTTCAGAAATCACCCTAAAATGACCTAAGACTGCTGAATCAAAAGCAGTCTTTTTAAAGAGCCTATATCATGGCCTGTGATGGAAATCACATGACCACTTTGGTGGTGGAAATCAGAAACAGGGCTGATTATGCACTAATGAGATGTGGGAACAGAAGTTGATGTTAAGGGTTAAGTGAGTTTGTGTCCATGGCTGAAAACGGATTGCTTTGAAAAACTCAGACTTTCCCCTTTTATCTAAAACGTTTCTCCTCCTGGAAAAAGTTTTGAAGCTTGAAAAAGTTGCAAAATACTATTGAAAAAACTGTTGTTTTAGTTCCCCTGATATAAATAAAGTATTTTCTATTAAATGTTTTCTGTTATTAGAACGCAATGCTGCGGTCCCTCCTGTTAGTGGTTCGTGGACCGTCCGCTCCTGAACAGTGTGTGTTGACTGCAGTAAGGATTGTCGCACAGATCTGGTTACGCATTAGTCCTGGTCAGGTATTAATTAAATACACACCACACATTGAGTTAAGTAATAAATGCAGCAGTTATATCTGTAACCTGTCTTACCACAGCTTCAGACCCATCCCGTGCTGCAGTGTACCATGCAGCTGCTGTTGTCACTAACAGCCATTTTAGTGAAAAACTTTGAACCACAAGTCCTTCTTCAGGTAAGCTGTAATTTTCACAGTCCACACGTGACTTAAGGATGGATGATATTTCTGTTAACTATTTGGCACTATTTCAGGCACTATTGTGTCTGGATGCAGTGTTTTCTCAGGAGTGTGTGGATCAGCTACTGCTGGCAGCTCTGGAGTTCCTCTCATCTCTTGGGAAGATCTTTGTCCCTCCTGAGAGCCAGGTAATAAACCACAGTAGTCAGATTTTTAATTCAGCATCTGACCCTGACAAAAAACTAATTTGCAAAAATAGAGTGAAAACCATCAATAAAAGGTTTAATCTTATGCAAGTGTGAATAATTAATACATTTTAAGCTCTTAAAATAACCTATTAATGTTCAATGTTCTCACAGAGTCAGATTCTTCCCAGGCTGAGTAGCTTGTTTGGGGTCCTTTTGGCTAACAAATCCTGGCTGCTACATCAGCACGCCCTAGAGGCCTTTTCCAGCTTTGCAGAGGTAAGCCAAAAACTATGGCCGCCATTGTTTTAAGTGTAGTGTTCAAGCCTGAACATAACCTAATGTCTCCCTCTGGTGATGAAGAATACAAACCATGAAGAAGTCATTTCACAGAGTTTGTGCATGGAAGAAGTAAAAACCAAAGTGGTCAATTATCTCAGCAAGGTGAGCAGCATAAAATGAGGAACATCTACTTCAATAAAAGATATGGTTGTTAAATGAGGATATTCTGTTACAGACTCTCAAAGCACAGGAAACTTTGGAGTCAAAGCTACAGAGGCTGAAACAGGAGTCAGCTGTGATTGAGCAACACAATGAGAAGATGGAGAATAAAGTTAACAAGCTGGATGCTGAAGGCGTCACAGACTCTGAGGTTAGTTGTATGATTTAACTGAAAATTAATTCCATCTTTCTCACTTTGCATACTCATGCACAATCGTGTCTGAAAGGCCAAAATACTTATATCTAAATCAACTGCAGCAGTGATACAAAGCAGATAAAGAGACGTTTCTCATAATTTAGAGTAACAAACTACTAAAAGAGGTGACTGATGTTATTGACTCAAACCCAGCTGTTTATAAGCAAGACTGTTTTCAGTATACTCAGTATGGTTTTGGCTCTCTTGGAAAACCTTCAATTAAAATATTAACATTAAAACATGTAATTAAAAATGACAGATGAAAAACAAAATGTTTATTTTATCTGTAATTATTTCCTTCCTCTCAGCCGTGCCCAAAGAGAGCTCGGCAGGAGATCAGCTCAGAGGAGGAGTACAGCCGCTACGTCCAGACAGCTGAGAGTGCTTTGAAAGGCCTTCAGGCTCTCATGGAGGGTAAAGCTAGTAATACCACACCTCCTCAGTGGCTGGAATCCAGATTACACGAGCTGCAGACCCTGATAACTCGCATCAGTTCAGTCAAACATGCAACTTAGTGGCTCTGGCTCCTTTTTCAAGCCTGAAGATTTTTTTCTGTAGTCATTTTTCTACACATTTGTTTACTGCTGAAATCGGTTTTGTCACTGTTTATTAAACATTTAAATACAAATGTCTTTTCTTTTAGTATAGACTGGAACTCACTGCCAAAACAATTTAAAACGTATCAGCCAGAAAGGAGAGTGAAACATGTCACACTAAAATGTTTATTTCACCCCCAACCAAAAAGCTCCAATAAATTATCTCTATCATTTACAATCAAAGTGCAAGACTTCAGAATATCAAACCTGACTCATTGTTCGAACATGTCATGCCAAAGGTTCATCTTAAGTTTTAATGCCAACATTGTAATGGCACATAAAAAATTAAAAAGCAGAATGAAGACAAGATGGTTTTCAACTCTGATCCAGGATCTCAATCATGTTGAAGTGATGAATATCAATTGGCAAACAATGAATGGTTTCTTTGTCCATGTCTAGCAGTCCCCACCAGCTGACCAATCATTCCTGTGCAAAGCATGTTTCCATAATAAAAACATACTGATAGAAAAATAGAAGAATGACAAAGATTAATCCTCTCCCGCTATTGATCTTTCATGTTGTGTCGAGTTTAATGAAAAGCTACTTCCAGTTTACTGCTCCAGATGTGGTGCATGGATTTAAGCTTTCCAGTGGTTAAATGTTTTGCCCCAGATGGAGCTTGTGTTTTTATCACCAGGCAGCCTCATCTTCCCAGCTCAGGTCATCTCCATCTCCCCAGCCATCTGTTTCGGTCTATGATGGAGAAGAGAGAGCCAAAGAGAAAAGGGAACAAGTTAATTATTACCATGATATAAAAATATGGTAAGATTTAGAAAGCTGTTCAGATAAAAGAGATGCCCTCACTTATAAAATAAAGAAAGGACAGTTCTAAAGAGTATTAGTAGAAATGAATCATGTTGAACTGTTTTTGTTCTGCCATGTATGTTTATATATGTAGCAAGAGGAACTTCAGTTATATCTGATACTCTGCTTACTGCACTAAATATATCATCAATTTGATATCTGTCAGATGCACACCACACTCAACTTTCTCACACTGAACTGCACATCCTGCTCCATGCACCTAGCAGTGGGTGGCCTGCTAATCAAGATACCCAAGTCATCCCATTGTATGAGACAGTCTGTTGGCCCAAGAAGATAAAAAGAGATCCACACCCAGTGCCTGAGGCTCATGCCAGTGGAGTTGTTCTGTCTTCCTCAGCCCAGCGCTACATTGCGTTACCTGAATTTAGGAATAAATTCTGGCTTAATTTAGAGCAATTCTCTCTTGTTTTCTGTTCTCAAGCTTTCAATAAAGAGCCGGGGTTTAACACAACACTTTATACTTCAAGTCACAGATGAACTTGTAATCTGACAGCAGTATCCTGCTAATAGAAATGTGACAACCTTGTGCTTTTGATCTATTTTGAAAAGTGGCTTATATCTCTTCTCGGTCCTGTTGTGTGGGGTTGACTCTTGTGGTCCAGTGGGGGAAAAAAAAATTAACTTTTTCACAGAATATGTGCAGGGTAGTTAAATGCTATTCCTTTAGGTTGTAATGCTTTCGGGCTAGTCCATAGCAGTGATATTAGGGTTGCAGGTTCCTGCACAGTGAGAGACCATGCTGGTCAGGAATTAACTTAAAATATTTTAAAGCAGCTGCTTTGTGTTTTTTAAATACCTTTATATCTGCTAATTTTCTTAAATTTTGTTTAGTTCTCAAAAGGACGGGAGATTCAGTAACAACTTTGGATAGTGGCATCTCACAACATTTGCAAAGACTGTGCCAAAAGCCGATCAAGGAAAGGTGCATTCAATTAAAAAAAAAAAAAAAAAAAAAAAAAAATCACAAATGAAATCTGAGGAAAACAGAATGAAAAAAATCAAACACCTACCTCCGACAGGTTGGCTACTGCAAACTTGGCAGTAAGCGTTAAAGTGTCAATAGATGAGTCAACATGCGGAGTTAAAGCATTTCCTAAAGAGGCTGTAGACGGTCCTGCGTCACACACACTTTTTTCTTCAAGTGGCAGTAGAACTGGGGAGGACAGCTTAATGTCTGGAACCATATCTGCAAACAAATCCAACTCTAGGTCTTTCTCCACCTTTTTCTTCACCTTGATGGTGAATTCCTCCCCGAGACCAGTCTTTAGTGGCACTGTGGCTTTGGGTTCTGGGTTTGATGGACTGTGTGATTTCTGAGAATCGATCTGTTCTTGAACCCAGGAACTGTTCCACGAGGAAGTGCTCTTGCTCTCTGTGGATTGGCACCGTGTTGAGGTCAATTTAAGGGGTTTAGAGGAATTCAGTCCCAACGCTGCACGTTTTGCAGATGTAGAAGTATTGCTCTTTGTGGGTGGCGCAAAAGCAGCTGCTTCTGAAAAGGGAGCTGTAGGGGATAAATCTGAAGTAGGTTCAGCATCCTCAAAGTCATCCCACGGCTCTTCTTTCTTTTCCCATTTGCGTGTGCTGTTAAATGGACAGACTATCTCTGAGGACTGAATATGAATCTGGACAGGCTGCCCGTCTTGACCCCCACTCTCCTGGTGATCACTCCAGTCAGGCCAGTCTTCCACAACGCCTTCAAGTCTGTCCGGCTGTTTGGGGCTATATGATAGCGGCTCCCTCTTACTGTTCTGATGAAAGCCATTCAAGGGTAGAGACATATGTCTAGTATCTGGAAAACAAATCAAAAAAGACTATTGACTTTTAGCTGCAAGAAAATCAAGTTATTGGGTTTTGATTAATAATGGATTTTACCTGATGTTGGTTTAGTAACTTGTGGTGTCTCCTGAGTAGCTACTAAGTTAGCCATGTGACTGAGAACCAAGCCTTTGGCTTCTGATGGTCTAGGGAATAAATTTAATGGCTCAGCTTTGGAAGGCTGAGCTATCTGGGGGTGGGAGTCTCCGATCACATGAACAGGTGAAGCTAAGGAATATAGGTAGAGATTACACACTATGAATGTACACATTCAAACCAATACTTCCAGGATCTTTTCTAATATTTCTATGAAGCAGAATACCACACTGCTCAACCGTCCTTACTTTCAGGGGTGACCTCTGTAGACTTGGTGAAGCTGGGTGTGGTGCGTTTAAAGACCTTTGTTCTCTCTCCACCAACAACTACTTGAGCTCCCAACAAGGGCACCAACACTGCCAGACTCTGCAGCGTCATAGCAACTAAAGAATCACTGGTGTCTCGCATTCCTAACAAAAGCTGCAGACGACAATAAACAAAATGGATTATATACCTGAAAACAGCATAAACAGCTAAACATTACAGGGATTTGCATGTCAACACTCCACCTGAGGTAGGATCTGGTTTTTGAGTTCATCATGGGAGAAGAACTCGGCATAGATGTGGATGTGAGCCAGCAGCACAATCCTGACATGCTCCTCATTGACTTTGTAGAGTTTGAAAAGCTGAGGAATCACATGTTTACGGTAAAGGGACACAGACAGAAGGCAATCTTCACTGCTACCATCACAACTGGGACCTATCAGACATGTGAGATAAAGAAGAGTCTGAGCAACAACTCAAATTTCTTTCTTCAATTATAAGTTACAATAAGTTCTATAAAATGTCACATCACCCTTCTTTGGTCTTAGAAGATGAGGCAGGAAACTCTTAACCGCCATGGGTTCGGCAAAAACAAGAGAGTTGAGGAGTTTTGGTACAAGTCGTGCAGCTATGAGCTCTTCAGGAAGGCTCTGGACTCTGTCGAGAAGGAACCTAAAGAGACAACCAGCACATTATGGGATCTTTTGAAAAGGTAAACTTATATTTTTAAATGGTGTCAATGAGTGTGTCCAAGATAGTATGAACTACTAAAAAAAAAAAAAAACAGAACTGTTGCACATACATGTGGTCCATTAACAATGAGTGAATATCATACAATTTCTTACTTAAAGAATTCATTTTTTTCCTCTTCTGTTTTCAGAGTGAGTGTCTTCAGAAAATTCATCACCTCTAGAAAGTCATTCCTATTAGCAGAAAGGGCATGTTAAACAAAAAACTACTCTCAGTATGAACAGGTAACTACACGTATATAAACATACAAACCTAAAAAAGTCATGAGTCAGCAAGGAGTTAAGAGGAGGCCGGGCCAAAGGGTCAGAATTGAGCAGGCCTGCCTTCAAGGTCTTTGTCAAGCTGTCAGACAGGTCCTGTGACACTAGAAACAGCAATGCAGAGAACAAGATACATGTGGAAGGATGTGGGTTAACTCAAACAAGAAAGGGGCGAATGTTTTAAAATCCGCTTTACTCACCGTAACCATTCAGCAAAGGAATAAGGCCCTCCACCATCATTCCAAAAGAGTAACAGTCCCGAGCATGAGCATTTTTGTCCGGAAGAATTTTAAAGCCGTCAACCTGCCAACAAAATGGTTCTTGAAAAGTGGTGAACAGGATTGGGAAGTTATTCCTGTTTGTCTAGATCGTTTACATGCTCACCTCCTCTTCTGGAGGAATACAGCTGGCCTCTCTTGTACTGTGAATGCTTTTGAGAAACTAAAAGGTTCCAGGATATGAACAGTTAAAACAATTAGACTTTTAACTTTGTTTTAAATTAAATTACACATATAAACTGTTAGTAATAACTGTGATTTTTCAACATCTTGCCTCAGGAGTTGCTTCAGAGAACTTGCAGACAGTCTCCATGCCTCCCAGTTTCCAGTGGCCATCTTCACTGACAAATACAGATGAAATACAGACGTTGTTATGACTCGATTTGCCCTGGAAGAAGAAAAAGACAACATGTTTAACAGAAAAACAAAACAAAATAGCCAATAACTGTTATCAAACATTAAAATGCAATTTGGTGGGAATTTTATATCTTAGCTTATTTACTTTTCTCTGTCTGATTACAGCATATTACTTTTCTCTGTATCAATTATCATCCTGCTGAAGCATCCTTTAATCTTGTACTCTCCCAAGCTAAAGGACAACCAGACCTAAGTGTTTATTCATTATCTGATCTGTTTTATCCTGATGTACAGAATGTTTAGATACTTTTTTAGATGACCTGCTGCTATGACATGGCCTTGTTCTATTATCTGTCTGCTGGAACATTCTCTCTGTACAGACAGATTTATGACACTCCTGATCTCAGTCTTTAAAATGGATGCTTTCTGTGTAGCTGGCAGAGAAACCCCTTCGGAGTTCAGTTTGACACAGACAAACTATTTTTTTTCTCCAGATTGCAATTTGCCATTAGATTACTTCATTTTTGTTCAATAAACTTGTTACTGTTTTCACTCCAAAACCATTATCGATTATCGAAAAATTCCCCTACAGCAACATGGCAAGTGTGTGATTCTTATAAATGCCAGCTTTAAGATCAAGATTGCTCACCCTATCATGGAGAAAGACAAGTGCTTGCAGGAGGTCATAGAGGCCTGCACATATTTCTTGTGGGGAGAGACTGTTAAGCAACAGCTCCAGAGGTTGCACATGTTCTGTCACCAGATGAATACCACCATCTTGCACTGAGCAGGAAAGGAAGCGCAGTAGACACGGGTGCCTTAGTCTCTTTAGATGCTGCAGGAAATAAAAGGTTCATTAATAATTTGCTCTTGATTACATCTTGTATTTTGTTTCATTAAAATGTGAATGTTATGCATTTGTCAAATGAAAAGGTTACTCATTTCTTTTGGTACATACTACTAAATGACAAATGCAGTGTGCTTAAACCATGGTGCAACAATGTTTGAAACCTTTTGCATTATTTTTCTATATTGTGCTTAAATATGCCCTGGTCCTTGAGGACTGGTGTCCTGCAGGTTTTAGAAGTTTTCCTGCCACATCACACCTGACTATTTAATGAGTAATTAACAGATTTTATTATAGCATTTGATGTCTCAGTCAGGTGTGTTGCAGCAGGAAAACTTTTAAAACCTGTAAACACTGGTTCTTGGATTGAAGACCCCTGCCTTAGTGTCTTGAGAACAGTTATTATCATGGCTACTACTCAGATACTTTAAAGTCACGTTGCTCCATTAGAAGGCTCCTAAACAATAGACAGTTTGACAATATATCCACTGAGTCCACCGAGACATCAAGAGCTTCAAACATAAAACCAAAGCTCATTAAAAAGCCTCAACTGCAAAATGCAACATCATGTGGCACAATGTTTTAAAAAGATTTGCAGTAAAAAGCTCAACATTTTGAAGGAAGTCATTTTCTAATGGACACGTAGTTCAGTCTAACCTGAAACCAATAATCCTGTAGCCACCTGAATTTTAATCACTGGAAAATCAAGTCATGCTTACATATTTCATTATGATGAGATCATGTAAGAATAACGTGGCGTGGTTTATGGGACAGTCTTTGTGAAACCGTCTTTATAGATCAATATGAGAAAGACAGATACACAATGCCTGAACACTGTTGTACTTAGAAAGTTTGATCCTTTACTGATAACCTTTTTCAGGCTATAATCTATAAATGTACGCTATGACTTATCATACAACTACCAGGCCTCATTGTACACACCTTTGCAGCTTTGTTAACTTTGTCTTCATTGCCCCGCTTGTGAACAAACACAGAAGCAGGTTTCCCATCTTGGAGAACCGCCGAGTACATGGTGAGCTCGGAGGGAAGGGTCAGGAGCGGCTCCTTCAACAGAGTGCAGCCAGGCATCGCGCTGCTCTCCGCACCCATGACCGCGTTCCTCCTAAAAACGGAGGTTTAAAGTATGGACAAGGGGGTATGAACTACTGTTTGTGCCTGTTATTAGAGGTCACGATATAAACACCAGTTAGAGAGTAAAGCAGACGCACCTAAAAAATTGGACGTTACCAACCGTTGTATGTGGAGTTAGCTGCCTTGCTGGCTAACCTCGTCGCTACGTTAGCCAGCTTGTCATTGCTACGCTTGTTGATAGTTCTTTTGCCTCCAAACTGTCATGTTAACAACACCGTACCACGAATTTAATTAAACTTTTGAACAAAATACCAAACTGTTACAAAAGCACAAAAATTTCAAGCGATTTAGTTGTCAAAATTACGATGCTAATTTGGTACAAAAGCAGAGCAGCTGTAAACAGACACGGACTCTTCCGGTAAAAGACCAAACCAAAAAGCACAGAAAGTATCACTAAAAAATGTTTGAAAACAGGTACCAACGACCATTTAGATTTAGAATTATTTCAATTCAGTTTTAGGAAAGACTAAAATAATAAATTCTAATAAAAATAAGCCGTTTTTTCACTTATTTGTTTGTTAAATGTGCGTATAAATACTGTCACCCCCTGCTAAGCAAGCAAATGGTTGCAACCAAAGTGGTGCGAGAAAACGCAGGTGAGTACCACATGGTACTGAAATGGAAATCGAAACACAAATCAGACTTTTCAATAAAATCGACCTGAAATGATGACCAGTTTTTACTGCTGCCTTGGTCTCAGAAAAGAAGAGAACAGAGTTGTTGTATGTCTAAGATCCTAAGTTAGGAAAATTTTTAGAGACCATTAATGTATTACAAAGTGATGGCTCAAAAGCAAACTAATATGTTTCTCTATATTTACTGAAAAAGACTGTTTCTCTTTTCAAGTTGGCCCTGATTTGACTTAGTACTTAATCACAATATACAATATCAATGTCTTTCCATTCTGTTTGAATATGTAGTTTTTACTTTGTCAAATAAACCAAGCAAAGCTTAGATTATTTATTTTAACTTGTCCGTTTTTTTTTTTTTTTTTTTTTATCATGGCAGTCGAATGATAGTCTGGCTGTTTCATTGGACTAAGCAAATTTTCTCTGGCCTCCAACTGATTCTTACATTTTATTATTTTTTTATTGTCATATTATTTATATCATAGAACTTCATTAAACTATCTGATCAAATGAAGCTTTTCAGCATTTTAATAACTGAATCTGAAATGTTAGAATTTCAGATTTGACATGTTTACATTTAGACATGTTTACATTTAGACTTATCCATTCCCAGCAGATCATCAAAACACGTTTTGGGGGGGCATTCCTCCCAATCACAACCCTCCAGGTCTCACTGTCATTGCCAACATGAGCATTGAAAATCCCAAGGAGGACAAGGGAGTCCCCAGCAGGAGCGCTTTCCAATGTTGTCCCCTTGAAATCACCAGGAGTCCGGCAACTTCCTTCTTTATCCTTATTTTATTATTTTCCAGATTTTTAATGACAAACACTCTGTTCGCTTCACAATAAAAGCAGTACGGCCAACATTAACAATATTTGCCTAACATACCGTAAACAAAAAACACTAACAGTAAAATGTAAATAGGCCAACTACACCAACACGCCCTCTAAGGGCCCCAAGGGTACTCTGAACTGCCATTCTGTGTATAAGCACAAACGACAGTCAGGAGGTGGAGGGAGGCTACTCTCTCATCCACCAGGGTGAACCCCAATGTATAGGCACCAAGCCGGGGAGCAATTAGTATGCCCACACTTGGCAACCAGATGCTTGCCCTCGTGCCCCACCCCAGGCCTGGCTCCAGAGGGAGGCCCCGCTGACCCACGTCCGGGCAAGGAAAAATTCTTCTCTCCTTCGCTCATAATCATAGGGGTCTTTGAGCTGCACCTAGTCTGGTCCCTCCCCTAGACACCCTTTTGCCACGGGAGACCCTACCAGGGGCATAAAGTCTCTGACAATAAAGCCGCTAGAGTCTTCAGGACACTCAAACCTCTCCACCAGGCTAAGGTAGCAGCTCAGAGAGAGGACTTGCAGCATGTTGTACATCTTTTTTTGCTGTCACAATAGTTGATAACAACTCTGTGAAACTTCTAGATGGGTGGTCCACACTGGCTGCCATCACATTTCTTCATTTATCTTACCACAATCACAAAGACTTAGAACAACGTGAAGGTCAGGCTCCAAGGTTTTGCACCAAACGTTGAACTGATAGATGGCCCACTTGCCTTAGCACAGCTTTTGTTGGTGGCATGTTGTCCAGAGCTATGGATTTCTCTGGAGTAAAGAGCTATATTCTGATTTCGTTCAACGCTGTGGTCTCGCTTGTTCTGTTTTACATCAGTACCAAACAGCGGTCCAACCTACCTCGGGCAGTTCAGTCACCTTTCATCTCCAGTAGTTCATCAGAAGCCTCAGCCACTTGAGGGAAAGCTTTCCAAGTTTCTCATGCAGTTTTTTCCTTCTCCAGAAAATGCTAAGACTGCGTCATATCCCATTATAGTGTGTAGCAAGGGGAGGGCAGCACAATTACTTAGATCCAGCTTGTTTGCTACTTAATGAATGCCAATGTATCTGAAGTTGGCTCCACTATCAAGAAGAGTCTCCATTTCCTTATTACTCTACAGTGTTTCACTATTAATCTGCTGTCATAAATAAATATATCAATATATATGATCTAATATATTATCTAATCTTTGAAATATTAGGTAATTTAAATATCTAATGAATAAAATATTGTGCACATATGTCATTTACATAAAAGCAAAATCAACAAACACAATCAAACCTGTTATCTGTATGAAAATTTCACTTGTATTCATGATTTGCAAACAGGTTGCAGGTTTCCTCTTTGGCAGGAAATGGTAAACTCTCGGCTATGGATGGGTCTTTATACAGAAACAAGTAAAAAGTGAACCTTCCTCTGAGGAAGTGACGCTTCGAACCAATGAGAAATTAGGCTGGTTACCCCAGTGATTAAACCAGCACAACACAGTCTCTGTGGTGTGATCAAAAGCTGTCATGGATGAGCTGGGTAAGGCGTCTTTTTATCATGTTTTTCTTTGCTGATCAAACTTAAACTGATCAAAAGCGATAATTTAAGAAGATCACAAAGACTAACTAATAAGCAATGCAAATCTTAAATAATCTGTAGAGTGATTAATCGTTTTCAGAGTTTTTACACTCTTGCCTTGATTGTGCTTTTTAGTATACTTAGTCTACACTGACCTAACAGACTATCAGGGTAAGAATTAAGGTAAACAACGATTTAGAAATGAATGATTGATTAAAAGTTCATAATTACATGAGAAACAGCAGCTTATTCTGATTTCACTCTAAAAAATTTTCCTCCGACCTTAAGACTAAACGGTTATTTTGTCTTTTCGTTGTACTTGTGTCCTCTATTTCATACTTGTTCCGGTGCTAGTAGGCTATTTCATCTGCTGGTGAGAACTTGCACATTTGCGTCTTTTCTTTCCTCAAGAAATGAGGTTTTCAAAAGCGTGGAAGAGAGAGCTGAACTGGCTGCAATATATGTCACCAGAGTCTTGCGACATTTTAACAAGTTTCACTTCTGCAACATGTCATGTCATCACTTCCTGATGTAGCTGCATTACATGAAGCAAGCTCAGTCCAACAGCTCCTTGATCTGAACATTAAGGCTCACCTCACGAGACATATTTTATTGTGCAAAAAACATGCATGCACTGGATAACACCAGGCACAACCCAACAATGTTTTAAGCTGTTTAGTTTGAGAAATACACGGTGAGCATGGCTACATGTTAGTTCATTTGTGGTTTGAAGATTATTGTTCTGTATCCTGCCACAGATTTGCTGTTAGAGGAACTGGCCCTGAATTCAGCAGGTTCAGAACGTCTCCAAGAAAACAAAACTGATGATGCAGCTGGTCTAGAGGTAGAGACAAAATTAAGGGATATTAAGCACTTGAACGTAATCAAAGCTATGCTTTGCAACAAATTGGATGGTTACATCGTCCATTAAACTTGCTACTTGAGTCAGAATTCCTTTTATAACCTGTAGGTTTCTCCACAGGTTTCTGGAGCTGGACTTACCAAATCAGAAAACAGTTCAGCCAACATTAATGTCTACAGGTGAGGTCCGGATTTAAAAATGAGAATTAACATTATTATACCCTAAACTGTGCAGGAGAAACATGAAAATACTTCTAGTATGTTTCAAAAGATTTAAAAATGTTATCATACTCTCAAGCAGACCAGCGGTTATATAAAGTTGGATTAAGTGACAAAAGGCCAGGATGAGTTTTTATTAAGTAAACAGGAAGCCTTCACGAGTCAGTTGAAGATGGTACAAATAGATACTGGGGATTTCTCAATCTTTCATATACACAATTAAAAGTAATTTGGAGAAATTTCTGTATTCATGGGGGAAAATAAACCCTAAATAGTATTTTTATACCATTTTTTACTATTTTAAAATGTATGCAAAGAAAAGCTCTATCGGTAGATGCAAAGACTCAGAACTCAGAAAGACCTCAGAAACAATGCAAATCATTACCAAGGTTAACATGTTTAGTCATTTGGTGAATCAAAATTGAAAACCTATCATGAACACTGCCCTTACCAAAAAAAAGTATACTTGAAGTACATGTTTTTAAGTATAATCAAGTATAGATAAGTAAATTTCTTTAAGTGTACTTTATGTACCAAGTACACTTATACAAGTATACTGGCAGTTAACTTACAGGTATACTTCTTGGGACTATTGGCTCACTTTATTGGCCAATTGGCCAATTGGCCCACTTTAGTTTATATAGAGTACACTGTAAAGTATACCTAAAGTAATTTTCCAGGTGTACTGTTAGTGTACTAGTAATAGACTTCAAGTGTACTTTTAATTAATAAAAGTATACTTAAAGTAATCTTCTAGGTATACTGTTAGTGTACTAGTTATAGACTTCTAGTCTCTTTTCAAGTTTATGAACATACATCTTTAAGGTTTACTATTAGTTTACTAGTAATACTAATCTAGTCCACTGTTTAGTTTATATAAAAAAATACATTTCTAAATGTACTGCAAATAACTGAAGTATACTTCTACTCCACTTTTAATGCTGTGTAAGAACACCTTTCGGTCTTCTTTGAAGTGTTCTTCTTTGCAGCAGGTTGCCTGTAGCTTTCATTGTTGCATTTTTTTCCGGATGATTCTTCTGACATCTTGTACACTTATCCCTGGGAACTTTGACAGAGCATGGCCTGTGAGTCACCTATCAGTAACTATCCAATTAGTCACTGAGAGGTGAGGACAGGGGTCTGTCAGACGTCCTAAATCCAATGGAAACCAGGACTCTTGATGGTGTTCCAAAAATGTTGCCACAAGCCAATGCAGGGGATATTAATTAGGCAATCACCCAGCTCCACACACACACACACACACACACACACACACACACACACACACACACACACACACACACACACACACACAC
>JBAMHX010000016.1:17983940-18014191 GCA_037177515.1 Pseudomugil tenellus | reverse complement strand
GATAAATTATCTCGTTATCACGAGAAAACCACTGAAAAAAAGTATGAGAAAAGTACGACCGCTCTCGGCTTCCGTACAAAATACTTCCTGTTCTCTAAGTAAGTTTTGAACCAACTTAGTACAGAACCCGAGAGGCCCATCCAGCTCTCCAGTTGTTGGAGTAATATATTGTGGTCGACTGTATCAAATCCAGTAAAGATCCAGTAAAACTAAGACAGTCATGTCTGTATTTAAACGTATGTCATTAACTTTGGTCAGAGGCGTCTCAGTCCTGTGATGCTGTCTAAAACCTGACTGGAAGACATCATAGCTGTTGTTTTGACCTAGAAAATCATTAAACTGATTAAAAACAGTCTTTTCAATGATCTTACTCAGAAATGGGAGATTTGAGATTGGCCTGTGGGTGTTAATTTGTGTCTGGACTTATACTACAGTATAAGTATACTTGACCTATACTACCGTATAAGTCCAGTATACTTAACATGAACTTTTAAACTTGTAAACTGGAACTTGTAAAGTTTATTTCTGATAAATATGTACAAAGTAAACTGAAAGTACTCTCTTTTTTTTACTTTAAGTACACTTATATGACACTTAAGTATACTTTTTTATGGTAAGGGTGTGTCTGTGGAATTAAAGCAGAGACGGATCGTCAGTCATTTTGTTAGCAATGCAGGTTATACAGCACCATCAATGCATGAAATGTACGTTGCTAGCACATTTGTGAATGTAGCATAAATATACACCGATCTGAGCAACATGTGGAAGGGAAGACTATATTTAGTCTTTGTGCAAATTGTGATTAGATAGGTTAAAAAACTTGTAGATAACTGAATTACTATCACACATCCTCACATTCTTTCTTGGAAACAGAGCTGTGTTATAGAGCCTATAGAGGTTTGATACTACCTTTTTGATAAGGTAATATCAAAAACTGAACATAATTCCTTGAAGATCTCTATCAGTTCTCTCATGTAAATATTTATAAAGTAGTAACCTTGAGATAGCATCGATGCCTTTAAAATCAGCTTAGTTGTGCTTTAATTTGTCTCTGTCTTGAATTTAGTGATCTGCCAGCTCCTGTTGCAGTTTCTCAAACTCTTGACTCACCGACTCAAGAGCTTGAGTCTATCCTGCAAGATATGCTGGGTCTGGCACAAGAGGTCAGTAAAGTGTCTTCAAACTAAAAAAAACTCAAGGTTATCATAATTTCCTCTATGTGTGCGCTGAGAAATGACTTTCTAATGGTATGTGGTCAGTGACAGCCGGTGAAGTAAATTAGAAATGTGAAAATAATTAAATTAACTTGGTTGAACAACAGAGGGCAGCATTGCATTGATATATTTTCTTCAGAACATCAGGTAACATAATTGCCATATTTTTAACATTAGTATTTAAAATGATGTTTTTAGCAAATTTGGCACTAAAAATATATATATATTTAAATTGTGCATTCTTGGATCTTATTCAGAATGCAGTACCTTCAGAAACCCCACCTCCACTGACAGAAAAGAAGTCTGTGAAGAAAAACACAGAAGATGGACAACGTGAGAGAAAGGAAGGCAGCAGTGGTCCTGCAGGGTCATGTACAGTGGCCAAAACCCCAAAAAAGAAAACAGATGCTATCGATGACTTGCTGGGAGGGTTGAGCTCTGATTTGGAGAAAATTGGTGTACGTACCACTGCCAAGGGCCACTGCGCTTCTTGCAACAAAAGCATTGTGGGAAAGGTAATGTCTAGTTTTTGGGACACACAGACAATCACTTTTTCACATTTGATAAAGTATTAAAAAATTATCCATTATCTTTCTACAGATGATCACAGCGCTAGGAGAAGTATGGCATCCTGAACACTTTGTGTGTGTGGCGTGTAAGATGGAGCTGAGCACAAGAGGCTTTTTTGAGAGAGAAGGACAACCGTACTGTGACAAATGCTACCATGACCTTTTTTCTCCACGTTGTGCCTACTGCAAGGGGGCCATTACACAGGTGAGAAGACACCAAAGAATAAAAAAAATATCTTTAAAACTAGATTAATTACTACACCCACATAAATAAGAAATTGGGTAATGACATATAGTACATTGTAATTGTATTTTCTTGCTATAACCTGCATGTAATACCAGGTGTTGAAGACCAACTCCTCTGCAGCCTAAGCTTACATCCTCCCAAGGCTGCAGATTCAGAAACAAAGACGTTAACTGATGCAACATTTTTTTTTTTTTTAGAATTCACTTTTTATGATTTATAAAACATTATTTACCTTCCATGACACTTGATCACAAGGGATGAGAGGATTCTCAATACTCCGTGAAGAAACTAAAGTCTACTTGCAATATTTTTGGCTGATTTATCAGAACATCCTGACAGCTCTGGATCAGACCTGGCACCCGGAGCATTTCTTTTGCACATGCTGTGGAAACCTGTTTGGACCAGAAGGTGAGAGCTTGGAAAAAGGATTTCACTCCTGAGGGAAGAAGTTTAGCACAGAACTCAGTTTATCTTTTTTCTTTCACAGGTTTCTTGGAGAAAGATGGGAAACCATACTGTTCTAAGGACTTCTACCACCTCTTTGCTCCCAAATGCTCAGGCTGTGGAGAACCAGTGAGGGAGGACTACCTGACTGCAGCCAATGGCACCTGGCATTCTGAGTGCTTCGTCTGTGCAGTGAGCCTCTTAACCTCAGACCACACACACACACACACACACACACACACACACACACACACACACACATGCACACAGCCCTGGCTCACATATAAGCCTGAGAACGAATGAGAAAGATACCCACACATTTTCTTTATTTGCATCATTTTGACCACAGGGCTGATAAAAACCGTATGGCTGATGAGTAAGTTGCAGCTGAAATGATGAGATAAATCAAAGAAGCTACAATCTTCCATGTGGGTGTCTTTCACATCTTCTTCAAAGTTACTTCTGTGTGCAACAGCTGGCCTAAAAATGCTTGTGAGGAAATACTTCCAATTTAATTGGATATGTGAAGTTGTGAAATACAAACTCCGAGATCTTGTACACTCTAAGAAATAATTCAGAGGCTTAGTAAATATCACGCTAAATAAATGTTAGATGTCCTCAATAAAATTTCTGAAAATCATTTAGTTCAATTTTTAAAGTGGAAATACAAAAAAAAAAAATTCTTAAAAACTCAACAGATTTTTTATGTTAAACTAAGTATTTCATCCATGTTTATTTTAAATAAATAAATCGGTAAATGAGTCTCAGATCAGAGTCAAGATATAACTAATATTATTCTTAAAACGTTGTCAAAATATTTGAGAAAGTACAATGTATATTTATCAGTGTTATAAACTAAAGTTATTAATGAGTAAAGTCAACTTTATTTATTTTTTAACACAAGCATAAAACAAGCATAAATAAGACATCACAAGATGATGTATTTAAAAAACATATAGTTGTGAAAACACGAACAGGACATTGTTTCCTATAACAGCATTTACAGACATGGACAGTGAAGCTACTAGGAATTGTTTACAGGTCTAGGAGCTAAAAGCTAAGCAATTTTGACTTGAATAAAACAGAACATATACATAAAATGTATCATTTTTAATAGCACCACATAAAGTGACACAAATCCAACTATTGAAATACCAAAAAATGAATCATTATTCACTGCTGGCAATTTAGAATTTTTACAGAACCTAAATATCATCAAACTTTCATCTATCTAATCACTTTACTGCAGCTTGTTCCTCTTTACAGAAAAACAAATGTCTTTTTTTTTTTTCATTAGACTTTAAAGCCACCGGCAAACAGATATTTTCATTTTAAGATTGGTTAATAACCCACTATAGTTGTTTTTACAGCAGCTTTTTTGATAACGTTCTAAAATAGTCAATGATTGCAGCATCACAGTCACTGAAAAACACAGATACAATTTCTCAAATGGACATTTTGTGCTTGCTGTCTTAATGCCACGGCTTACTGGCACATAATGAATGAAACACACCCACTGGCAATGTTCAGAGTTGCACCTGCATTTTTACTGCTACACTGTGACAAGTGAAAGTGTCTGCCAAGAGAAACGTCTGTGATTGCATTCAGGTTCACATGCAGTGTCTCAGCTGTACATTTTTTTTCCATTTCTGTTCTAGTACTTATAAATGGAACCGTAAAAGACACAGCTGCAACACTCTGAGTTTTCACACTAAATTTTCGTGCTATAAGATTTCGATGCATTGTCACTTCATTATGCTGGGGCTCCATTTATATCCCAGTTTTGGAAGTTTACTGATGCAATATAAGCTAACATCTTGAAATAGATTATGGTCCAATTTTAAATACATGCACCATTTTATATGCACCAACATAAATGATTTTCTAATTAAGTGGCAATATTACTTTGACAATTATGAAAAGTATATTTATGAATTCTTAACAACCTACAATTTCTTATTTGGATAAACGTGGTTCTTTCTTCACACCGTAAAGACCTGGCTATTCTTTTCTCTGCCTCTCTCCCCATGTCATATTTCTTATCCAGGACTGCCTGAAGCCCTTCACCAATGGGTGTTTCATGGAGCTGGATGGTCGACCCCTGTGTACTCTGCATTTTCACTCCAGGCAAGGAACTCTGTGTGGTGGCTGTTGTGAGCCCATCACTGGTCGCTGCATCTCTGCTCTGGATCGCAAGTTTCACCCCGAGCACTTTGTGTGTGCTTTCTGTCTGCGGCAACTCAGCCAAGGCATCTTCAAGGAGGAGAAAGGAAAACCATACTGTGCCGCATGCTTTAATAAACTCTTTCTGTGAAACTCGTACAGCGATAAAAATATGTGTAATACATGGACGTCCTGTCTTTACAGAGTATTGCTTTTCATATTGGCATCGTTACAATACATCCAATACGACTAAACACTTGTAAAATAACATTGGTGTGCATAACTGAATGGCTGTGTAGGTCTGAAAGAAAATATAACAATATAAGTGAATTATTCATACGATTGTTGAACAAAAGAAAAATATTTCCCTTGCAGACAACATAGGAGAAACCATTACATATATGTAAACATCGGACTCTTTAAAAGGTGTGTCCCTGACACTTGGTCTGCGTTTTATAGGTTTTCATAAATCATGATCACATAAAATTTCAAAATGAAGAAGTGAAAATAAAGAAGTGCTGTTTTAATCCATGGCTGCCATAAAGCTATCCTCAGTTTGGCAGTCTGGAGATACTCTCTCATAGTTTGGTGCCGTTTGTCAAGAGGTTTGTCTATGTGGCCTGACAGTTTGTGTTGGCAGTGACTGGCACTGACTCGACATGCCAACATGAGTTTCCTCTTTTCCTGACTGACCACTTGGCCCCTGGCAGGCACTGGATTCCTCTTCATTCTCCACACAGGCTCCTTTATGGCTGCCTATGGAAGATTAATGAATGTGGTTAGGTTAACAAAGGTGGTTTGAGAAGGAGCTCCCTCACATCCTTGGATCTCTTTAGAAACTCCCTTTTGCTGTTGAAGGATGAATGAACCACAAAGCATTTTAATGCTTTAGTGGTTGTTGGCAGATATAGGCTTATTTGGCTGACATTTGTAGCTCACCAATAACAAATCGAGTGGATGATATGTAAAGAGGAGGCGTTTGCAGCTGTATGTGCTGCTGTTTTAATGGCATATATATTTTGTTCTTGGACATGTAGGGTTTTAATTAGAGTACTGTAGAATCCTTTAATAAAAAAAATCGATCAATTGCAATACTGTAATTTGGAGTTTTAATTTCACTTCCAACTAACATTGAATGTAAAAGGAATATCGGTGGAAAAGCTAAGTTAATATTAAGAAACAAACAATGCAGCATATTTAAAGACAAATACGCCAGAGCCTGATTTGTTCCTTTAAATTATTTTGTAAAAAATATAGTTATACCTGAAGTTTTAGCCTCATAGATTGTACATAAAAATAGCAAAAGCAGAGGAAAATAAATAAAGGTGGCAGTTAATGAACAGTTGATAAACAAGTTGCAGGAGGCTTAAAAACAGCAGTTCAGAAAGCAATGGGTGACATCTTGGACTTCTTTTTAAAGACTCAACTTTTGTTAAATAGATATAAAAACTCTTTATGGCAGGGTTATCTTGTTGTTCTTTTGTAGAAGGGAGACTTACACTCAAAGATTTCAAACACCCCTACCAGCATGGCTGGCATCTGTGTGTGATAATGGAAGTCATAACAGTGTGTTTCATAGATTTTGTCACCGCATTGTAAGAAAAGCTAACTGGATGCAGGCTTACCAAAGAATGGAATTATTTATGGTTGTTAGATTATATAATCTATAATTTCATTTAATTTCATTTCATTTCATTTCATTTCATTTCATTTCATTTCATTTCATTTCATTTTATTTCATTTCATTTCATTTCATTTAACAATACATACATCCATCCATTTTAACTGCTTCATTTCAGGGTCTTTAGGAGGCTGTAACTTATTCCAGCAATCACCAGGTGAGAGGCGGGGTACATCTTGAATAGGCTGAAAGTCCATTAAGGACTAATTGAATTTAACTGAATTTAATTTATTATTGCTGTTGAAAGAATGCAGATTTTCTGGAAGTTTTAACTATCCAATGACTATCCAATATTTATGGGAAGCAAGGTTTAAGGATGGAGAAGATCATCAAAGTACTAACTAAAGTAAGTAAAACACACTCTTCTTGTGTACATTATGTAACCTGTGTAAATTTCTGAACCTTTTTGGATGTACCCCTTTAAATAAAATTAAGCAAATCATGGATAAAATAAATTTTAGTACTCACAAAGTTTGTATTCTTGCTCCTCTCATACAGTCTCATCTTATCTGTAGATGAAAATTAACTACTTTTGTTGGCCCTGTGGTCAACTTAACTTAAGTTTTTCTTAGCATGCCATGTGAGCTCACTGTGTGAAGTTAGTGTGTGAGTGGGAATAGTGTTGGACATTAATCATGCTGTCATCACTGTCAGAGCGGGTCTCATAAGGCTGCAGCAGAATGTGGACCCTGCAGTTCCAGTCCATGAAAGAAGTCTGAGTGTATCCTGTTCAGTCTGGACTCAAAATCCAAGATCGTAATCGTTTTAATGATCTTAAAGTTTTGCCTGGAGTTCTACTGAACTTTCAAACTTACAATGATATTAACTCATTTTCATGTTGAATAAGACAAGATGGATTGATTCATCTGCATAAGTCAGAGGACAACAACTTGGGTCCGATCTTAGCATGTAACACAGCTATAAAATTTCCCATCGCCCCGTGATATGTTCATTCTAGTACTGAGATTCTTTCTTTCTGGATAAGAGGACATAGCTGATAACTGTCATGAGCCACACAACATCAAGCAAAAGTGTCTCTCAGATGGAAAGACTTGGTTTATGGTCCTGTCACAGAAAAAGCACAAATACAGAAAAGCATAAAAAAACATGTCAAGTATATTTACTAACATACATTAAGTAAAATTGCTTAATAAAATAGCAGGATACAGTTAAAATAAATTCTTGCATTAACAGAGAAAAAAATATGAGTTATTGTATGAGTGACTAAATAGAAGGGAAATGGTTCTTTGGCTCCCAGTAAAAATGAGAAAACAGGAAATGTGAGAAGGGGTCTTTTTAATAGAATGGTGAATAAAGGGCAGTCTGTGGAAAGTAGTGAGAGTGTAACTCAGGTGACATTTACTGCAGTGAAACAGAGTACGAACATCCTGGGAGAGCACTGGGCCATGAGATGGAGACTAGAGCGGAGATTGAGGAGTTCGGAGTGAGCAGTATACTGGAACATAATGCATGCTGGTGCTATGGGAGTGGGAGGCAGAGGGTGAGGAGCATAGTTTAATGAGTTTTTCTTGTGTGACACTGAAACCAAACACTTACCTCCTCTCCTGTGAAATAACTGTCCGCTAGGCCACCCCTGATGAGGGTGGCATGGCCGTCTCTCCGGAGTGTGGGTCACTCAGCCTCACCTTGCACCATGAGTTCACATCAGCTCTAAATCTAAAACTTTCCAATGTGTCTTTGGTATAGTAATCTCTAGATTTACTCGTAGGCACATGGAAACACACTCAAAGAAATATCAACTCGCAACAAGTCAGCTCCACTATGTGTATAAAACACATCCCTGCTTTTACAACAATAGCTGTACTGTATGTGAATGCTGATAGTTCAATGTGAAAGAAATAGCATTAGAGAAACAAATGGTGTCTACTTGGAACTGGGATAGAACATTATTTGTTTGGAACATGGATGGATGAAACATACAAAACATTTGTGATTCCAACAAAAGTGGCAACTGTTGTGTCCTCCAGCTGGGCATACAGTGGAAATGCAGAGCTTTGTGTTGAGGTTTACACTTTGGTAAGTGTCATAGCTATAAATAGACATGAGGTTATGAACATACTGTATTTCAAAGATGAGTACAACAATTATGTGTGAAAGAGAAAGCTAAGTCCCCCACAGCTTCATACCACTGAGAGCTGTTAGATCCAGGCTCTGGCTCCTGCAAACTCCAAATACATGGACTTCTCCAATTAAACATTAAGTCACTGAATGTTTTCCACAGTTGTTGCTTTTATGATGTTATGCTGCAGGCTGTTAAATTCACTCCATGTGATCAGGGTCCTGGTGGTCCTTTAGTAAATAAATCCATAATTCTGTAGATGTAAAAAAATCAGAAAGCTCTTTATGGGAGCAATTGGTGCCTGGGGGCAAGTTTATTTGCTTGTCTTCATCAGTTTTTGGGGACTACTATATTTCATGTCTTTTAAGTTAATTTCACAATAAAACCTTCCCGAGATTCTGAAATCATCATCCAACTGTTTTGGTGTAAAGACTTAGTGAGAATTTAGTATGTGCACTAGAAAGCAAGCAAGAATACAATGTAGAATCTAAACAATGTGAGATTACCTTCACATTTTCAACATATAAATGCATTTTAAGTTATCACATGGAAGTTAGAAATGTTAACATTGTGCACAATTATAATCAAATTGTTGATAAATGTTTTTGGTGCTCAGTTGTATAAAAATTAAGTATAAAAAAAACTTGAATGTTCTCGACTGAACAGACTTGGTTTCTTCTTTGTTACTTACAAAAACCTGAACATTTCCATCATCACAAGGAACTGCCAAGTCTGCATGAAACAGAACCATCTTTCTGCTAGGCATTAAATGGGTGTATTTTTACCAGTGAAGGTAATGTGACAACTTCAACACCTCAGTAATTACTTCCACGCAGAGAAAGCCTGAGTCGGCGTACAACTCTGTTCTGGGTATGTTTGTTTTGGCGTTGGGCTAATGCTGGGTGCAGGTATCACACCTGATTCATGACTGGCTCTTCTGTCCAGAGGGAACTCCTTGTTGTTGTTGGCTGAACACTGAGTTTCTCCCTGCTATCTTATACTTTCTCACATACCAGCAAACACACACGCAAACCAAGCAATCTTATAAATACTATTTGGGGATTTTTTGTTCTTGCTATTTTGGAACTGGTCTACATAATCACATAAACAGACATGCACAAACAAAACAACACTTGAAAGCAAATAGCTTCAGCTTCACCGCACATAGAGAATAATAAAACCAGTTACACATGTATATAAATCAATTCAAACATGTGCAAGCTATCTTTGGATTCGGTCAACAAAATGAGCCACACACACAGATGCAAAACACACATATAAACATTTAAATGCCTTTTATAAGTTTGGACTCTGTCTCTTTCTCAGGAAACTATGCTCCTCTTGGTTTTGGTTGGCATAAAGTATATCTGTGTGAGCATCACTGATGTCTCTGTGTGCTCACTGACCCTTCACCAAGTGAGCTTGAGGTCTTGAGTTTTATGGATTAAATGGAGCCGGTTCCCTGGCGGGTGGGTGTTGCTTCATGTGTGTGTGTTGGAAGGGTGGGGATCTGCTAGGGAAGCATCTCAAAATACCCTCAAAACATGATTTTTTAATTTAATTTTATTTTATTTATCAGATATATAAGAAAACCTGTGGGAAAGAGAAACAATCCGAATGACGACATAGAGTAAACAGGCCGGTGTTATGAGAAAGATTTATTATACAGGGAGCTCCTACTGTATGCTAGCCTTTAGTGTCAAAAAGATAGATGGTTTCATTATGCTTCTTCATTGTGTCTATGTGGGTTTCCAGCATAATATGGCAGAGCTGTAGAGTCCGTGAACTGTTCTTGCAGTCGATGGAGCTCTTTTTGTTACTTGACTGAGAAATGTTAATCGTTTTAAATGCTGTCATTCAGACTCTGCTTTGTGATTTGTTGATGACATTTTAACTCTTGTTTCGATGTTGACTCTTTTGGTAACCCTAACAAACAACACAGAAACTCTGGAACAATTAAGATGACAAAAATAAAGCTTAGATCAGAGATATGGCGTTGGACGCAATATCTGTGATACTGATTTTGGAGTTGTGGCTCCATATCTTCCGCCTCTGTAGGAGTGTGTTTTAATCTCTTCTAGATTTATTATAGTGTGCTTGTAAATGCAAGATGGCCCTGTTGCCTGGCATTGTGAGGTGACCTAAGTTCTGACAAACTCAAAGGGATTTCACAGAGAATGTGAACGCAATTAGAAGCCTGTATTTGCACAGCAATGAATTTCTTAACAAAACACACACACACACATCCAAATGGAAATTGCATTTTACAGTAACTTCATTAGCTAATGTCTATATTCCAGCATCTTAGCAACAGAGTGTTTGACTGATTCAGGTTTACCCTGCAGAGGAGTACATTAGCAGTAAACACCAAACCTTTGAGTTGGAGGACATATTTTTCTAGTCACTAATCCTGTGCTATTTATGGAGACATCTTGTTCCCACTAAAGCCATTAAGATGCAATCATAAATGTTTGAGCACAGGTCTTACTCTTAGCTATGTGATGATGGAGTTATTTCTTTAAATGAACATGATTTAGTATGTAGTAATTTAACACCAACACATTGCTTTCATCATAAAATGACCCATAAATTGTTACAATCTTCTAACTTCAGTCATTTCAGTTTACTTAGGGAGTGAGGCCTTTCAGAAGTCACCCCTGAGATTGCATTACCTAAAAACATAATACTCTCAAGCTTTTATATTTCATTTTAGTTAAAAATATACCAGTTCAGGCGGATTGAATATATCTGATGGTGATCACTGCAGTGTGAGACAAAACAACTTATTACATTTAGTCATTTTCTTTATTTTGTCATCTTGCTAATTAAATGTTACAATGTCAGAATTGCAATTGTTATTTATTGTTCTTTTTTGACTATTTTTTGGAATATGTGTTTGTATTTTTGTAAAATGTTTTAGGTGTTTTTGCTTTTATTGTTACATGTAAAATACAAATATGTATTTGGGACCACAAAGCTTTAAAGTGCACAATACACTGAATAAATGTGTCTAAAAATGGGGACTAAAGATCAAAATAAAAAGTTAACTTTACATTAGTTGCAGAAAGTCAATTAATTATTTTAAAATATTGACAACTGACTTGGCTTCTTTTTATTTAAAATAATGCTGTGTTATTCATGTTCATTACTCAGGTAGAAGTATAGATACCAGGGTTTAAAAAGACTTCTGTAGTACCTTCAACTCAAGCTTTTCATTTCAAATAAAAGTTTAATGTCACTGATTTAAAAGCTGCTTACACAGTGAAAGTGAAAGTAATATGCAAAAAATGCCATGAAGAGCAAACGCTTTAACTGCACTACAGGGACCTATAGTGCTCTACCCAATCTCCTCTGACACACAGTATTCTGGGTCACGATAACTATAATTTTATATTTGAAATGTTAATATTGAAAAATTAATTATTGTCATGTCTGTTGGCTCTCTTGATTCTGCCAAGGACATCTTTGTATTGGCAACATGTGTTTGCTATGACTGTGGTTTCTTTTTTGTCCTGGACAGGGAAGATGGAGTGCACATAAACCAACAATGTGTTAAGATAATATACACTTATACTTCTTCTCTAACCACAGTTAAATTCACTATATCAGGAGGATGAGAGTTATCTGGCCTTTTTTTTTTAAATGACAACATGACAGAAAAGCACTGAGAGCACAGACTTCCTTATCTAGCAATCAAATCGTTCAAAAAACATGTCATTTGGTGAGCTGGATCACTCTCAAAATTGAATAAAATCTAAGTTTGACTCATTCTCTCATTCTCTAAAAAAATAGTAAAAATTTGTTCAGTAGTTCTTACATAATGTTGCTAAAAAAGACAGACTAACAGACAGACTCAGACAGACAGATAAATACAAAAACAGCAGCAGAAATGAAAGAGGAGCAGTGAAGTGATTCTTAAAATGCTGGGTCTAAAAAGTAATGATAATTATATGAAAACATAAAAACTAAAAGTTAAAGGTTTGCTGAAAAGTCACCAACTACTTAAGTAAGTTAATGAAGTATTTGTACTTTGTCACTTGACACTTCTGTGTATCATATAATCTTAATTAATAACAAGGGTACCTGTGCAAGTTTTTTTTTTTTAACATCAGTTTCTCTTTTCCTGAAACAAAGAAAAACCCATGATCATGATCCTTCTTGTATGAGTAATTCACTTCCTCCATTCCTCCTTTACGCACTCCAAAGTCACATGGCAACCAACAAAGCCAAGACAAACAGGAACTCAGGGATTATTCCGTCATTTTTATCAACATCTTCTTTTCTACCCTTCCCCATATGATGTCTAGCTTCGGAAATGTTTCCACTCAACAGTCGAGTCTCTGTTGAGGCTTAAGACTGGATTAGAGCTCAAATTACTAACTCTGTGGCTCATTTACTCTCCGAGTCCACGGTCTTCAAAACAAAAGTTGCATGTGGACATGTCCAGTGATATGATAATAGCACGAAATGAGAAACACATTTCAAGACCGAAACTCTTCCCGGCGCCACGCAGAGGCTTTTATGTGTAACGTTTGATGTTACAACACACTGAAGATGTAAAAGACAAGAGCAGAGACAAAAGTAAAGATGTTTTGTACATATCACGGAATGATCAGTAAAAGCAAGAGAAGCAACAATATGATATGAATGATCTCAGGGAGAAAAGTATGAAATGACGTCTATTACACCGGATTATTAACATTTTGTTGATCTGGACTAAGAACAGAATAGTACAACAAATGTCAAATGAAAAAAAAAATTTATTGTTGTATTGCTAATGGTGATCATATGTTTTTTTCATGTTGGTGACCTAGTTTTATTGATTAATTTCCTTGGTGTAAATATACACTCAGAGTATTATTTACCCTAAAAGGAACCGCCTTTGATCAGGTACTTTGTAAGGTAATTGTTTAATATTTATTGCTTAAATATGCTGAAACATTGTTTAATCACGATCCAAGGATTTGGAACTCGATTAAACAAGTTGTCCCAAAATGGTGAAAGGAATTTCACTGTGGTTACAATATCTGCTAAACACACTCAAGCTCTAACCGCGGACCAAACAACACACAACTCATTCGGATATTTCAAAATACTTTACCATAGAATGGCCTGTTGGCAGCATCCACAGTGAGCTAAAGCCAGCATCAGTCTGCTTTCGTTATCTTCTTCCTCTGTCTGCAACAGGCTATGTCTCATTTATTCTTTAAGATGTTATCAGCAAACGCTACTGAGAGTGACATGTTGCTGGCTGACTCTGGTTTTGACCTGTCCTACAACATCCAAACACAATGTTTCACAATATGACTTGGAGGATGAAGGTGATGGGTTAGAAATACTGTGTGATCATGTGCTTGATATCTGATATCCATGACTTTGCACAATGAAATCAAGTCAGACAGCATGAAATATACAAACATAATCTCAATAGACACATTTTCTTTTGCTTGCACATTTCCACGGAACCAGATTCTGCAATAATCAGAGTTTAGTTGTGTATCGTCAAGAGGGCTTTCTGTAGGAGGTCAAGCAAAATGTATACAAGACACAAATGGGTGTTCACAATTTCTCCATCTCTCTGCATAATTGATTCAAAATGGACACATATTCAAAATCAGTGGACATGAATAGATGCACAAGGTTGGTTTGGAGGGAATGTAAAAAACAAAATGGTGGTGAGTTGAAAGAAAAAGGAGAGAAAGGAGGGGAGAAAGACTTAGGAGTGACACTATCAAAAAGCCACTTTACAAAACCAGTAGACTCCTGCATACTGGGTGATCAAATTACACTGCAAATGTTAACCTGTCAACTTCATTTGTGTGCTTCTGATATCAAAACAGAAAGCAGTCATCTCTGGGCGTGGTGAGTGAGAGGCCAGCACATTGGCTTCGATGTGACTTTCAATCATGGTGGCATGCCTCAGCCGAGTAGACTGCGCAGGGCTCAACTTCGGCTCATAAATCAACCAACTGTCTCCCTTTGGCTGCAGTGTTCCTAACTCCCCACAGAGAAATGCACTGTACACTGTTTTAACCCTGTGCAGTCATCTCATGTTGCTCTCATCAGCAGAGTCATCACTTTTGTTAGCATACTGCAATCATCATAAAGTATCAAGATTAATACCGTACTATGATATTAACTCCACTTTTATGAATAACTTCTTTCTAAATACCACATTTTCCAAATTATCTAAACTGAAATATGTCAACAACTTCACAAACATGGTGTGATGATTATGTCAACCCTTTGAATGATTTGAAAACATGTTAAATAATTTTTCACTTGTTCTATGATCATTTTAAAGTCATATTTTTTTAGAACAATTTTGGAACAGATCAGTAGAACATTTAGTAGATCAGTGACAAACTTTGACAGGAATTAAATTTTGTGATACTTAGCAAATCCATGCATGCTACTATCAAAAAAATGGATTCCCATATCCATAGGTTGCCAGTTTGCCATTGAATGGATTTCTATGTTCACGTGAAAAGTAGAGCTCAGCTCGGTCCTACAGCACTATGCAAAACAGTAACAACTTTCAATTTGGTCCATTTTTTGGGACATTAAAACCTAGCTGGATAATATTTAACTGTAGAGCATTGCAACACTTAAAATTTTATACAGCTGATAGGAGGATTCAGTACCATTATAAAAAAGATGTAAAGTAAACAGAAATAATATCCAAAGGATGCTAATTAAAACAGAAAGGTTGCTTCCTGAATAAGATAACTGATTTGTGAATTGGTGGCCCCTCGTGCACTGGAGCCTGCACCTAGTACCTGGTTTGCGGTGAAGACATCAGACAGTAGGCAGAAGTTTTAGCTTCAGTACAGCAAACATGCTGTAAACTTACAAGCATCTGTTTTTACAGTAAAGTTCTTAAAACATATATTGGAAGAGATTATTGGTGAAGTGAAACTCTTCTGTTGCATGTGGCTTTTAACTAAATGGTGTCCCAAAAGAACAGATTGGACAATATTTTCAAGGTCTCACATAAAAAAAGAGTATTCCATCACAAATGTTAAGGTACAACATGTGTAGATGTTTGCAGGTTAGATAATATATTTGAAGTGTTTTCCGTGAAAATGAATGTAATGCTGCTCCTGTTATTCCCTTCCCTGTTGGGGTATAAGCATCCGAGCTCAGTCAGGGTCAAACAGTAATTCATCTTCCATGAGGCCAGGTGGAAACTGGAACCTGTCATCACAATGTTATTGATGGGCAGCACTCATACTCCCAGCTCAGTTTGCTAACAGAACCACACTCATCTTTAGGTAATGCAAAAAAGAAAAAAAATGTTATTCTGAGTGCAAAATGTTGATAGTGTTTATTAATCATTTGTCAGCACAAAGTTAGGTGTTCAGTGACACGCGCACACAGCAGCACAGTGCGTGCAGAGACCAAGGACATCCAAACAGAACTCCAAGTAAGTCCATAAAAAAACCTAGAAATGTACGAATAGATCAAGTTGGTGTATTTTCTTTGTTTGAACTCTTACACTAGATTACAGTATAAACCGTGACACATGTTCAGCATCAGCTGAAGAAGCAGAAAACTACTTCTGTGAACCTTCTCTTGGAGGACTGTTTGTGTATTTGTCTGGGCATGTGTGTGTTTGTGTATTTTCAGAAGAGTCATGCTGTTTAATGTGTCTGTTCTTTATATGTGTGTGGTGTTACAGTTCAGTCTTGCAAGCAGTGCTGCCTCATGTGTTCCTCCTGACCTGCTATGCGTGTTTTGTGTGTATTTTCTCAAATGAGCCTTGCTGCTTGACATGTTTCAACTGTGCATGCCTATATGGATCTGTGTTTACATCAGTGCTTGTGTGTAGAAGTATGTGTAGCGTGGTAGCACAGCCTGCTTCTCTGCAGGCTCTAGGCCTGTTGACAGCTCCACTGCTCCCTGTCAACCAGAAGAACAGCTCTATGTGTGAGTGAGGAGTAGCTGAAGGAACGATGCCCAGAGAACAGAAAGAAGTCTGAGGAATGTGTATGTATGTGTGTGAGCACCTGCATTAGTGTCGATGCATGTCTGTATCTTTGTGTTTATGTGACTTGTCAGCCAGGTTGTCATTATGGAGACAGATCATGCAAAAGCACTCCTGCTCTGCTGCTGTCTATCCACAAACCATTAATTGCAGACACTCGAAATATGCGCTTAAAAGCAATAAATGATGTCTGGGTTGTATCAATATAAAGTCATCAATCACAACTAATCATCTCACACTCTGGAATTCCTGTGTCTTTTTACATCAATTGCTTTTCATAAACACCTTTTCTTCTTTGTTTCTTTTCTTCCCAGTTCACTCTTCCTCTCCATGTCCCATATTCAGAGGAATGCACATCCACATTGAACTGAACTTTTGAGGTCTGTACATGCAAACTAGCCAAGTGTTACAGAACCCCACCTTGGTGCTTCGAATAAACAGAACTAGAATCCAAACGTGGAGGGTGAAAGAGATGATGAATAAGAGAAGAAACAAGAAGCATAACTTAATATGTGTTATGATGTTGCTAAAGTTGAGTTTTATTAACCAAACTGATCCAAACATTTCTTCTTAGGGTGGCTGGGTTTAAATAATTAATCCTCCTGGGCCTATTTCAAGTTTTGTCAAGCCAATCTGGCTGAAAGAAACTGATCTATTGCACATGTCTGGCTCTTAAATTATAATTGTACTTTTAAAGATGTGTTCAAGAAGAAGTCTTTCCAAAGCAAGGCTATGCTGTATGCTATTTTGCACACCTGGCCCTGACAGCTGCCGAATAAACACCTTTTCTACCACCAAACAGTACTCTGATTTTTAAAGTTGGGATTCATGCATGGATCCTGCACATCACTGCAGACCTGTGGGTTTAATTTTGAGGACAATGCACAGTGATGTGGTGGTGTACTGCAGCCTCACAGCAAGAAGTTTGCAGGTTCAAGTCTTGGCCGGGAGGATGTCTGAATAGTGAACTTTCTGTATGGAGTTTGCATATTTTTCCCATGTGTGCTTGGATTCTCTCCGGGTACTCTGGCTTATTCCCATCCGCAAGACATGCATGTTAGGTTAATTGCTATAGTTAATTGATCACTTATCACAAGTAAGTGAATAAAAGCCAAATGACTGTAGAATAGATCGTATCCTAACCCATACTGTTTATGCTCTGTTCCTTTTTAGAAGACCTTATTTGGCAGTGGCAGCCTATTTGGATCCCTGTTTGAATAAAAAAAAAACAGTATCAGAAAGGTGTAGATTATCCAAATAGTATTCCAATAAGATTATAATATCAATAGAAGCTATTGTCCAGCGCTGAGATTTATAACAGCACCACCATGGCTGCTGAGATGACAACAGAGAAAATTTAATTATTCTTTCACATCATGCTATTCAAATAACTAAAAGGTAGATCTGCTTAACAGCTGGAGGAGTCTTTTCAGTCCTCCATGTCTTCTGCTCTGGCTTTTAGGGGTAAATGGGGTAGAAAGAGAAAGAAGATAGCAGGAGGGTTACAGATATGGATAATGAAATTACTCAGTGTCAATGATCAGTGGGGGAGAGCATAATGCATTACAGGATGACTTTGTCAGCAAAGCCTTTGATGTAAGAGCATTATAGGCTCTAAAAAACAAACATGGGATCCAGCTCTCACTGAAGGGAGTGAGAGTGTGTATACAAAAAGGCCTAAAATAAATAAATAGATATAAAATGAATGAATAAATAGCCTGATCAAAAGTCTTATTTTAGTGAGATTTAGGAACAGGAGCCATTTTCACAATGACAGCTAAAGTATTACCCGTATTACTACAAGCAAAGCAGACATACTTTACCCTCACGGAGAGTCATCAATGCACAGCTGATGTATAAAAGTAAATCTAAGTGTGCAAGAAAGATATCTGGTTACAAACATCCTCAGTATGAAATTTAATATATTTTCATGTTTTTCTGTCCATAGATATTGATTATAAATCCTAAAACTGTAAGGCCTACTAGCTTGCTTCATTTGGTGGAATTTGTGGTGTGTTTATGGATCTATTCAGCTAGTTGTTTGCTTTCTGAATTTGCTGGTATCTGATAAATAAATTCTTCCTATCTCCAATGAAGATTTTCCCATACTATTTGTTAAAAGCAAGCACATAATGCACGTAAGTGAGCACCATACTTAAGACTTGGGCTTGAGTTTTATTCATTAAAGCCAACAACACTCTTCTCTAAACATGCTACAGTGGAACATTTGTCTCATGCCTCTATTATGCCACAGAACATATTTCCAAAAGCTGGATATTTTTGGTGAGATAGTTTCTAGTCTGATGAATTTCTCATCATTTTTGTAAAAGTGTGTCTGCACAGTATAGCAGTGCAGCAAGACTTCCCAAAGATCTTTTGGGAGATTGATTTGTTCTTCTAGCAGTTCAAGCAGTTTTCTCTCACAACTTCTCTGTTTTCTGGATCTCAATTCAACCTTTACTCTTCCTATTTACCTATGTACCTAAATTAAAATGAGGAAAATGCTTTATGATGATCTAGTTTGAGACAGTAGTCACTGCTGGTAGAAAATATTTTACTTGTCTAAGTTTCTAAAAATCATTCAAAATTTCATTTGTAGTAATGACAAACTGTATAACATGAATAAAATTATTCTTGTCATAGTTGCTACTGGTACCCAGATTTTCCCATGATGTTCTTTGCTATTATATATCCACACTGCTATATCATTTTTATGTAAATGTTAGGAAGAATATTTCACAACAATATACATTTATTCACCTATTTCACAATGGATTGGTGTAAAAATCCTGGTCTTTTTATATCCAGTGGATTGAAAATGAATGGTCCCAACAGGAGAAGCTTCTGGTTAACTTGAGGGGAAAAACGAACAAACAAACAATAAACCTGCCTCTCAAATGAAATGCTTTCATCAGTAATTATAAAGGTTCATTTCTTTATCTCAGAGTCCTATCCCTTTTGTCTTACTTCACCCTAAAACCATGGCAGATGTTTTAAAAGAAATCTGGATAAGAGACTGCTTCTAGAAAAACAAACCTGACTATGACCCCTGTCATTTTATCTCTTCTTCTCATCTTTCCCCTCCTGCCTTCGCTCATTGAGGAAGATGAAGATGGACAGATAGCCATCCACTGCATGTGTTGACATGCCACAGGAGATATCAGTGCACTGACTGGAAAGAAAACAAAAAAACAAAAGACTTACAAGTCTTCGGTCTCTGAGAAAATTCTTATAGACCACCAAACTCAGAGACGGAAAACTTGGTTTAATTTGTTCCAACTCTTACCTGTCCCGGTTGGATATTCATTCTGAACTCACCACTTCACAACCCCTTTGGCATTCTTTGTTGCACCAAATATAACTGGCGTCCTTCTTCCCCACCACTGGCTAACCTTTCCTATTACCTCCTTATTTTCCCAGGACATCCGGAAAGGGAAACCACAATAACATTTCACCAGAGACTCAGTCAATATTATTCCTTGACATCTTCAAAGCCGGACAGAGGATATTGGAGCCCGAGTAAGAGACGGGTGGAGGTAGCAGAGGGAGTTTCTGTGTGCATGTGTGTGTGCTAGTCTGTAGTCCAGCTGAGTGCCGAGACTGAGCGAGATACTGTGGCCTTCACTGCCAGTCTGACAGCCAGTTTCTGAAATATGTCTGCCTCAGGCAAGAAGCCGCTTCTTCCAATTCATCACAGTCACAATTTCTTTGAAGTACAAACATTTCTTCCTTTAAGCCACCTATTTCCCTCTGCCTTTTATGCCTTTACACAATGTAGTAAATCTTAATTTTGTCTAACACCACTAGGTGTCCCTGCGTACAAAACAAACAAACAGTTTGCACACATTTCCAGTAAAAGTCCCCATCGCTGTCTCATTTTCATGATATGTAAATCAGTGGTAAAGCTGTTTTTTTTTTGGAATGGGGCTGGATGTTTTGGACAACATCATACAGACCATCATGAGTTCAAGGACAAGCAGGCAGCGTCCTTACAGCTGCAGAGTCACAGACATTTAAAAAGTCCCATTCTCCTTCCTCACTGTGTGTTTTCCTCTTCGTCTGCTCACAGAGAATTGTAATAGCCAGTGCAAGTGCTGGGAAGCATATTAACAAGGTTCAGTTGCAGACGTACTTTAACATCTAAAAAAAAATACGTTTATATTGCAGAGAACTCTCTTACTTTCCAACGCCTCCCCAGATGTGTGCTCTGTAAGTTAGGGTTTCTGCAATCTGCTAACAGAACATTAACTTTAAAGTCTTCTTTCGTCCCCAGCTATATATGCACCATGCTGTAAGTGTTGGCCCCAGTCCAGGAATCTCTTGCAGCAGGCCCACTCATAAGCCCTCCTCCTCGCCAAGAATGCAAAAAGCTCCTTCAAAGAGAAGCCTTTCTTCAAGGTGTGGGTAAAAGCAGGTACCTGACTCTACAGGTGGCCATATTAGAGTAGATGAGGCAGTAAATCGAAATCCCACCAGTGAAATCCCACACCTGTCTCAGAGCAAGAGCTGCAAAACGAGGAGACTGAGGAGCAAGAAAACAATTAAGTTCAGAAGGTTTCCTATGCGTTATCCCTGCAGTCTGTCTCTCAGTCTGCTGGCTGCTCTTAAGACTAATAAATACTAACGTTTTCTGGTTTAGAACCTTCCAATTTAGTTAAATAATCGTGAGTAAAAGTTGTCCAAGAGTCAAAGGGCAGAAATTTTACAGTTTTGTTACAGAGACAAGCTGATCAAAGACGCTCAGCACTGACAACCAACGACCTGGATGGAAAACACAATGAGGGTGCGGAGGAACAGTCGGCTGCCCAGCAACACAAGTGAACACAGAGTGGTGAGAAGAGGAGTGGAGAGGAGGGGAGAACACAGCCAAGGACAAAGGGTTGCTTGTCTGAGGTCTGTCAACCACTGGCTTGCAGGGAGGGGCCAGGTGCCACTTGTTTGAGGGGTCCCCATGATAAATTTCCACTACTTGACTCTGTCACACTGTCTGCCACTTGGACAATAACTGAGGTCACAGCTGAGTAGTGGAGCGTTGACACAGCGGCCTGCACAGAGACTGTTGGGGGCAGGGGTGGGGGTGGGGGGGTTGTCACTTTCTCTCACCACTGGCGTTGATTTCAGATTCGTCTGTCCCGCATCATGACTAATACCTCTTAAGAAGAATGCTATGCCTGACATAAATAAAACTTCTCACAGTTGGAGTTTATTTGCAACCATTAAACAACCGGATAGGGTTCAAGTCTACCTGCTTCATCAACCACTCCAGTATGAAGGTTTGCCAAACAGAGAAGGACAGAGATAAATGTGATTCTTTCTTAGAGGAAGCGAATGACAACTTTTAAAATATTGTTAATTTACCTCTTTGAAATGACTATGTTGAAAATGACACCCAAACAAACCAGTGGGTTGTTGACAAGTTGATTACCATCTGCCTTCCAGGTTCTGCCTCTTATTCCTTATGCTAACAAGTGCATGGCATAAGGTTTTCTGCAAGGCAGTGGGAGGTCTAGATCACTGGAAATATGTGCAATTCAACATAAGCTTCAATAGTTAAACTTATAATACCACCCCTGCATCAGTATAAAAGAAATACTGTCAAGCTCAGTAAGGTTTGGGGCCATTTGATCTAATCTCTTCAAAAGCAGCAACGCTAATTAAGACATCCTGATTGGTCAAATTCTTAGATGACTTATAAAGACAAGAACGTCCGTTTCTACATTCTTTCTGTCTTACTTAGCAATTTTACTCACATTAAACTGACATCCCTGGTTTGAACCTGCGCTCGCTGCTGTCTCAAGAAGCTGGGAAGTGTGTGTACGTTGTGTGTAACTGGGTGGGGGTGCTCACATCGTCCCACCTCCCTTTCACCCAGTCCAGACGCTCCAAACTCGCGCAGCGCAAACTTTCCACACTTTTAAGCTCCTGCTTCAGAAACACCACCGGGCTGAGAGATACATGAAAAAGTTGCGAACATAAACATAAACTCAGGAACGTGTTAAGTGGACAAAGAGGCGGAATGGTCCTCCAGCCGAGTAACACACGTGAGCCCAGAGGCCACCGGTAGCGTTTTGTCTGACTTGAAAGGGCACTGAGAGGAGAAGACAGAGCATAAACAAATCAAGCTCCTCTCGAAGCTGTCAAAAGTGTCCTCTCGCTTCCACGCGATGGTCTTTCCGCCGGGTTTCAGGTGGGTCCTCATGAGCGCTTTTCTGCAAAATGCGGCACCCTGGGGCGCGCACCGACCGGCCGGACCGAGGCAGTGCGCAGCACCAAAGTCGGTAAGTCCTGTTTAAGATACTTTTTTTTTTAGTCAATTACACATAATTACTTTCCATATAAACGTGCATGTAAACATAATAGTAAAAAGAGAACGCAGTATTATTTAGAAAAACGCGGCTCTGACACTTGTTGCCTGTTTCACTAAATTAAACTAAACTAAACTCAGACATGCGTTAATTTAGAAAGTAACTAGACGACAGGAGGTGTAAATATAATCGTGCAAGCTGTTATATTAGTCACTTGCTACACAGTCTGCAAGTTTGTTATAAAGTCTGCAAACTTTATAACTTTCAAAATTGATGCAGTGTGTTATTAGTCTAGACTAATTATTATCTATAGACAAAGAATTAAACGCAAACAGCCTATAAGAAATACCTTATACTGTAGCCTATATAATGAATAATGATGTAATCATGAGTTGAAAAGTTTATGTCTTCCATTAGACCCACAGACACTGCCTCAGCATTATGGTCTTAACGTTGAATGAGTTTGCCAAAAGAAATTGTAATTGCTCGCCAACTTTATGGCTGTTTATGTGACAAAGAGGGGAACACCCACGGGTGACTTGACTTCATTTGGAATAGTTTCATTAACCTCTCAGAAGTGGTCTTGTTTGCGCCCAGCATGCGGCTTGTTGTTAAAACACATATCTCGCATGCTGGGGAAGTCAGTGCATCCTGACCTCATTGATTGAACTGCATCAGGGCAGACGATCAGGAGAAATCATGTCCATCTGTATTTCTAGCAGAAAAATATTTGCAGCAGAAAAAAAAATCATTACAGACAGATAAAGCTGCGCTAGAAGATGTCGTTATGAAATCGTTTAGAGAGATCACAGACATTTGTGCATTTGCATTTACGCATAATGTTCCCTAATGGACCTGTTGTCAGAGATCAGTCAATAGTTAGTCCTGTGCTCCATGTAATTTGTATGCGTCAGTACATTGGTCTCTGTTTTGGATTAACAGTAATTACCCTCATAAAAATAGGAACCCTGCGCATCAGGGCTCCCCAAAAAAATATGAGAGGCTCACTATGAGAGGATCTCGGTTCTGCGTGGGTCTTAGGCCTACTATAGCACAACCACACTTTTGATGTCTAAAAGCCCTAATTTATAAGCTCATTTTTCGACTCAGGATTTACACGGTGCACATCCAGAAATGTTTGATATATGAATGCAAGAAGAGGTCACTCCTAATATTGAAATCGATCCCCATGATTCAAATAAAAGTTTAAGGAGCTTCCTAAATAAATAAATAAATAAAACTGAATGTGTTGACATAATTGACATTTCTAAAAGAACATTGGCTGTGTGTCCTATGACTGGAGCGTGCAGATGAATGAATTCTTGATTAAATTTTAGAAGTAAACATTTTCAAAGAATAACTTTATTTTACAGTAATAGGTTTCATCCCTCAAATGCCTGATTGCTCTGTGTATCAGTGGCCAGCAGTTTGATATTGTTTAGAAAAGTTTTTTTTTCATATTTGAAAAATGCCAACATCAAAGTCTCAGCACATGCACAGCACATTGGCCAGCACTTAACAAGAAACATATTTAAGACGCAATGGAGACGAAACTCATTTACAATGACTGTGAATACTTAATTTCCAGAATGACATTGTTTTCCATGAAGGTAACTATACCCCTCAAATGCTTCTGGCTACATAAAGTACAGATAAATGCAGTGCTGCATTTAAAAGCTGTCAGCATAACATTTCCATGGTGTGCAAAAATTTTCCTCCGCAAAAATCAGTACAAATAAAAGTATCACAGCGAGGTCACAATTGATAGCAGGTTTCTTTCAGGTTTGGATTTTTATGAACTCCACAGCAATATATTTGCACTGCTGCCTTGGAAATGCTTCCCAGGCCGAAAAAAAAAACCCCGTTTGGTAACAGAGGTATGCACCTCAAGAATACACGGGTGTATGTTTACAGCCCAGAAGGCTCCCCTCTATAAACTGCCTGCAGTACAGCTCTGGGCAAGCAAGATTTTATACTTCCCTTGTTGTCATTTTAAAAATCTTATTTCAGTCTTTAACTATTGACCTGATCCTGTGAGCCAGTAAACCAAACAGGAACAAAGTCTCAACTTCACTTTTGCTGACAAAATAAACTACATGTCGCTGACAATTTTTGGTGATCTTGTTTCCTATTTTTCCTCTACAGCAAAGTGAGCTAAATTCTTTCCTGTGGAGAGTAAAACGTACCCCTCCTCACCCACCATCTTACTTATTTGGGACCATCCATGTACCCTATACCCGAGTCTGGGACTTTATCCCCAACAGTTCAAAGGAGGCCTTCCACAATAGCAATAATGTTTTCTTTGAACTGGACCTGACGGACCCACTGACTATCTCCAAACTGACCAGCTGCCAGCTGCTTCCCCATGGAGAAAACCTGCAGACCCTGTTACCTCGAGACTTGTACCGGCGTCTCAAACGACACCTGGACTACGTCAAGCATATGATGCCTTATTGGATGACTGCTGACCAGAGAGGACGCGGCCTGTATGCTGATTACCTTTTTAATGCGATCGCTGGAAACTGGGAAAGGAAGAGGCCTGTGTGGGTGATGCTGATGGTTAACTCATTAACAGAGTGGGATGTCCGGTCCAGAGGGACACCAGTGCTGGACCTGTTCTTAGCTCAAGAGGCAGAGAGAATGGGAAAGACGACAGGGGCAGTGGAGCAGGTGGAGGAACAGTGTCACCCCCTCAATGGACTTAACTTCTCACAGGTAAGAATGCTTATTTAGCTTAGTTTTGCCACTGAATGCTTGTGTGTACACAGCTGGAGCAGCTGGCAAATTCGCAAAAAGAAGTCAGGCCTAGAGGGGCCATGATAAGTTCCAGAGTTTATGTATCCTTTATGCTTCGACCTGAAACTCTGAACACAAACATGTTAGGGTTTATAGTCTACAATAAAGGTTGAGCGAAAGAGCAAATTCTGTGTGTTGTGCAGAGAACGTGAGAGAGGACAGTGTGAGAAGAAAGAAGCTATTAAAACGTGTCTGCATCGGAGACAGCTTTATGGTTATGGATGTTCCTCTTCCTCACTAAATAAACATGCTCAACAGCTGAATCTGCACAAAGGGTGTCAGGCAGAGCAGTGTACACGCAATACAGATTAACGAAAGTGAGAAGAGCAGAACACTCTAAACTGTCTGTCTCTGGGCAATGGCTGGACCTGAAATGTAATTGTAGACTGAAAGATGAGTAAAACAACCTAATTACTTGATGAGAAAAACATGGGGAGTATACTCATATTAAATTCCTTGTATGATGATAAAAATAAAGGAATGAGTCTATTTAAAGAAATACAGTGATGTTGACAAGACCCGAGACAGCTTTTTAAGTTGTGGAAAATGACAAAACTCTGTGACTCAAGGGGAATATGCTCTGTTTTATTCCAGCCTTTGACATGGAGCACCAAAATAAAGGAGAAAAAAGAAGAAATCTCAGGATTTGTTTGTGCAACCAAACACATGTACCTTGCATTCACAGTTAGACTCGCACGAAAGTCATACAAAGTTCTGCAGTGCACATTCATGATGCAACATAATCTATATGTCTGTGTGACAGCATGGAGGCGTGCACAGCTAATTCGAGAAGCTTCAGGCTTTGAGTAGGCTCTCCTCTTTCTTCAGCACCTCCTAACTATGCTGTCAAAATGGTACTGCATGCACTGCACATGCCTGAGAGCTTTACTGGCCCTAGAAATAAGCTCTGCAAGGAACAGCTCTTCTGAGTAATGACCAGGAACAGTGTTAATAAGATTGTGTAGGGTAAGATGTTGCATGTTTTTATTTCTCAAGAACTATGGAAAGATAATATACAGCACATTTTAATTTGCCAATAGATTTTACGAGGTAATTGTTCATATTAGGTAATTTAGAAACAAGTTTGTTTCAAAAGTTCAGTCTAAATTTGATCAGAAGTAAGTTGAAGTGAACCACAAGCAGCAATGGATTTCCAATGACCCCAGCCAGTTAATGTCCACATATGTATGAAAACAATTTCGAAGCTGTACTGATAATGACATGGAAACCATTCTTCTCAATTATAATAATGCATGGTCTAATCTGAACACTGCGGTTGATTGGATCCTTCAATGTTTGCCTGAAACAATGGTGAGGTCAGGAGGATGGATCGACCCAAAGTCAGAGGGAAATTACATACCATACAGAGGAAAGAAAAATGAAACACTAGTGAGAAAAAATCAGACGTAGAACCTGACTGACATGCTGAAAGAGTGAAAAAGCTGTGTTGTAATTGAGAATATTTCACTGCTAATGTTAATCTGAAACATGTATGAGTGAATATTAATCTAAGATTGTTCCTTATGTTTTATTTATCTGACATAGAAAAGCTGCTTATGATCACTGATGTCACACACAAACTCTCAGATGGTGGTATGTTATCACTGGTCACACTACAGATTTCTTACAAGCATTTGGTAGGCCTACTGGTCACTGCAGATGGTGGTAAAGGTCCAAGTGGGACCTCTCCAATAGAGCTAGGACCAGCTGGAGATGGATGCTGTTTCTATGGCATCTATAACTTCAGTGAGTGTTGGTTTGGGACAAAAAGAAATTCTGAAAATACATCCTCCTGCTTGGATTATTAGAAAGAGAAAGAGAGCATTTGTTTTTAGTTGTAGTTTTATGTATTGTGGGAAGGGTGAAGAAACAGTAAGGGTTTGTGAGCTCTTTTTTCGCTATTGTGGTCTAATAAGAGCACAGCCATTGGGAACCAGAAGTGTCAATGTCTTTGTGAGGTTGTTTAAAGGCTGTGGAAACAAAGGCAGGTCATACCACATGGTTCTTCTCCAGGTCTTTGAAAGCTGATGTAGCTTGACAGCTGGGCAGGCCAGCTAGTACAAAATGCTTTGAGTCCAGATTGGAAAAAGCTGGAGAAAGTTTAGTCTGTTCAAAGAGTGCAAGCTGGATGACTTAGAAAATGCAAAGTATTTTTTGATCCTATCTCTCTTCAGTGGAAAGACACTTCTGCATGACTATCTCACCACTCTCAGTGTGTCATTGCTGCCGTGTGTTGGTTATACGCATTGCAAAATTTGTAACAGCTTAATCCCATAATGATACTGTTTAGCTTTGGAGTGAGAGAGAGCTTACTCTTATACAAAAGCTGCTTATTGAAACCTTTCATCTCGCTCCGTACTGTGAGTCTCTTTCATTATAATGGGATAAATAATCAGCCATATTTATTTTCCCTGTGGTCACATGGCAGCCAAGACCAGTGGCCCGTGTCAAGGAGAAATAACATCATATTGGTGGCGCCTTTCTTTTGGGTAGAGGTCATAGGTCACTGCAGGAGGTGGTAGTGGGAACACGAGCAGCAGAGACCGGCAGTCTGCTGGGGTCAAATGTGGGTACTGCTGAGTATGCAGGCAGAAGGTACCTAGACGACCAAGCTCAACCTCTGACCAGTTTGAGATCTACATTATGTTGTCACATGAAGATGGGGGGTGGCCAGTGGAAAGTGGGACTGTGCCCCAATTACAACTACAGTGACGGCCTGATGTGTCTATTTCCTTTGCAATATCTGCTTGAGAGAAACTATTATTTGATGGTTAAATAGTATAAAGAACACCCTTAGGAGTTGTTTTAAAAAGTTATGGATAAACCACCTAAACGGTGGGATGGATTAGGAGATGTGTTGGCTTGAGCAGATATCAGCCTCAGGCCAAATGTATAGCTGAGGCTACAGACTCACACAAACTGTGGTCAGAGTGGGGCTCTTTCAGGCTTGCAGATGTGGCCAAAATATGAAAAACAAGACAATGTGATGACATTCACTTTCTCCAATATATGCATTAAAAACGTGATAAATACATAATGCTAGGACAGCGACTTGTGAGTTTAAACACAGATATCTTATAATGGAATTTTTGTCTGCCTGGGCCAAAGTCACCCACATTCACATGTCTGTTTATAGCCACAGTGTCTGTGCTTTCCATAAGTAGCTATTACTATATATTATATTAAATTTGATTTGTCTTTGGTTTTCAATTCAGAAGTAATTTACTAAAGTACATGTCCTTAAAATGCAATTCAGCAATTTGAAAATTATATAAAAACAGTTGAATTTGAGCAGTATTTGCAGGGGGAATGTCCTCCTCTGTGCAGGTCCAGAGGTTTCTGGCTGTGCATAGAAGTTACAAGAAGAGCAATTATGCAAAACAGTTAATATAATATCAAGAGCCAAGAGAAGTAACTGTCTCCAGAGGCTGGGCAAGGATTGCATAAAGTAACAGCAGAAATGAAGTCAAAATAAGACTCTCATGTGTCATATCAAATCCTGGTGAATATTTTGCTTTGTGTTTGTTGGATTCTGCTCAAGACATCGTTAGGGAGGACTTAAGTAACACTCAAGCATGTCCACATCCAAATATTTACATTCAGTGATGGGTGTGTAGTATTGGGTTTTGAACGAATGTGCCGAGTCTGACTGATGGGGAAAGCAATTCTGTCGCTGCAGACTGCTCTTGTTTTCACTCACCTTCTTATATCTTTTGGATTTCTTACTTTTACTCATTAACTATCTGATTGTTGGTCTCATTGCCAACACACTGCTTATCCAAACTCAAACACTATTTCAACATTTCCACAGCAAGTGAAAAAAGGCTGTTAGAAGAAAGAAGGGGAGGTTACCTATAAAGCCTGCTGGTGACTTATAGTCCTTTAGTTGTGACATCTAAGGGTGTTTCACATCTAAGGTCAAATTACCTGTATAAATATGTGAAAACTGCAAGGCAACACATATCATCTGGTTCTATTGACTGGCAGACGGCAGTTCCACTGTTACACTAATGACTTAATAGGCTCCTTAATGACCAAATAGCCCACTGCCATCCAGAAGCACTTAGACAATTATGCTCTGGCCTGAGCTTTTTAGGCTGACAGTGAGATGGAGTGAAGTACATTGCAATTGTCAAGTAAATAAATTACAATAAATCTTTGGCTTGATTCATATTCTAACAGAAAGTTTCAATTGCAGGAAGCAGACAAAAGTAAATTGGAAAATGTGCAGCTTCAAGGAGAGATTAGTAAGTAGCGTCATTTTAGAATTTTCCTTAATGGGAAAAAAATCACCTCTTCTAATTTAACTAAGATAGAAGTATTGCATGGAAAGTGGGAACACCCAAAAATAAGTACATATCCAGTGTTAACCTCTTTTTTAAAAATTCTGTAAAACTTGCACCTTAACCGTACTGCATAAATCAACGTCAGTCTCACCAAGAAACCAGTAAACCCTTTGCACTTTTATAAATGCAGAACGGTGTCTCAATTCACAGGATCCAACTGAGTTCACATGCCCTTTCACTGTGAGTACCTGAGAGACCTGTGGTAATGACTCCAACACATTGTCACTAAGCTTAGTACTGCATGCTTTAAGTTCATTGTGCCAAATCCTTCCCGTCTTCCTTTGCTCACACAGAGAAAGTGCATTTCTTTCTACCAAAATTGTGACTACCTTAATTAACTTTAACTCTTTGCTCCCTTTCTTTTTTGAAGAAAGCTGCTAAGCTCACATACGAGTCAGTTTATATATATATAGTATATA
>JBAMHX010000016.1:17923744-17934687 GCA_037177515.1 Pseudomugil tenellus | reverse complement strand
ATCTCCAAACCTAACCCTTGTTTCCACAGTAATTTTGTTACGCTTTGGATTTCTTTTTAGACTATATATATATATATATATATATATATATATATATATATACAAAGCAAACATTTTCTTTCTACTTTAATGCTTGACAAGACAAGTAAGAAGAAGAAAAAAAACATCTCCTGGTTATTCATGGTGGTCCGGCAGTTTATTTTCTTTTGTCAGTAACCAATTTATCACCTACACACAAGATAAACACTTAAAAATGAAAGGAACAATCCATCTGTCCATCCTCCTCCATAATTTGTCTAAATACTTGCAGTGGGCTGTATTGCCAAATCTAAAGACACACACCAAAGTAAACTGTAAAGAATCTCCCTTCCTTTCTGCTCAATAAATGTCTTTTATATCCATTCCTTAATAATGTAGTCTCTTTTGTCTACAGTGACAACAGCTTATGTTTGTTTGGGTTATAATGTAGCAAAATTACCCAGCATACATTCTGTTTGGAAGGTGTACATACAGTTTATCTTATACTATGATCATATTTCACAATAAAACAACATATTTTCTTTCTCTTGTCTCTCAAACCACTTTCAGTAATATTGCTGCTTGTCTGTCTTCTTTTTTCTCCCTTCTGTTATGATTTTTTTTATTCAGTTTTCATATTTTGAAGTCTGCTTGCAAATCCTGGGGATTTTTTTTTAAAATAACACTATTGCATTTCAGTTGATGTAGTGTTTATATGGTGTAATTGCAAGCACATTTGTTTGTGGAGAAAAACTGAAAAAAACTATAATTCTCATCCTGTTTTCTCAGTTCTTGGATGAAGTACATATGGCTCCCTCCTAACTGTGTTTCCATTCTGCCATGTCCTCTGCTGTTCTTCAAAGTTCCCAATGCACTTGAACAGATCTATTAGGAGAGGATGGTAAAAATGGATCAAGTAAAGGGGTCAAACACAAAAGAAGGTTGCACATCACTGTGTAGATAATATTTTATATAAAATTATAAGGTTATAAGGTTGAGGCAACCATATGTCACCATTGTAAAACACATTGAATATACTAGCGCAATATTTTATGTAGAGGAGAACAGGCAAATGAAAGAAACTTTAAAAAAGGAAAGAGATGTTCTAAAAATGCTCAAAGTTTGACAGATAAACAGATCATCCCCAACCAAGCACTGGCTGTAATAAACACAGACAGATGTAGGGGTGAATCAGGCTGCTAGTGTAAGCGGAAATTAGAAAGGAAGTGTTTTAAACAGAGGTCTGACTGGATCATTAACCCTGCTCTTAAGAGCTACAGAAAGGGAAACACCTTGTATGAAGGCACACAAATTGCAAAAAGTCATGATGACTCTATAAAATTGATTTTTTGTATTTTTTTAGCATTTAAAGCATTTTCACTGTATTAATGATGATAGCAAATTGACTAGAAGAAAATAATGAGGTTGGGGGAGAATTGTTAAAAGTGGTTTGAAGCCACATTACCATGTGTTTGTCTAAGTTCGTAAGAGACTAGATCACTTAGCAGACTAACCTCTGTGAAGAAAACAGTGATGAAGAACGAAACTGTGTTTCGGTTTCAGACTAATATTAATAATACACACTCATGTTCTGGCAACATAGAAAGGTTGTCACAATAATTATATTGAAATTAAACATAGCTTTGTTGTGGAGCATAGATGGTGAAAACATCCTGTTGGTGAATCAGCTATAAAGAAAACACTGAAAGATAAAAAGGCTCTACTTTCTTTTTCTGAAGTTTAGCAAAATTCTTGTTGTAGAGAATAGAAACTATGCATTCAGAATTGTAGGAACAAGTCAAATTTACACAAAGCAGCACGTTTTTCAGTGAATGATCTTTGTAGTTGAGTGCTGAAAGGGACAGATTAGACAGCAGCTCACCTCTCATTACACTTTGACTATTATAACTGTTTGTAGTGTCTACTCTGCTTCAGAGGCAGCAGTATTTACTGTCTGGATACTCCACAAACAAACACACAGCCTCCCACACACAAGAGCTATTATTGCTCACTCACCCACACATGAAACAAACACTGCACATGCCACTGATGTCAGATGAAAAGCCTATCAGCTTTTTCCAAAGATACAAATTTTTTGAGGAAATGAAAAAAAGAACATTTTTGTTTACTTGACAAATGTGCTGTTTTTAGTCTTGAGTCCTTCACTATATAACCTGTGTGTACAGTTGGCTGTTTCAGAAGTGTGTGCGCATTTAGGATTTTGGAAATGACAAGAGGCCTGAAAAAGATTGCAATATTTCATTTGTAACAAATGTGTCTCACAAATGAAACCACTGGCTTATGTGCCCACTTGGAATAGCAATTTTTTTCAAACAAACAAAGTTTGCTCTGTGTGTTAGGAATGACAGCAGAGCAGAGGAAATCAGGTAAACACACAGAAAAAATAAACTTGACCTCACACACTTCAAACAACAGGACATGCTCTCTTCTATCGTCCAGAAATTAATGAAATAGCTGCTTGACACAGATATGAGGGCGGTTGATTCTGTCAGCATGCAGTCACTGAATGAGCTGCCTTTGTCCACAAAATCTTGTTAGGAGAAGGAGATGAAAGAAAGACAAGAATGTTAATGAAAGTGAGAGGTGAGAAGAACTATTCTGGATAGTGATTAAGCAGATATTTGTAAAGATGGACTTTTTGACTGTTGAAATAGGAGTCAGTTTCAATTAATGTTCCAGCCATCCATCTATTTTCCATCGCATTCAGAAGACTTGAAACTCAAATAAGACTCGTAATTTGAAACCATCAGGTTTATGATCAGGGTTTATGATTACACCTAAAACTGAGCAAAATCTAAATATATAACAATAGAAATCCAGTAGTGGAAACACCTAAACTTAGAAAAAAACAAAACTCCCAATTATTGCTAAGAAGTTTTTGGCTTATATGCTAAACACTGTTCAGTGAAAACCCCTGCAAATCGAAATTGTAGTTTTTCTAAACTTTACAAATATTGCTTTTATTTTGAGGAAAACTGTAATGAAAATGCAGCTTCTGTCTGATCTCCTGTCTGCTTTTCGTCTTGCTTGCTGTTATTTCCCCAGACATGACACTGACGTAACATCACATAAACGATGACACACCCACATGCATACAATCAATCCAAACAATTGTGCCAAAACTACAGTGATTCTCCAACTATTGAGTATTAAAAAATTAATAAAGAAGGATCAAAATTAGACTTGCAAACTTAAACCTCTCTTATTGACCTCAGATCAAGCCCAAATGAAAGGTCATAACCTCAGGATGCATCTTGTCCTAATGTTGTAAAAGGGCTGGTTCAATGATTAAACACCAGGTGGAGCTTTGTGACAGAACATGTGCGTCTTTATATTATTGTATTGTGTTTATTTGAGGATTGGGAAATTGGAGGATTGTGGGCGTTCTGGGATATACCCCAAGCCGTCGGTTCTGACGGCATAGGTCTTGTTTTTCAGTTCTGATAATTTGGCTGTTCTTGTCCTCAACCATAATATTTCAATACCTTGTATGCTGGTCGCTCTAGTATTGTTTTTACAAGATGCACGACTCCCACTTTTTGGAACGTCCCATTTGCTGCTTGAATGAAATGTTTGATAAACCTCAGAACAGTTTTGCTGATGATACATAATCATTAAAGACCATTCCTAAGTTGCCAAGTTGAAACAGTAGTCATGTTTATTCAGGAATTGTGGACTTTTTAGGTGCTGTTCCTGCATTGTGGTGGTGTAATTTTCTCAAGCTATGGTTTAAGATCAACTGTCCCCAATGCTGTCCACAAAATCCATTTCTTCAATGTGTTATCTAACTTGTAACTTGCATATGATGATATCATCTATTTGATCTTACACTGTAGGTGTTGCTGTCAGAAAACAGCTATAATATCAATATGTGTGTATCCCACTCAAGTTCAGGCATCAATGGGTATAGTCAAAGTAAATTTGTCTTTTATTAAAACAGTCCACATTATCCAGCCAAAAAATTATTCGACAGGCCTCAAATGTCAACCTTAGCTGTGCTTGAGGGGATCACTGCTGGCGTACGTCATCTGGAAACCATAAATATCTTTATAAGATTTCATGGCTATCCATCCAACAGTTGTTGAAACATTTCACTTAAAGCAAACATTTTCACTGGCTCTAGGGAGTTATGTAAGAGATACATTTTCAGTAAAATCTGTAGCTTTGTTCCTGTGGATAAAATGTTGGTCTTGCCTTATTTCACTCTGAATTGAAGTGGTGGAGTGACCAGCAAGCCAGTGCAATCCTTAAAAACAGTACTAATTTGGGTGTTTTCGGGAGAAGATGTGCATGTTCAGGGTTTAATAGATATTGTGTTAACCGTGGTTGTAACTTAGAAAATTACTTCATTTATCCCTTTATGAGAGTACTCTACACAGCATGTGAATAATGCACACACACACACAGATCCACCATCACTCACATACAAACTCACACTCAGTCCTCTGTGTAATCCCTTCTGATCAAACCGACACTGTTGTTAGAAGCCTCCTCTCATTCCGCAGCCTATCCCTGTGCTGCCTTTGAACTTGCCTGCCAAGAAAGTGTAACACCGTGTGCCTTTTTCTTTGATTTTCAGGAACGATCAGGAGTGTTGTAATGATAAAATTGGCAGAGGGGTGAGGAGCTGAGTGGATGCAGAGGACTCTGACAGAAAGCAAATAAGTGCCTTGGATATTGTCAGCATCTTGTTAATAAGCTGCAGGAGAACATTCAGTGAGTCTATGAATTCCTGTGTGTGCAGGTGTAGTTATGTGTGTGACAGAGAATATGAATCCCTCCGCTAGAGCATGTGTGTGTTAGTGGAGGTGATGCCAGGCTTTAGGTTTACTGCTTATTGCTGGATTGAGTGACACTTAGGTTTATCAACTGATGCGAGAAATAAACTTGGTGGGGCCTGCATGCTTGATGTTATGGGTGTCAAATGTGTCAAAGGTGATGAAAAATGACTGAGGGCTGGGAGGACAGCGAAAGATTAAGTGCCAACAATATGGGGTCAATGGAAAGCAATGCCAAGCAGATAAAAAACAGATTACTTTGAATAATCCCTTCATCTAACCTCACCCACTCCCCATCTCAAATATCTTCCACTCTTGTCCTGTGCTACTGTCTCAACTATCATGCGCATGAATGCACATTCACATTTTTTTATATTTATACCTGGAGGATGATGTTATTTAGAGAGATGGAATTAATGTGCCATGCAAATATTTGAAAACAAGTCCTGTGGCATATTGTACAAGCTTATTAGACCATGATATCAAAGATCCTTGTTTTAGGGCGAAACGAGTGATGCAGAATGTTAAGAAATAACTTTCTTTTAGCTTGTGCAGCAATCAGCCAGGTAACATTTCTTTGGTAAAGGAAAGCATGGATTTTATTAAGAATAAGAATGAACTCATTTAAGAAGCCAAAGCTGTGATCTTTGTTGTGATCTTCAGTCCATACTAAAGTAAAGTAAGTAGCCTAAGTAAAATCAGATTAATATGGCACACCAGTGAATGAAAGGTGAGCAAATAATTAAAGAGAAAATGGCATTTTGTAAGAAAAAATTGAGAAAATCTTTCAAGCTAGAGCAGAGAGTTTTATCTTTCAGTGCTGAACGTGTTTACGTAATGTAAGAGTGGGCCTTAAAGGCTTTCAGCAAAAGACAATTAGCCTTTTTTTGGTTCTTTTTACATTCCTACTTCACCTGAAATCACTTCTTATTTACTGGTGATGAGTTTCAGTCTTATAACATAACAGAGAAAAGCAACAGGCACTTGAGACCACCCTGGCTGATAAAGAATCTAAACAGACATATTGCCAAAGTAGGTGTTTCTTTGTGTTACTGCTCACTGCAGTGTGGTTCACCATCCCAACATAACCAACAGTAGGAAAAATTAAGCACAGAGACTGCAAGTGAGTCAACTAAGTTACACACTATCACTATTACCCTGATAGGTATGAAGGGTGTCTGCCCACAGGTGGATGTTAGCAACATTTAAGACAATTATCTAGCATCTGTTTAAATATTGAAGGCAGAGTTAAAGCTGATATTGCCCATTAAAACACCACAGACAAAATTATTGACACAAAATAAAACACACTGGGGAATTCCAGCTAGACAAAATGTCATATTCTGTTTTTATTCATTACTGGCTCATCACAAAGTAAGAGTCCATGTTTAACAAGGAATAGTTTTTCACTTCCATTTACACCTATTAAATTAGTCATGACCTTTTGCTCCTCCTGATTTTAGGTCACTTCCTAGGAAACCACAGTGTGCTGGACATCCTCCAGCAGGAAGGCTATGAGATCATCCACATGCCATCTGAATATCAAGACCCAGTCACAGAGTGAGTATAAATACAAGGGTGCGATGTTAGAGAGAGATATTGTGGTTACAAAGAAAGACAAATTTCTGTGAAGGTCATCCATCATGGTTGGCATTTGGCAAGATAAAAAAATGAGAAAAAACATTCTGAAAATGTTTTGATATATTATGGTACTATGAGAAAAGAAATAGAAACATGCATATCCACTACCCTACACCTCCTCACAACCATGCCCACAATCATATAATAATCTAAAATCTGGATATTTAAAATCTATTGCAAAAACAATCAAATGGAGCTCTGTAAGAAATAAAACTGAGCTATGAAGACACCCTTTGACATATCAGTTCTCTCACCTTCTTCCTTCTCCCTAACTCCCTTTCTCTTTTGGCTGCCAAAGAAAGCTGCCAATGGTGGTTCTGCCTGTTCTCACCACAGCACAGGCACATGCAAACACATGTGCATGCCGGGTGAGTGGAATGATGCACAATGCCAAGGAGCAGGATTGCACCCACTAAACCTCACACATGTATACTATATACAAAACTCATGCTGAGATTTGGAGTCAGTCCTACAGAGTTTCTTCACAAAAAAAACCCTCTTAATATTAGTGGGACATCTCCATTCCTTGGCACAGAGCACCTCTCCTCTTACCTTGGGCCATGATCCATGGGCCCATAAATTAATTACAACCACTTGTATCAGAGTGAGAATAACAACAAACAAACAAAAACAAACAAACAAACAAAAAAAGGTGCAACACGAGAAATCAATTTGTATCCGTAAAAACATCCCCATCCATCCTTTCTGGACTTTTCCAAACTTTTAAACTATAAATGCAGTCTTTCTACATCCGCTCCGTTTGTAGATTTGTAGTTTTCAGTCAGCAATCTTACATTGCTTAAAACCTGATAAGTGGACTGGCTTACTGTGGTCACAAAAAGTTAGTGTGCTGCATTTTATATGCCCACACATTTGCACAGAAGCACATGCTTTTCACTCCATGATGCAAGGTGGTGTGACAGGCAAAGGAAAAACACCATAAGATGGCCGCATCACAAGTGTTTATGAAAGCACTTGTCCTGGAGTGTTTCAAAAATGAAAGGCAAAATGCCATATAGAGGAATTACATGACTGACAGCTGGCCAGAGCAGAGATTGACTGCTCCACAGCCTGACCACAGGCCTTGAGCTATCATAGCACTGACCAAGCCATCAGGACTTGGATGAGAGGCATGAAGCGGATGGTGGGGGTTGAAGTTTTAAGAGCAGAAGTGGAAACCTTAAAATTTATAATAATAGGAGAAACATAACTACTCATGAGTGAGCAGCTGTGGTGGAAATCATGACTTAAAATCCCTCCTGCAGTCAGTCATGTAATGTTTAATTTAGTAAGATCAAAGTTTGGCAGCATGAAAACTCGTGTTGCTACATTTCTGTATTGTCTTTACTTTTTCTTGCACTTTATTGTAGCTTAAATTCCATGTAATGTAGTGCATCTTATTATGTTGTTCCTCAAAACACCATCAAATTTATTGCACATTTAAAGAATAAGATAAAAAATAGAGCAATTAGTGAGAAAAAAGTGTTTAAGTGTTTAAAATGTTCAAAGAGTGGTTGTGGATACTGGGTGGTCTTCTTTGGTCAGCATTTATGATAACATACAGCAGCCACAAGAGTTACAACCTCCAATAATGTTGCCTACTTGGTATTTCAGTAACTCGGGATGGTATTAAGTGAGCAAGATTTCATGTCCTTGATTGAAGTTATGGGTGGGGAGTGGAAAGCAACTAAGTGGACAGAAACCACAAAAAATAACTCTTGCAGCAGGTATAAAATATTATGAAAGTATACAGAAAAACTGAAAAAAATGTATATATATATATATATATATATATATATATATATACAGGCACATATATATATATATCTGCTGTTTAGGTGAAAGGTTGCAGGTTGACCTCTTATCATGATAAGATTTAAATCATTAAAAATATTAATTTACTCCATTCATGCATTCTTTTCATATCCCTCCCTGTTCCAGAAGTAAAGCAGATCCAGAGAGGCCTGCAGCTGGGTCCAGTGATGATAGTTTTGACAGCAGCACAGTGACTCCTACCAGCTGGCCGACAACTACAGACATGGAGCTGGAACTGGGAGACCCAGACGACATGCCTGGCCTTGGAGAGGAGGAGCTTCCTCACATGCTACTCCCTGATAGCCTTAGCCAGCTAGAGGAGTTTGGAAAAAACAAACGACTACACAAAGCTAACCGTGGCCATGGACGACCCCGTCTTTTCAGTGACCTGTGGGTTCGCATTGGGGATGGGTGAGATATCATACCATGACTGATGTTCAGCTTTTTGAACATATTAACTCTCATGAAACAGCTCAATAAAGAATAAATTATTTTCAGCTCTAAAAATGAAAACTCGGTCAGATGGGTTGCTGAGAATGTATAGAATATCTTACACATATGAGAATCTTGCATTAAAACGACACACTAAAATCCCTCAAAAAACGTTTGAACATATGGATAAAGGGCGTGTTAGGATACAGATAATTATATCCCTGAACGCGGAGTGTCGGAGATATTATGGTTTCACTCCGACCACCACTGCCGGATGTCCTTCACTTGAGCACGATAACTCAAACAATTTTTACAATTGGATTTTGATACTTAGTATACCTGTTTAGGTCCCCAAGGAGACGACTTGTATAAATTTCACAATATTTTGATCTATGGTTTCCCCACCAGGTGCCGCTTTATGCATGAAAAATTCGATTTTTGGATATAACGCTGGAACTATTTCTCTCTTGACCTCAAATCAAGTACAAATGAAAGGTCATGACCTCAGGATGCATCCAGTCCTGATGTTATACCGGGCTGGTTCAAAGTTTTAACACCAGGTGGAGATTTGGGACTGAACATGTGCGTCTTTATATTATTGTATTGTGTGTATTTGAGGATTGGGGAATTGGAGGATTGGGGGCGTTTGGAGATATAACACCAGGTGGAGCTTTGCGACTGAACATATGCGGTTTTATATTAGTGTATTGTCTCTGTTTGAGGATTAGGGACTATACTTATTGTCTTTGCTTACAATGCAAAATATAAGCAAACTAGCTACTGAGTCACTATATGTTTGGTGCTAACCCTATAAAACCAAACATATCATATTTGATATGTACAGTGTCTGAGACATTTTGCATCACTTTATGGTAGAAACTTTACTCAAAATCCTGTTGTATACCAGATGATACTGGTGTTCTGCATTCGGGTGAAAACCAAAAGGCATAAGATTATACAACAATAATTTTGACTTATCACATGGTAATAAATTATAAAAATACCCCACAAATATATACTTTTTTCATATTTAGTTAACTTCCGATTTTAAAAATTGTACCTTTCTACCCCTGTGTTTAAGGATTGGGCTTTATTGGGTTAATACTTATACTGATTTTAGACAAAAGCTGCATTGCTTTACAGTCACTTCCCACTTTCACTTGTTGTCTCTCTCTCTCTCTCTCTCTCTTTCTAGCACAACTCCACCACCTAATGTGAGAATTACCAATGGCTATGTGACAGTAGAGCCTCCACTGACCCATGGAGAGCAGCTCAGACGGATAGAGGTCTATCCCACAGAAAGACACCATGGTTCCTCTCCCTTCATTTCGTCCAATACCAGCTCAGCCCCACCGTTTCATCACACAATTGTTCTGTCTTTCATGTTAGTCTGGATTTTATCACACATGCTGCTCACGTCCTGACCACGAGACAGTGTTATCTTACAGACCAACACTTAAGACACTACTGCATCCATACCAGAGCAGTGGAATGTCCTGATAAAGACAAACAAGAAGGATTAACATTAGTACATGCAGACAGAAGTTGGAGAGAGGCTTCAGTCTGGATGAGATTTCTTTAGTTGGGACAGTCCTGCCATCTGACATAACAACAGGAGATCAGCTCCTGTCTACTAGAAGTTTTTAAAAGCTTGCTGCAAATTGTGTTTAATAGGCTCTGAGCCACGAGATAAACAATGAATGGACTTTACTGGACTGCAATGGAAAAAGTCCGTACCTCATGAAAGTATTACCATAACAAACACATAGCACAATAAAGAGTTGTAATTTTGAAGAAATTAAGTATTTTTCTTAGTGAATCTGATTTACCTTAATAATAAGTTTAAAACATACTAATAACAGCTGTAGCTCTGTGAAATAGGTGTTAAATGCGTACAGTACTGTGTATAAGGTGGAACACTCGGTCACCACTGTATATTGTGCATTTTGTTCATAAAGAAATATTGTGTATTTATTATTTCTGTGGGGAAAAGAGTATATTTTCTTGCTATTCAAAGATAAATGGAAACTGACAGAAACCAAAAACCAAAGCATTGTGATTCCTTTCGTGAGACATTTGAATTGTGGAAGCACCATTAAAAAGGAAAGATTTTTTTCCCCTTATTTTTCTTTCACCCTTTTCTTCCTCTTTTGTCTCCCTGCAATCCAGTCCAGGAGAAATAATGGCATATATATATATATATATATATGGATGGATGGATGGATGGATGGATGGATG
>JBAMHX010000016.1:17869170-17885288 GCA_037177515.1 Pseudomugil tenellus | reverse complement strand
TTCATTCATTCATTCATTCATTCATTCATTCATTCATTCATTCATTCATTCATTCATTCATTCATTCATTCATTATTCATTCATTCATTCATTCATTCATTCATTCATTCATTTATTTTATACTTGAATGAACTATGCTATGAATTGAATTATATTTCTCCAATTCATGGTTGCTGGGGCTGGAGCCTATCTCAGGAATTAGCAGGCGAGAGGCAGGTACATCCTGAACAAATCACCAGTACGTTGTTGGGCTGACATTTCATACATTTCAAGTCATAGTTAGCTTGATGTATTTCATTAGTGATGCCCTTTTCAAATTATTTTAAAAAATCTCGAATTGGAAATCAGTGCATAACCATCCAAGTCTAGACAAAATTGCAATAAATATCAGATTTTGTTTCTCCCCTCCAGGCACAATTTCTCTTTGAATGGGTGCTTGATTTACTCCTTACCCACTCCACAGCTGGACTACTGCTACAGTTAGGCAAGGCCAGATCATATGACCGTACAAAGTAAAAGTACTAGAAAAGCAAACAGAAAAATCTCACCATTATAACAAAATCTGATGCAATAATACACAAACACACATACATTATATACATGTCCCTATGATACATTACTGAGACAAATCTTCAAAAAGCTATTTCTCTCATGCTCATGGGATCACACAGCGTCCAACACAAAACATTAGCGGATTGACACTATCACACTGGCTATCCGGCAGAGCCCCTTTCACACATAATTACAGGCTATCATTTCCCCGCCAAGGGAACAGGTGCAGGGGAGAGGGAGAAAAGCTCAGGCCCACTGTCTCCTTGGGCTTAGGGCCTTTTCCTGGCTCTTAGAGGCCTATTGACAGAGACAGAGGGGGGAACGCCAGTGCCAATAAATCACTGCTACGTGTAAATGCCACTGCACCACATTCCACTAAAAACAGGAGACCAAATGGCAAAGCTCCTTTCTCTTTCTGTTACTGTTGTTTCATGGCTTCTGCTCCCCACACACATATTATACAGTATGTTCTTTTGTTTTTTGTTTTGTTTTTTTTAACTCTCTCTCCATCATACTCTCCTGTATTCATGCTCTCTGCTCCCCAAAGCAGCTAATAGCATAATTTGAGGAGGAATGTTCCTGGAGTTTCCTGTGAATTCTGCCATTACTCATCCGAATGACCTCTCTGTTCCTCTCCTTTCCCTTCCTTGTCACTAACACGGCACAGATTTGGAGCAATGGCTGCCTAGGGAAGAAGAGAAGCAAATATGAACCAGAGGTGAACAAAGCATGTGTGTGTTTTGTAAAACATTCTCTATGTTTTGTTTACATGATTCGGTGAATTTGTTCATATGTCTACCACATTGTCTGTGAGTCTTTGAAGTAAGCATTTAGTTGTTTTGAGTTTCTGGTTGTAGAATGAATTCCTTCTCAGTGGATAAGTATGTTGCACATATATTGAAAATAAAACTGAAATGACCTCATTGTGACCTTTTCCATTAAACACAATTAACTTCTGATGAAGTCCATGTTTGGTCCTAATAAGACAAATCCTCATTATAGGGTTAGCCATGAAGTGTGAATTGAGATTAGGGTCAGGCATAAATCGAGTGATTAGAATTAGAGTGCCAACAATTTTTCAAAGTTAAAGCGATAACTAACAAGGAGACTGTGCAACAGAAACCAAATATTTGTGTCTTTATCAAAAGAAACAGAGATACACTAATGGAGGACGGTCGCCAAAAATGAGAAAGAAAGCTTGAGTCACTACTAGCACTGCCATCATGACAGCTAAAACTACTTGTTTATGTTCTTTTCAGCTCTAATAAGCATAATAATAATTTGTTTTTATTTTGCAGTCACTTTCCAGCTGTATGTCTATACAAATTGCATATGGACTTATTAGATAACAGTAATGTACGTAGAATGGGGTTGGTATTAACATCCTCATCTGGAATAAGGATGCAATTAGTGTTTAGGGAGTAAAAGCGAGAGCAGTTTTTTGAGTAAGAAAACGTATTTGCTGGATCCGGACAATGATTTGGGAATTTGAAACCAATTATTTGCAAATGAGAATTGGAGCGATTTAGAAGCAGGATTATAGCAGATGTTTTTGTAACTCATGACTGACTTTTAAAGAGATTATTATTAGCAGCTCTACTCAAGTTTTTCCAGCACAATACTCAATGGAGCAGGAAATTGGCAGACCTTGTTTCCTTACTTCTAAATATTTACATTGAAATCATTTTATCATTGGTGTTATATTTTACTAGATTTAAGAAAACATACAGGATGTTTGCATCAACCAAATACATTAGATAGAGCTCTTTGAAATTATTCAAATAATTCATGGCAGAAGCTCACTAAAATATATCAAACATGTATAAGTCACATCACAGCTGTAGTCACTGCAATAATGGGATAAACTATAAGGCTCCTTGGTAGTAAAGACCAAAGTCCTTACCTATCCCTACACTCCTCCCATCCTCTATCCCAACACCCTGAGCCTCTGCACCTCCACTTTTCCTACCCCCCGCCCCCACATCAAAGGCCATCAATCTCCCACAGTACAGGGGGAAAGGCAAATATTTAGAGAAGGACTGAGCCCCCATAAATCTGTAGAAGGAGAGAGAGGGAGAACATGATACCCACCCTGTTCCTTCAAACCTTCACCCCCACTACCGTCGTCAAAGTCCCTCAGCAGTCCTTCGTGTTGATGGCTGGAGGAAGCGCTGGGAGGCCACAGGAACCAGAGAGGAAAAGAGGAGGTGGTCTCTGGCAACACCAATGAGGAAGATGATAAAGATTAAACATTTATTTTAAAAAAAGTGAAAAACTCCACCCATCCATTGCCATTCAGGGAAGACACACTCACAAAGAAAAACACACTATGAAACACAAAGAGTCACACACAAACACACTCACACACAAGACAGTCACAGTGGTGGGACTCCTCTTCTTGATTTACTACAACTCTCAGTTCCACTCGAGTGAGACTCTAGAATATTAGTAGGTATTTATGTCCTTTTTCATTTGAAAACAATATGGCTTTCAGTAATAAAGAAAGGAACGCTGCACTGATAGGTCAGGGTTGGGAGGTCACTGGGAGAGTAAATTGGGGGCAGATGAGATGATGAATAAAGTGAATTTAGCTCCTCAAAAAGAAAAAAAACGCTTGGGTAGAGAATGAAGGTTGTTGCAGCTAAAGGGGGTATGGGGGAGCATTTCATACAGACAAACAAAGCTATTAATCTACTGTTTGAGAGATCCAAGTCAATGCTGAATGCTTCTGCTATCAAATAAAATGACAACATACACAGCAAAGTACTCGGAGCACTTATTCAATTCCTGCATGCCTTTAGTATTAGAATAACTGAAATAAATTCAATGTAGTAACATGAAGGCACAAAGAAGCACAAGTTAAACAGATGTACATGATTTGTCTTCATTAAGGCATCAAACACTGCACTTAATGTGTTTCTCTTCAACAAAATTCTAAAAGGACACACAAGCATTAAAGAAAATGTCCTGTGCTGACAGCTGTCAGGCCAGTACAAGGGATTTAAGGAGCTTTGCCATGCCCCAACTGACTAAGCAGCAGTCCCAGGGGAGCGGGGTATTGATCCCTTGGCAGAATATTCAACCTGCTCCCATGACAGACTGGTTGATTGACTTTTTGGTCCCACTGGGATGAAACACATGCGGATAAAGACACATAAATGCCTTAACATCAAAGAGCTCTAGGATCCATAGCAATGCTTTTTACATGTGAAGTAATTAAACTGTTGGCTCTTAAATAATCACACAAAACAGTACAGTATAGTGATATTTCCCAAACATCTTATTTTCACTTGACACCTCCACAGCTGCCATATTCATGAGTGGGATCTACACGGAGCTGCACTATCACGACCCGGCTCCTGCCTTTTTTCTGGTCTTTATTGGCTTTGCTGCCTGCCACTGCTGCAGTCAAATGTCATGTCTCTGCAGGCACAGTACTTTGAGCATCAGTGTCAATAATTAAAAATACAACATTATAGAAGCAAGAGGATCCCTCAGCACAAGACATATTAAAATATTTTTATGTGTGTGGTTTGGTGCTTTGTTTCTACAGCTCTTCAGTGTATGCCTGACCCCATATTCTAAACTATCTTTTTCTTTTTTCTAGTTTTTTCCCCCCACAAAAAGCAGTAACATTTATAATAGCACCAATTGAATTTCAGTCTTAATTTAATTTTTAAAAAAGTGGATAATATGGACAGAACATCCAACAACACAAGTTAATGCCATACGTGTTCAGATCTTTTTTCTAACTATAAGGAAAATTAAATGTGAACAAATATTTCATGTGAAATATAATAAAGCTTGTGTGCCACCAGTAACATTCATTCAAAAGTTGAGGGATTGTATACAATAATATAAACTTCAGATCTGCACTTTTTCATATGCAGGTATTTACAATTAGCATTCCAACTCAGAATACTGTTTTTACACTGTGGTATAGGGCCAAATGTAAAAATTGAGCCAACGATTTTATATAAAAGTAAATAAATTATTATTAAACCAACTTTAAACTTATTTTCACAGGTAAGTAAAGTTATTTATTCACTCAACAGAAAGTTAATTTTTGAAACACTTTCTTTGTAGTAAGTGACCAAACTGAGATCCAGAAAACAATTAATCTCACAGCATTGTAACACTGAAAAGCGTCTTTGACATGTTTGGTTTTAAAGCAATGAGGTCGAGTTACTTTTCCCAGTCTGCTCTGTTGGCAAATCCTCCTGATGTTTGCACTTTGTCATTGCTCTTCCAATTTGTGTCCTATTTTTTTTTAAATACCCACACGCAAACATGCACTAGATATGCTTGCAGAGGACAAAAGTATGGGATGTGCTGGCAATGGGCACCTAATTGCTTCTTACTGATCCAAATAGTACATCCGAGGCAATAGCACTTCAGTGGACCTCAGAAGAGATCTGCTACATTGGGTCTGTTCATTACCCTGCTGACCCCCCAGCTCGACCCCTCATATGCACACATATTATGAACACACCTCCACCCCCTTCACCTACCCACACTCATTGTCTCTGGGGTTTAATTGGGGCGATGTTCTCCATTGTGAACGGGCTCAATGGCTGTGGAGGGCTCCATTGTGGGGCTGAATGAGGGCAGGAGTGTTCATTAGGTGAGTCTCTGAATAAGGCCTTCTGGAGGTAGGATACTGAGAGCAGGGGGCTGCCTGGGACCTCCGGAGTGGGTGAAACTACATGCTCTTCTCCTCTCTTTACCTCTCTTCTTTCTTTGGCTCTCATCTCCTTTCCTCTCCTCTCCACTGCTTCCCTGCTCCTCTCCTGTTGTCTTCTTCTCTCAACAGCCTGACGCTTGGCCCTGAAAGGCTGCGGCGGCATTTGTTGGAAGGACAGTCTTTGTCTGTGGCTGAAGAAAGAAGAGCTGAGCAAGAAGGATCAAAGATAGACTACAGAATTGCAAGGACCACCTCTTCTGATGAAGGGAGAAAGAGAACCAATGACCCTTTGCCTGAGACAAGTTTCACCATTCCTCTATGTGAGTTTGGATCTCATTCCACACTAATGATCTTCACTGAAATACTTGAAGAAACATTGCTGTAAAAGTGATACTTCACTAATGCCTGTTGGGAATATTCTTTACCCTCCTTCTTTCAGGGTATTCGTCCAGCTGTGGGGCAACACCTGGACTCATGGGTTTTTCCTTAGGGGCAGGGTCTACCAGGTAGACCACCCTGCATATAGCGGAAATGCTCCCTAAGCAGTCAGCTTAAGCTGAAGCTAATACAACTGTGAAGCAAAGAAAAAAATTGACAACCTCTGTTGTGACTTAACTATAGGTTATTTTCTTAAATGTTTATAACTGTGCAAAATGAGCGCTCATCGCAGTAGACTGGTATAAGTGAATATAAAATCTGAAGGAAAGGAAGCAGGTGGCTGTTTCTATACACTGTTTTTTTACGGCTGGAATTGGCAGCATTCATGCTAGATCCATAAAACCAAATGCAGGCTGCTGAGCCAAACACAGTTACAGCACATTGCAGAAAAGAAGCTTTCGATACTTAATTTCTTTTCTTTTTGCCTTTTGTGAGTGGAGTTGTTGAAAATGAAACTAACTTAAAATCAACTTTAAAAAGGAAAATCCCATCATGCATTAAAAGTTATCTTCGAATTTTCAATTTAGCATCAAGAGTATGAGCCATTTACTTTACATGTGGTCATGGAGTTAAAATGGAAACCTTTAAATGTCGAAATTCAATGCTGATGTTTGTTGTTACTTTTCTCAATCCAAACTTCTGTACAAAAAAACATTTGAGCTGCCATGAAGCTGACAGCCTTTGGCAGAAAACCGTCCGCCAGTCTTCAAACCTCTGCCTCTGGCTGAGTGCTCTGTTGTGAGCATGGCGTGCAGTTGGACGATGTCTGTGAACAAACTCGACTTTCACACTGACCAGAGCCCCTTCACTTACTCCCTGCCCAGCCGCTGATGTCATTATCCCTGTGCCACACACACACATACACACACAAACCCACTCATGGAACGTCTCTGCTCTTCCACTCTCCCTTAGCCACTACCTTCCGCTGTTTACATTTCTCTTACTACCCAAAAACAATACCAGACATCTTGTTTCACCACACTGAATGCACACAGATCTAAATACAGGCCCAAACTCATGCTTAATGCTAATCTGACATCATCAGAGAAGTGTGTAGGGTTACACTGGCTTATGTGTGCACACAGAGCAAAGTCTTGGAACTGTGTTTTCCCTACCACACACAAACACATATTACTTCTCCTTAACAAGGGTGCGTTCAGGTTTCTGAAGCAGGATGATTCATCTATGTCTCTGCCCCACTCTGCAGCTACCTGACTTCAAACACTCTTCCTTTCTCTCCTCCATCAGCTTTCAAAGTATTTATTTTTCTGTCTGAGCTGCTGACATAAACTTTTGCATGGACATCATCATATCAACCTGCTCAGATAGTCACGAGGATTTCTGCACACAAGGATCAACTACTGGTGTGAACACAAATGTGTTCTCATCAGCGTATAGATGCATTCTCTGCCCAAAATGCTCTGGCCTATATGTAGTAACTTACAGGTGTTTGGCTTATGATTGTGTTTGTGACATTCATTTGAAAGACCAATGGCAAACCTGATACATACTGAAAGGGCCTGTGGATGTGGACCTCTGTTCTAAGTCCCTAGTGACGGTCTCGTGTCCCTTCCTGTTTAGCCTGGGCGTCTGCCCCACATAAACACTCTGGGGCCTCGTCTGCTCTAGTATTTAACGAGGACATATGAATTTAAAGAACAAGACTCATGGTTTAAATCCCCCAGAATGTCACCTTAGTAAACAGGCTGGCTAAAGAGTTGACAGGGTTTGGGGCATTGTGTAACAATGGTCCTTAACCTAAACTCCCCCCAAAACTAAACTCACATTTTCCTCTGTGTATAAAAATACCAAATACCTTTAAACGTATATGGTTGCAGTGGCAGTATATCCAGCATTACTCACCCAAATATAAAGTGTTTATTCTCAAAAATGGAAAGAATTACTTTGGTTATTATTCTGTAATTTTCTGGTTTACAAGAAAACTTGAGAGAACTTTAGTTTGGATTAATTTCTCTTCTATTTTAATTTTTAAAAAGTTTATTTGCAGTGTTTGAAGGACACAACCTCTGTCTTTGTTTTAAAATTAGTTATTTAAACTAGTATTTTTGGAAAATGGTTTATTCAAAAGAGAGTCAATCAGGTGTTGTGAGTTAATGTAATCTTTTCCAATGAAGTAGAAAACATATAAAAAAAACATAAAAAAAAGCTCAATTTCATTTGGAAGTATTTTAGTGATTCAAAATAGCTAACCAGGAAAGCTTGGGGTGGTCAGCAAACCTGTGTGATTGAGACACCCAATAAATTTTACCCAATAAAGTGAGTGAAAAGCATATCGTGTACATTGTGTACTTACATTTTTCACATCCTGAGACAAATTAAGAGTAGTTATTATTACTTGTGTTTCTTTAATGTTTTTTTATTATTTCACTAACAAAGACAACCTGAATTTATTTTTTATTTCCATTCAAACTAGTTCTAAAATTATGTTGTACATTAAATATTAATATATTACTGATTTTCCTTTTGTATTTTATACTGACAAGACAAGTCAAAGTGGAAGATAGGTTGCAATCAGTGAGCTGATATTCATTTCCTGCTGTGTGACACTGTGCAATAAAGCAAAATGCAGCTGTCCTGTGATGATCCTTCTTAGAACATAAATGAGAAGGTTGTGTTTTTGGCAGAATTGATTTGACTGTTTTCCTGCCTGTTAGAAACACAACTCAAATTCTAATCAACAGATTTTGAATAGAGTTTCAAGAACAGTCCAATTTAGGAGGTGATCTGGATCAACACTTGTAGCCAGGAATTTTCTAAAAGATTCTTTACAGGTGCAGGACAGGTGCAAACATCTGGGAACATCAGTAAATTATGTCACAACCTGGTCTTTCGGCGTTGAAACAAAAGGTTGCTTAAAGTATAACATCATTGAATTTTTAACATCTGTGTAGATTCTTTTCAAATACACTTGAAATGTTTATGTTTGTGTTGTGATGGTTTCTCTGCCCAAGGATGGTAGGTTTAACAAACTATCAGCAGCTTATTACATTCGACTGTAACTGTATTGTAAATTCTACTGTTTTCCTGTCAAGGACAATGTGTCTTTTTTCTTGATTGAGAAGAGTATAAATCTATTAAATGAAGAATAAATGAATTTGAACAAAGTTAAACATTAAAACGTAGTGTGAGACAATACATGAAAGGCAAGACAGACAAAAATACAAGGTTATAACCCCGGGAGAATCACTTCAGAGATCACACAGAAGTCTGAAGTAATTCTGACCAGTAATCTTCGTTTAAAGTCTCTGGCTGTGTGTGTCACAGAATACAGACACTGCTCTGTCACAAACAGATAGAGATTATGTCACACATAAACATTTTTCACGTCGGTAAGGACACAACTCAGACAAATAGTTTCATAAGGTCATAATGATACCAGCTTGGGAACAGGCAGGACTAAAGGATTGTCAGACCTTTCAGCATGATGTTAAGAGTGAGGAAATTCAACTAAGACAGGAAACTTTGATAACACTACTTTTACATTCTAGATATTATATTTGCTGTGTTTGCATGTGTGATAAGTAACTCTTTACATGACACAAATCGGGAAAAATAATGTCACTGGTAATGGTAGAGACAGATGAAAACTGCTTCAATTTCAATGTTGATACTATGTAAGCAAAAGGACTACCACAGAGAAACAAGAACTTATCTATCTTGTTACATGGCACTCCTGACTGCTCTGATCACAGGGACAGATTTGGTCACACACAATGAATTAAAGAGCACAAATACGTTTGTTGCCACACCTAATCTTCCCATCTCAAATACGTAGGCGAACCACTATTACACAGTCTGGCAACAGAGGGACCACACAGCAGGAGCTCAGTCATTCATCATTATGAACTTCTACTGTAGTTACGGTCTTTCAATGTTAGGCTTTAAAACTAACTGTTCGCTAGGAGCCTCCTGTCTTAAGTGTCCTACTCTTACTGTAAGAAATAGGAAGTGTTTAGTGTGTTTTTATAAGAAAAGTGCATCACTTGTCATCCTCTTAGGCTTCAAATGAAACCACATTTATATGAAGTACCAGTTGTCATTGATCTGTTGTAAATATTTTTAGCTTAAAAAAGTCTGCAAAAACTTAACTCAAAGGATGCAACTGTCACTTTGTTAACAACCACAGTGATTGCTTAAGAAGAAACATCTGCAATTAAACTTTTGCATGGCACTCAAACCACAAGTGCTGCAAGAAGCACAGGCTAAGATATGTGTGTGCAAATTCATGCACATACATTTGCTTTTATGTCAGCTTGCTCTCATATGTACATGCTTGAATTACAGCAGAGGAGACTTAGCAACACTTGGTCCCTGAAGGACTGTGAGAATGTTTTGCAGATTGTTGCATAAAATTCTCCAGTTTGTTTGTTTGTTCTGCCTTAGTGCTATAAAAACTCAAGAACAGGCTCTTGGCACCACCCTGTTTACTGTACCTACCGAGGTCTGTGACTCCAGAGGGACTGAGTGGAGTAGGTCTGAGGAACAAATGTTTCCCCCAGAGAACTCACTGCAGAGGGGCACCGATAAGAGCAGCCATGTGGAGACTGATATTTGAAAGACTGGTGGAGGAGTCAGTGGAGAGGCAAAAGAGGGTTGACAGACATATAGGAGAGCCAAGCTGCATTACAACACATCTTCATTTATTCTTTATGCTTAATCACACTGGCCTTTGCTAATGAAACTGAATTTTTAAATAAAGAAATGTGTAAAAAGGAGGAAAAGAAGAAGAGAAGAAGAGAATGAAAATACTCCCCAGCAGGGAATGTTTCGCCCTAAGGAGTGCCATCTGGGGTTGAACACTGAAAAGGAGACAGGAGAACTGAGACAGGTCAGCTAGAGCCAGGGCCCATCAGAGAGGAGAAGGTGGGAATCCAGCTGGGTCCCATTAGGACTGAACCACATGTGTTCGCCCAGGCGGGGGTGGACTAAAGGAGCAGAAGGGAGCAGAGAGGGCAGCGGGGAGGAAGTGCTGAGAGCGATGGGCCTAGACCCTGTTAAGCTTTATTAGGCCTGTCGTCTACTCCTCTCAACTGGGCCGCTGCGATACTGCCCCCCAATCCTCCTTTACCCTCGGGCAGCGCCAGGGCAGAACAGTATAAAACTATTAGAAGGAGAGAGACGGGACCAGACCACCCAGACACGCATACACACACCCATAATGGCTACCAGGAGGAGGCCTCAGCGTGAGAGCTGCAGCTGGAAGAGATGAGGGACACTTTCAAACACATGTGTCCATCCGTATGACACAAACTACACACACTGAAGTGGGGGGCATGTAAAAGCAAAGTGTAACAGTGACAGGCTCATCAGTCTTTCATAAAAATGTCAAAGACATATGTGATGGTTTGTTTCTTTAATTGAATTGTATTTTATTTTTGACCATCTGAGGGTACATAACAGTGATATTTGCATTTATGTCAGTTTTTGTAAGAATGAGCATGTCTGCCATCACCACCTGTTAGTTTCTCGTGCCTGTGGTTTAGAAAGGAGTGGATGTTTAACGTGCATTTGAGTGTGAGAAAAAGACAGAACATGCTCAAAAACCTTTGGATGCTTTCACCTATGCATGTGCTAACATTTCATGCCTGGCATGTTTAACACCGTCCTTATGCTCATCTGCCCTCTTGTATTTTGTATTTAAAAATAATTCAGAGAAAGAGGATAATAAGCCCATGATTAAGTAGGTGCTAGACTGACTTGACTATAAATGACATATAAACATAGGGGCTAAATGTCAAAGCACCCTTATATGTTATATTTTAACAGTGATGATAAAATACTATCTCCAAATGTTTTTTTAAAAAGAACATTTAGATCCTCTGCAATTTTCTGAGTTCATTTTCAATCAATATGTAATGTGAGCTTCTTGCAGTTTAATACATTTCATGAAGGTTTCCTGAATTTTGCATGATGTAACAATAAAAAATAAAAAGAAAATCCATGTATTATCCATCACTTATCTGGAGTTGGGATAAGGTGACTAAACAGGGAAGCCAAGGTATTCCTCTTCCCAGCCACATTTTCCAGCTCATTGGAATAGATGCCAAGCTCAGCCCAGCTTAGCGATGTTATCCCTCCAGCGTGTCCTGGGTTTCCCGAGGTCTCCCAGTACACATCACAAGGTATCGTCTTAATCAGATGTCTGAGGGACCATCATTTTAGCCGTTTCTGTTTGCAAGGTCGTTCTTTTGGTCACTACCAAGGATGTAGTTTGGATTTCAAAAGTGAGGGGACAGAAATATTTTTCATAAAAGTTATTTTTCAGCTCACTGTGTTTTCTAAAAGTTTTCTAGCTTCTTATTGCTTCTTTTAAGCATAAAGTGGCTCTGTCATGCATATTTTAGGCTAAATGGCATTGTTTTGTGAGTTCATGAGGACATGAAATGATATTGAATTTTCTCCAAACTCCTTTATTTCCATCACATTTAATCTTGCTATAGTCTCTGCTGGAAACAAGTAGAAAGAGAATGCACGTTTCTGATTGGCCAACTACCGGGAGCAGTTTATGGGAATGCACACATCAGCTGTTTCATCACAGAAACAGCAGCGGAACGAGTAAACACACTGAAGTTACTCAGTCAATAATGTCAACACAAAACATGCAGGCATGCATGTTGTAACCTGAATTACACCCAAAAAACAAATGTGAACAGCTCATAGATCCAGCAGGATGTGTGTTTGATATTCTAGCTTTCTAGTTAGTTAAAGTTAGTGATTCTAGCAACCCCCTATTCACATACACCGTTTCATGTGGTGACAAATCACCTGGATGTTTTTAGCCCAGTTGTTTGGCTAATACTCTCCATGTTTCATGTCACTCATATTTATAGTTCGGTCATTAGGTTACTCACTGCACAATATTTTCAAATACCATAGTTTTAAAATAAATGCATTATAGTAATTTCAATCTCCAGTTTTGATAGATAACTTTCTGCTCATCATATGTGTTAGCTGATGCAGCATTCAGGTAAAGTAAACCTGAGTTCATTACTTTAACCAATTCTCACATACTATCAAACAAAACCGACAACGTTTTTCGGTTAATTTGGTTTTACTTACAGCTTGTGTCTCAGGATTAAAATTGTGGTCATACATTGTAGAAACAGATCCTCCTACAAAGTTAGCAAATTTCTCGTCACACTGTACTGATGTCATAAGTACTGTCACAAATGAAAATGTTACAAAGCTGTGACTGACTTTTAAAAGCATTTATCAATTGATGTCAAGCTGTTGTGTCGTTCAGAAATCTGAAATGTAGCTTTCCCTCACAGCTGAAGCAGCATTTCTTGTGAGATATGTTAGCACTGAAAACGTGTCAGTGTCCACCATCTTACACAGAGCAGTGAAGATGTGTGGTTTTCGTCTCATGACAGTGCAAAACCTAGAGAAGATTACCTGGCCGCAGACTACCTAACCGATAGGCATCATAGACTCTGTAGTCATTGTTCACACCATGTTGGACAGCAAGCTTCTAGTACAGGGTTGCCAGTTCATGCAACAGACACAAGCAAATAACCCCATGGAAACAAATAAAGCCCTACACGTCGCCAATAACATTTAAACTTTCTGATTCACTTCCAGCAAAAGGCAGTTTCTGCCAGGGTAAATGTGAAAGCTGAGTTACTTTTGTGCACATTAACATGTCTTTGTCTAAAAGTGTATGTGTGGGTGTACTAGAATTTACTCTATCATTCTCTCTAAAACAGCCTGTCTCTTCTCTTACCCCATCCAGGTCAGGACCTCACAGCCCAAGTTACAGGGCTTAATACTTCAGCCATTCAATCATTAAAGTGCTTTATACAGTCTGTCCCCAGACTTCTCTCGCTCATAAAAAAATAATATTTGTCTTTCCAACTGCACTGTGGACCACAAAGTCCTCGTGTTTTATACTAGATAGAGCAATAAAACTCTGTCCTTCCTCTTGCCAGCCTACTTTTACTATGAGCTGTTGTTCTTGTTCTGTCACTGTACTAACGCTTGTATGCCCCAACAAGTTCAAGGTTATTTGAGATTTTAACAGTTTATATTTTCTTTATTTCCAAATGAAATAACTTCAAATAGTTACTTTGACATCAACTGTTTGAGTGAATTAGAGCTGATTTATTTATATGGATTGCAGGTATGCACAACTGTGGCAGATTAGACAATCTGTAGATGAATGCAAACATCTGTAAATTCAATCTTCATCTAATCTGTAGACCTAGTATGTATATTTTAAAAATGGGATACAGAAGGTGCTTTTTAATAATCTTAAATTTATTTTGAGCTTTGTTGGTTTAAACAATGAAACACTATAGGTATGTTTCTTTAAGCACAAATACAATATTGGGGAATTTATCCCCATGTCTAAAACATGGTAATGTCACAAAACAGAGAATGTTTATTCTAGCAGTCACACTGTTTTAGGGATTCACCAGACACAGCAACAACATGGACATGGATCTGGTTTAACAGGTTTTTAACCTGTGGGAGGAATTCCTGGAGCTTATTGTTCGGGTCCATGTCCACAATAAATAAAAGAGTTGGGTTCAGCTAATACAAAGCAAGGATTTTCAGGCTTATTTTGTTCCAAAAAGAGCAGTCCAGAATCAGCAGAAGGGATTCCTCAATAAAGGTTTTTCATTTGCCCTGAATAAATTTGCGCTTGCAGCAGTTTGTTTTACAGAATCACTGATCTATTCTGCAAATGAGAATGGAGTGCTTCTCTCTGATGGACCAGGAAATTTTCCCAGAAGGACATAATAAAGTAAAGACCAAATAAAAAACAAGGAGAATACCACAGAAATTTAGCAAAGTATTGCACACTGTTGAAAGCATCACAATTAAAATCCACATAATTAAGATCTTGGGACATTTATGAATGTATTGAAACTGCAGGTGAAATTTATTGTAGATGTGAGTGAAATTATTTAACTGTTATTGCTATTACAGCACTGTCATATGCCTTGATCTCCTTCCTTAGACACAGAAAACACAGTGACAACAACGAGAAATTTTATAGGATTGCACGTTAGAGAAATAACTGGACAAAAGTAAAAAATCATAGTAGAAAACCTCTTTGCTTTGTTTTTTATTTGTGGAATATTACTGATGCCCTGGAATGCACACACATCAAAGTAAGACCAACCTCAAGAGCCAGGAAGAGTGAATATGAAATCCTTTCTCTGCATTAATGTTCAGTTGTATACTACTTTTTGATATTATCAACAAATGAACACTTTGGATTGTTTATGATGTGCTTTGATTGGTTCAACAGTACATCTGTAAAGCTAACTGGCTAATAAAATGATCTTGCTGTGTCCATGAGTCTTTCAGAACTTTGCAGTCTATCTCACAATAGAGACACACAAAATCCTCAAACAGTCGTTTTTCTACGGATGCGTTACAGGAACAGTTGACCACGAATTTAGTTCTAACTGTTCTTCCTCAGGAGAACCATTTCACTTTGCATTCGAAAATGAGATATGGTCCTTGTTAGGGATCAGACGGCAATCTCTGGCTGCCAATTGTGACGCCAACAAGGAAGTTGAAATACTTGCAGTTCACCCCTCACCGCTAGATGACTGGCTGCAATAGAGAGCAATGCCCATGGACTCCCATGTTAAAATGTCTGATTTCACAGCTGAAATAAACATGTTTACAGAGTGGCTCCAAAAACATTTTTTGGTTCAATAGGTTGAAATTTCCATCATGTAAACTCCGAGGGGGGTCTAAGATTATTTTAATCTTAAATTTAGAGGCGGTACTTTTGAGTGATATGTGTTAGAGCGCTATCACTGATTATTGTTAGGATGTGCTGCAAGAAGGATGGACTCAAATGCAGGTACACCGGCTTTAATGTCCAAAAGTAACCAAAAGAGCCAAAAGGCCGGAGGAACAAAACTAAAGGTGACCGCCAAAAGAGCGGGTACTGGAAGGGTCCACAGCGAAGGAACACAGGAGGCTAACCCAGGAGACACGCAAGGGAGTCAGGAGGTTGCAGTGGAGCGCAGGAGACAAACTCACAGGAGACGAGGAGTGCTGCTGACACGCCGGGGAGCAAGGAGGTGAGGCTGGAGCCAGGGAGTCCAGGCAAGTGCGGCAAGGAACTGGCACTGAGTGGAGAGTGGACAAGAAGGCGTAGAGATGTGCTGAGTGGAAGCAGGTGTGATAATTACACAGGTGAGAGTTATTACTGGAACTCCAGGCTCTGACTCTCAGCTCTACCCTCCTACAGCAAAACACACAAGCACCATCCCACTGCCCAACCAGCCACCACACAACAATTATAGCTGCGTACTTCCTGCTGGCTCCACCATGATAGAGCCCTCTCAGCTCTACCTTTTCCTCCATTTTGGGATTTTCCGGTTGTAGAGGAAATTCATGTATTAGCTTAATTACCTTGCTCTTAATGTCTAGCTGAAAGGTTTGACTATAAGGCTCC
>JBAMHX010000016.1:17834466-17845059 GCA_037177515.1 Pseudomugil tenellus | reverse complement strand
GTTTCGACACGTTAGTTTGGAGCTGGGTGGTGTGGTGAGCTAGTGTCGGAGAGGGAGTTAAAGTGCTGTAGTCAAGAGTGTGGCGGGATTTGTTTGGTGGGGGATGGGGGGAAGTGTGGAGGTTGATATTGGTGCTGAAGGGTGGAGGTGTAGAACAGAGGTAGAGAGGAGTGCGGTGGTGGAAAGATGGGTTTGGGGGTTTGGGGTAAACCTAAAGAGGGTTTGGGAAAAAATGGGGGGCGAACCCAAAGTGTTCAAAAGGACTTGGTCCCCCCCCCCCCCCCCCCCCCCAATGATTTATTGTAACAAATGATCACCCATAAACAAACAAGTAAACTGCCCGTCTATCCACACAAACAAACAAATATGTAGCGGAGACAGACAAACGAGCCGCCAGCCAGACTGATGGCTGAGTTTTTGATGATCAATCACATCTGATAGGCCAAGATCAGAAGGAGTTTAGCTAGTTATGATTAGCTATAGATTGTGCATTGTTTTATAAGTTTGATCATTTCTGCACACCAACCTATGTTCATGAGAGCACATATTTCTAGCATGAATTTATGGGTCTGTGCTTTTGCCACTCGTGAGTATGTTTCTGAGAGAGCAAGTGTGTGGGATGTAACCCAAGCTAGAGCAGCACAACACAGCAGCCTGTTCAAAGGCCTGTTTGTATTATTACAGCTTGTCCAGCTGCTCAGGACAGACAAACAAGACTTAGAGCTCTGAGCTACAAAACACAGACCTCCCACCCCATCACAGAAACCCCTGTGGTCCAGCCCAGCCCAACACTGTGGCTCGGAAATGGACAAACAGACGCCTACAAAAAGACAAACTGCCAAGCATGAGGGGAAGTTTTGTCAGAGAGCGGTGAGGAATGAATACAAATACAAAGAAACATCAAAAAGAAGTCTGTTTCCTTGGTTTGTGCTCGCAGAGTTGATGAAAAAATTGGCCATCTGGGTTTCTTCTAAATTCTACCAAATTCAGCATAACATTTTACAATCTGTTTCCTTAGCTCATAACTTATATTTACCCTTAATATTTCCAAGATGCAATGCTTTGTTTCTAAAAGTAACAATGTTTATTTGTTTAAAGTAGATGTAGTACACTTATGTCAACATTTGTTAGGGCCAGAAGCTCTATCCCCCGTTCTGCCTCCATGATCAGTATGGAAAGTGTCTTAAAGTTTCTCAAGTGCGCTATAATGAGTAATGTTACCTCCTTTCAAAATATTGAGCCTCCATTCCACATTTGCTTTTCAAATCTCACATACTTCTCTGAGCAATCACCCCCAAAACAAAATATTGGTTTATATACACAGTGATTGACTTAGAGAGCTTATGAAAATTAATGCCTGTGTTTTTAGTGCAGACATTTTGTACAGCGATATTTATTCTCCGCTGTATGCTAAGTGTGCACTCGACTGCCCTCTGAACAGTTCTCTCCTCTGGAGATCGCCACAAATGGATCTAATGGAGGTGATTAAGATCAGAGTAAGCTAACACTTTCACTCTTTCCCCTGTTCTGCTCCTCCATTCTCTGCTGCTCGCTATATCCCATACCTATGCTTTCTTGCCCTGCACCCACTGTCCTCATTACCGGACATCCATTCTCCTCACTCCTCCATTCTTCATCTCTTGCACTCCTCTTCTATTCCTCCTCCTCTCTTGCAATGCTTTTGCTCCCTCTCTGACTCGGGGTCCCTGTGTGCCTGTATGTAACATCAGTAAAGCTGTCAGGCAGCCAGGCCAAGGTAAACAGCCCAGTACTGGGTTCAGGGGTGATGGGGGCCAAGATGTTTTTCCTCAGGAACCCAGGGACCCCTGGAGGCTTCTGGCTGGGGCCAGGGAGGGGCCAGGGGGGAAGACGATCCCTTAAGTTGCCCCCCACAAGAACACACACTGCCCTGTCTATCTTGTTTCCCTTTTGGTTCACCATCTTTTCTCTTGTGTCTTTTTTCTCCTCATTATTCAATTTTTCGTGGTTCTTGTATCTTTCTAGATTTTACATGCAGCTAGTCAAAAGCATCCTCTTCACACATCATCTTTCATCAGCACTTTCACACATTCTTATACTCACACTCTCTTAAATCATTCCTTTGTTGGCACAAATGAGGCACGCACATGTGTGTGGCTTCAAATGAGTCTAATACATGCAGTGTGCAGTATATGGGAGTTTTAAAAACATAAATCATAATGGGTTTTAAAATAAATTTTAAAAGACAAGGTCACATAGGGAAATTTATCTTGATGTGTTTCTATTCAGCAAATCCATTAAGTCACTCAATGCAGAAAAGAAGGAAGAGGTAGAAGAAGGAAAAGATGAAAATGAGAGTAGAAAGGAGAGAAAAAATAACATTTTTTCACATTAAAAAAGTAAAGAGGTGGGAATAAGGCAAGGATGTATAAGGAAGGAGATAGGTGTGAAGTGATATCCCTCACCCAGGCATGACCCTTCTCAGCCCCGGTGAGGTTTTCCCTCAGAGAGAGGTAGACGGCCCACTGGAAGAAGAGTAAGGTGGGGGAGATCTACAGGTTGCATATGAAAAGTAACACTAAAGGCAACTTGGAACAGGAGAGACAAAAGCTGGAAAATAGAAGAAACTAAATCATTAAGTTAAAGAAAAATGGTGGAAGTGTTTTAAGAAGAAACAAGGCCTTAGAGTCAGAAAATCTGAGCAGAAACATGCAGAGAGAAAGATTGCTTAATGAAAATGGCAGCTGGTCAAGCCAAAAAAACATGTAGAATTGAATTAGGCGATGGAGAACAACAAAGCAGATGAGAGAAAAGAAAGGTTTGAGGTGCAATAAGAAAGAGGAGGATCATTACCCTTCGTACATTAGCCGTTACATCTGTTGGCAGCTGTCAGGCATGAGAAAGAAACAACAGAAAACATGGAGAAAATAGGATAATCAGAATGAGAGAGGAAGCAGATTATGTGAAACCCAAAGTTTAGAAAAGATTTTATTTTTGAATATCGCTTTTTCAACCTTCTTGGGGCAGCAGGTGATTCCTGTTATGACAGAACTTAGTATGATATTAAGAGCTCTGTATCTGCAGGGAGTCAGTAAAAATGAGGTTTTCTGCAAGCTGGAATGCTTTGAAGTTATTTTTGTGACTACATTTATATTCATATGACACTGTAAAAGTTTTGTTTTTATATAATTTGAAGGATTGGTTTGAAAAGTCTCTGTCGATGTCATCATTTTCATTGGCAGGCAAAACATGAGGCAACAATCTTTCTATCAAAATGGTGATAAAACAAATCAGTTCACTTGGAATTGAAAGATGCTGCATTATGCAAACAGATGGTTGAAAAATTGAGCCAAAGAATAATGTAATTTTGTAAACTTATCACCCACGGTCATGTTGTGTCACAAATTCTTGTTTAATCACATTCATTTCTAAACTTTGCTTGGCAACCATCCTAACTTTTCTGATATTATCAGTGTGTTATGCCTCCATTTCAATACTTTTGGTTTTCCCTCTCCTATTTGCCTTCCACTTTTGATTTGTACAATTTCCTCTTCCTGTTTCCCAACAGTCCTTAGTCTTAGTGTTGCTGCTCCCCATCAATCCAATGCTGCCACAATGACCTGTGACAGCACACTGACAGGCTTATGACAAGCCTGCCACCCGGGCAGCCTGTCCAAGCGTAGTCAGCCTACCAGCCTACAATATGAGCAAAAACAAACAGACATGAACACTGACAACTCACTTCCCTCCTCCTCCTCAAACCTTTTTGGCGCCTACCTGTGTGGTCTGCCACCCTCTACCTTTGCAGCCTCATTTCTGAACCAGAGTCACTACCTGCATATACCAGCTTTCTGGACTGGATCCTATCCTGCCTGTCATACAGGAAAATGAATACAGTGTGTGATGCATATATATTAACTGCCTGTTAGACAGTGCACCACCTCGTCCAGGCTGACTTGATTTTTTTTCATGACTTCAGAAGGTACAAAAGTGTTGGAAGAATTCCAATTGTATTGAAGTAGAAGGCCTAGAAAAGAATTCGACCATCATTAACGATACATAAGACTAGCCTGAAACTAAGAGGCATGTTAAATTATACGGCAGAACTACATAGTTTTAAGATAATGTGGGGAATATCATATGCAGTTTTAAGATAGTGTATTTATAGACTACAAATCAAATAAATTAACTAATGAAAATGTCAACATTTGAGCTAAAATGTATAGTCCAAATATTTTTTAAAGGCTGCTATGGACTAATGACCAATCCAGGGTGCACTCTGCTTCTTGCCTGCTAATAACTAGGATAGACTCCAGCTTCCCCTTGATTGGATGAAGTGGTATACAAAAAATGAAAAAAATAACTAAACAGTGCTTAAAGAGTATTCAGTCAGCTAAATCCATTTAAATGTATACAAGGGGCTAGCAATGCTGGTAGATTATTTTGAAGCAGGCTACAACATGGAAATATATAGAAATATACCATTTAGCTAATCTGACCCTATAAGATAGTTGTTTAGGCTGCTGGAAATCTAGCAGAGTTTATAATGCAAAGATTATTTAATTCTCAAGTCTGTCAATATAACCACAGTTTTCACAGCAGGAGCTGTCAGTGTGTTTTATAAAGAAACATAATAATGCAATTGTTTTTAGTAAATGCCCCTAATACCCCCCTCCCTAACCCCATGAAAAAGTATTGTCCTCATGTACTGTGTGTTTTTTATAAGAAACATTGTTTTTAATATTAAATAACAGTATCCCTATTGTTGTATGGTGATGACATACCATTAGAGGAAAGAGACTTATACAGGCAAAAACATGAGGCTTTGCTGTCAAATTTGAAGAGCAAAATCTGTGACGAATGCAATATTCAGAGTATAATTATCTGTTGGTGGCTCTCTTTGAAACATAGTTTGAGATCATCAGACTGTCTATCTCTGCTTTTGCAGTTTTTACACTCTCTCTCTCTCTCTACCTAGCACACACACGTATTCACCTACTCTTGATCTACTTAGATCTGCAACATCTAACTGCCACTTAACCTCACTTTCTCTACTTACCCATCTGTTCGCCCCTTCAGCTTCCAATCCATCATCAAGCCTTGCCTCTAGCCCTGTGAAATGACTCTACTAGTCATGGACATCATTAACCTCCCCCCATCCAAATGTGCATGCACACACATGTGATCAGATGCCCCTTTACCTCTCTATTTAGAGTGCAATCTCAAGCTACTCCACCCATGCATCAGCCGCTTGCTGTGCAGGCTGTTGTTTCTCTGCTCTGCTTGCCTTCTTTATGTGTGACATTTCTCCTTCGTGAGGGGCCTCAGAGTGGCCTTATCATCTTTTGGCCTTTTCATTTGGCTTTCCTTTGAACCTGGGCTCTCTCTGAACTCTCTTGCAATCACACACAGATGCACTCACAGATGTAATAATACACCCCATTTATGATACATCACTGCTAATTGAATTTCAGCTTCCCAGCTTCAGTGAGAACACACACACACATACTTCGAAGGTGACACATAATGTCTTTATCATATTATTTTCTTAAGACATATAAACAAGCTGAAAGAGAAACACGAGAAAAGATTGTTGGTGTTTGTCAGAGTCACTTTGATAAATAAAGATAAAGATTCACATCTGTTGCTGTTTAGGTTGTTTAAGAAGCCACTTTATTGAGGGAATGAACAGTATTTTTCATAAACTCTGCACTATATTCTGTCTTTATGCACATATACATAGAGATCATGTCCCATAGACAGTTAGACATGCCAAATATCAAAATATTTGTAAACGTGCTGTTAAACTTTTAGACACCTAAGCTACAGGCACTGTCCCATTTTCTTCTTTGTACATTTTGACTGAATAAACTAAGAAATTATATAAATAAAAATATTCTAAGAGAAAAATATAATTAAATTTACTTAATTTATTAAATCTCTTTCCCTTTTTTCCACATTTAACCTCTTGAGTAAAGGGTATTGAGTTGCTGCTGATTCTAAAGTTGCTGCTCCTTGGGGCACATAGGCGAAAAATGCATATGGAGAACTTTAATTTTTTAAAAGTGTGTTTCTTCCAGTCAATCTCTTTTATTAGATCTTACTTCAAAGAAGGAGAAGAAAAACATGTTAAATGAGTTTGACCATTATTCATCATTCCTTAAAATAATATATTAAGTTTATGACACATTTTTATTTATATATATTTACAGAAACTATTCTACACTATTAGAAACTATTTACAGGTAACTATTGTTATCTCTGCTGCTTATTTTCCATGTGTTGGACAGTACTGGCATCATTAATCTATTTCTCTTTTTTCTGCAGGTCTTATTTCTTTCTCCTTTTTTGCAGGTTTCTCATTCTCTTTATTTCTTTTTATTTATCTTTAGATCTGTTTCTTCCTTTTTTATTGCAGGTCTTACTTTTTATTTTCCTTTATCTGCAGGTCTTCCTGGATAGAAGCTGCAATGTATATTTATCTGTCTTTCCTGTCCTTGTAACCCCAGTGAGTCGAGGCAGATGGCTGCCTTACTTGAGCGGGGTTCTGCCGGAGGTTTTGCCTCCCTGTTAAAAGGGATTTTTCCTTTCTACTGTCGCCCTATGCTTGCTCAGGATGGGAGATTGCATCAAATCTTGATCAAAGTCAAGATTTCAATGCGATCTTGCTGGTTCCCTATATAAGGCTATTTTTTGAATTGGCAGATCTCTGTGAAGTGCCTTGAGACGACATTGTCATGAAATGGCACTATACAAATAAAGTTGAATTGAATTGAATTGAATTCTTAAAAAGCTGAATCTGCAGTCTTTAAAAATAATATGACATCCCGTAAATGGTGATATCAGCCTCATTGGATGCTGGAATTGAATTATTTATAAAAACCCTAAAATGTATAGAAGAAAATGTGTAAATTCTCCAAAAAATAATGTGAAAACTATTCATTATAACCATATTTTAATTGTCAGTTCAATGTAAAATTTCCAAACTTCTATGCAATTGAAGCTATGTTCATTGAAAGTTAACAGCTATATTCCACAGTCCATGTGCATAAAAACACAAAGTGCCCTTGCAATTGTGACTTGACACACGGTCTAATGTCTACATGTTGTTTCCTCTATGTAAACACACGTTTTCCTGAGTAGACAGCGCGCACAGAGCGCATGCTCGTGAATCTCCGCAGTCAGTCTGCTTCTCAGATCAGCGCTGGTGGTTGCAGTGGAGCTGGGAGGAGCAGAAAGAGGAGCAAAAAGTTTAAGGTGTTAAGGGAACCTGTAAGAGAGGCGTGACGGTGGAGGATGGGACGTGGTCACAGAGGAAAGATGGGAAAGATAGAAAAGGAGGACACGGACACGATGCGTAATGCCAGCTCCAGCTGAAAAAACAAAAAAAGAACACTAAAACCTGAAGGGTGAAACATATGCCGGGTCTGGCAAAAGGTCAGCTTCCCACCATATCTAATTTAATTTTACAAACTGTAAGAAAACACGCTGCTGCTCTCTAAGCACGGGGCAAATGCAAAATAGTTCCGGTTTTACTCCTCATTATTTTCTTGTTTCTTCCATAGAACTGTTAGAGACAGCATCTATTTTCTAAATAAACTCAACACAGTTTTGCATTTTGGTTGATTTTTGGTTTTATGGGCCTACGTGAGATTTTAAATGTTTGGTAAACCTGGAAAATATCAATAACATCCAAAAAAAAAAATCAATTCAATATTATCATGAAGATTTCAGGAAAAAATAAGCTAAAGATTTAACTGATGCTGAAATGTTTATGGATTAGTCCACTTTGTTAGATTACGTTTTATTCACTTAGTGTAACGTAAAAATTCATTGTATCTTTCGCTGGATGTAGTGTCGAAAAGGCCACAGGAGAAATTATGCAGCCCACAGAGCTGCTGCTGGTGGTCCGGTCCGACCTGGTAAAGACATTAGTGCAGCATTCTGAGAGAACTGGGAGTCCCATAGACAGCGCTCACTTCTCTAAATAAACATTAGTCTTAAAAAGTTTGGCCTCACGACCTCGGCGTGATCGCATTTCACTCTGGATAGTAAACTTCAACTTTATCGCGAGGCTTCCCCTATAGTACTTTTCGAAAATACACTTCACGCTAAGCAAGATTAGATGTCTGCTTAAACAAAGTTTCATTTTCACCTTTCAGGGGGCATGGAGGAGATTGCGCTGTTCTTCGTGTTCTTGTGTCCCTGGTGTTTCTTTCCTTCGCTCGAGCTGACTTTTGTTTAATTTTGCTGATTTACATCCTTCTTTGATGTATATATTTATTTGCGTACCCTCTTAAAAACCATTAAGCAGATCCCAATTCCACTACGTTTAAAAAAAAGCAGACATATTGAAATAGGTTGGTCACCTGGTCTCAAAATATTTGCATGTGCAAAAGTCGTCAGGTTTTAATTATTGGCAGTTTTTCAAATGAGAAGTATAAGATGTTATCCATTCTCTCCTGATGGATTAAATTACTTCGTATAATTTGCATCCCTGTTAACGTTCAGCATTACAAATCATTTTAATCCCTCAGCAATATGATTGCTGGTTGTGCCCCTTTCTATTGGGCTCATGGGACTAATGTTATAGGCTTACTGCTTATCTGCAAATGGCACTGAAAAAAAGACACCGGAAAAATCAACACCAATGACCTAATTATGGGGTTTAATAGATGAGTGTAAGCGCTGCAATTAAACGCAGAAAGATCCTCGCTGCTGGCATCAAAGGTCAAAGGGAAGAAGCCAGTAAAACGCGCCTGCTGGAGAGCGGTCGGTAGCAGCTGCGCCTCTCTATCAAAGCAATAGAAGAAAGTGCTCCTCTGTAGCCTTTCCTTTACTGCGGCGAAACCAAACCGAGGACACGAATTGATAGAAGTGGCCAATAGAGTCTGACGACCGATCAGGACGGGAGGGGCTAAAGGATGGGTACAGGACACGCAGTAGGTGCTCATTCAATAGCTCAGTTTAATTAGATAATAGCAGAATAAGTAAATGCCTAATGTTTTGGATGTATGACGTCAGCAGTTCTGCTGAAGGAGTTCAAAGGGGGACACAACATCCCCACATGACACCGCCTGAACTGTGAGTGCCATATAGGCTTCCGTAGAGCTAAATCTCCAAAGTATGTGCTTTTAAACATGCGTAAAATACAAAAACCTTTAATTTAACTGTATGCCTTAAAACTATATGAAATTGAAGGAATGTTTTATGAGGACAAAAAAATGTGACAAAGAGTCATTTTACCTATACAAAATAAGACAATCAGGGAGGCAAGAACCGAAATGCAATTTCAACAACTAACCTTCTCATCACATCATCCACACCCCATTGTAGGTCTAATTTGTAAAATTATGGTATGAATTAATATGAAAAGATTGTTTGCTATTGGGTGACTAAAAACGATTGATGTTTATATTATTTTGGTTGATCTGAAAAACAAGCCGATTCTGGCGTCCCGGTATTTATGCCTGAAGTCAAATCAAGCGAACTGAGCTTCACGCCACTGAAGTAGTTTTCCATTTTTTTCATCAGCCTATGAACTAATTTAAAATAATTATTAAAAAATAACGCAACAAAAACAGAAAATGCTAAAAAAAAATTTACTCGGGTTTTAAAACTGGACAGGTATGAATGACTGATATCATTTTCTGGTCATCTTCGCAGACAGCCATTGATACCCCTGACCCAATAAAGTGTGTTTGTGTGAGTGCAGGGGCCAGCTCTCGTTTTTATTTTCTGCAGCAGGTGTTCCTCCGGTGTGTGTCAGATTTGGCGGAGCGAAGATCTTCCAAAGTTAATATTGTGTTTCCAGAGATGATGGGGAGTTCACTGTCCTTCCTTTATTTACACATTCTAAATTAATTAAGCCAAGGATTCCTCTGCCTGTTCCAAAAACACGGAGGGTGCAGGGAAACCGGGAGCAGCAAGGGGAGGCTGCGGTGATTTATAGCGGCAGCGCACATACAGAGCCGCGCGGCTTGCCTCTCCTCCAGGCTGGGGGAGGCCACGGACCGTGCCAACATTCCTCCGCGGGCGCGAGGAAAGAGACTTCTCTGTCGCGTGCACGCGCTTATACAGAGAAAACAAGGTTTGGGGGCAAGATATGGCTTCATATACACTTAGAGAAATTAAACGTGTGCACAATTAACTCAGAGTTTAGATTGGCTTTATGTCCAGCAGTGTATCGATTTCACAAGCATGTGTACAAAAAGTAGCTGCTGAATGTCTAACAAAGTACCAGTTTGTTAGACAAGACAAGAATGTAGCCCTCAAGTTTTGTTTTAATTGATGCTGTTTGGCAGAGTTTTCTCAAATTTTATTAAATCCATGCGATATTTAATGTTTGGCATCTCCTTTGAAATGATAATAATAAGAATAATAATAATAACAATAATAAGTTATAATTAATGCAGTGATTTGACTCAATTTGTTAAATCTCAAGATCTAGATTTTTTTCTTTTTACTTTCATACACAAAAACATAATTGCATTTAATCATAAAGCTTACAGGAAATCTGAATTGAAATGTAGTAGCCTACATATTATATTATATTATATTATATTATATTATATTATATTATATTATATTATATTATATTATATTATATTATAT
>JBAMHX010000016.1:17767182-17806678 GCA_037177515.1 Pseudomugil tenellus | reverse complement strand
CTCTGCGCCGGTCTGTCGTGGTGAAGAAGGAGCTGAGCCAGAAGGCGAAGCTCTCGATTTAACGGTCGATCTTTGCTCATACTGACTTTAAGGATGCCGTCAGACAGAGGTCAGGGGATCATCCGTATACCGCTATATATTAAAGAGAAAAGGAGACTAAATGCTAGCTTGTCTCTCACCATTACATACATTAAAGGGAACTGACACAGAGTTCCCCCATTTTACATACATAGACTGGTGAGCATACCAAAACCACCAATATTCTCACCAGATATTTTGGAACCCCTCTATTATGTAACTTAAAAAATAATTTTTCACAATTTACATGATCAAAAGCTTGAGATGCATAAATAAAACACATGAAAACTGTGGTATTTTGCCTGTTATACAAATCCAAAATCTCCTTTAGAGCAGTAATGCACATATCTGGGCCAAATTTGGGTTTAAAATTAAACTGATTGTCAGATGTCAAAATAAAACTTTTCCTCTTGCTCAAAATAGACTTCTCTAATAGCTTTGATAGACTACTGGCCAGAGCTATAGGCCGATAATTATCTTTGCTATTTATGTTTCCGGCTTTATCTTTAACAATCGGAACTAAAATGACAGACAGTAACGAGTTCAATAAAATACCATGAATTAAAAATCTAGTAAAACAAATGGCAAGCAGTAGATAAAGTTTCCTGCTTGCAAATTCCAAATGCTCTGCAGAAACCCCATCTGCACCAACTGCCTTATTATAAACTCCATAATAATTTCAGAATCACTCTATATATATATATATATATATATAAACTTTAACAGTAAATGTAATGGTAAAAGTTTTTGTTTTTTAAATGCTTTATGTTCTTCAAAGTGATTCATATTTAATTGTAACCCTTTTATAAACAAGTTGCATTCTGTTATTCATAGAAAACAACAAATTCATTATTGACTGAGGCAAATTTAAATATGTGAATAAATAAAGATATTTTTTTTTATATGAGAAATTTTGTTTTACTACCTATATACCTCTATATACTAAGAAGTCACGTTCCGGATGTGACGTTTTATCCAAAACTAAATGGATCATTTTGATTGGATGCTCCTGGAAAGTGACGAAAAACCAAAGCGGAGAAACAAATGAACCCCAGAAGAGGAACCCGTCGCTCGTGAGTATAATAGTGACATTTATTAGTTATTATGCTTTTCATGCGGGACAAGAAGGCACATTTTAAATGCCAGCTTGTAATGTTAAAGATATTTACGGGTTTTAATGTTTTTATCAGGATATGCAGACGGACTTGTTAGCTTGATGGCTAGCAAGTTGTATTTTCTTGATGTTGATGTACCACAACGCTGTTACACAGAACCTAGGTAGCGGATTAAAATGAGAATTTCTTTTTTTAACATATTTTATTATTATCTAATTATCCTGGCCATTTTTACCCTTGTTGCTTTCCTAAAACTTAGTGGTGTATACTTTAGCATACATTACCCTGGACTTTAATTGTATGCTAACCGCTAGCTTTAATCAAGCAGTTTTTCACCTCTCTCTATGTCTCTCCAGTCTGAAGTAAAAGAGCCTATTGAGACGGATCAGACTATGTGGCTTTTCCAGACATGTGTGTTATCATTTTCCAAGGACTAGGGGTTCGGTGCATGTGCAGAACTTCATGTGCATGTTCACACTGAACCCATTACCAAACAGAACTGGTATGAACTGTGATTTCTTCTGACGTTATTTTTAGTATTTTAGTGGAGTCAGTAGTAATCCGGCTCAAGGTTTCTAAAGCCACTTTCTTTAAAATAAAAGTGAGAGTAATAGGTATTCCAAGGAGTCGAACCACAGAAAAATTGTCAGACGCAAATCACTGGCAAAACACAAGATAAGAAAGATAGCAAGTTAAAGGTATCCTGTACACGCCCACTCACTGCAAAATATAATTATTGGTACTAGAAACACTCAAAACAGGTGGATGAGAAACAACCACTTGTTGTTCACGATTTGAACTTCTCCAAAGAGGACTACCTTCAGATCCATCCATTTTCTACCGCTTATTCCTAAACGGGGTCGCGGGGGGGCTGGAGCCAATCCCAGCTGACAATGGGCGAAAGGCAGACAGGGGACACCCTGGACAGGTCGCTAGTCTATCACATGGCCACACACATAGACGAACAACCATGCACACACACTCACTTTAGAGTCTCCAATCAGCCTATCCCCAAGGTGCATGTCTTTGGACTGTGGGAGGAAGCCGGAGAACCCGGAGAGATCCCACGGTAACACGGGGTGCAAACTCCACACAGATAGGCCACCGCCCGAGCCGGGGATCGAACCGGTAACCTGCTTGCTGTGGGGCTACAGTGCTAACCACCATGCCACAGTGCAGAATAAAGATGAAAATATTTAAAGATGACATAGATAAAATGTGATTCAACTTTGCAAAAATTGATGAATTCAATTGTTGTATTGTTAGTAGGCCTTCATAGTTTAAAAGTGAGGGTGGTGGTGGTGGGGGGGGGGGGGGGTGTATGCTAAACTGTGAAGCTGTGCTAAATGCGTGCAATATGTCTTGCTGATATAGAAGTGTTGTTATGGCACCCAAATGAAGAGAGTTTGATTAATTGTTCTTTGTTGTATTTGTAGATGGATCTGTTTGTGTTTTTGCATTTATAAGTGTGATTTTTTTTATATTTAAACCATGTAGAGAACAACTGATAAAACTGGCTTTTTACAGGTTTCACTCTCAGAGGAGTGGTGCACCATTGAGAGGACAGAGGAACAGAGCGCAATGTCGAAGCGAAAGCAAACCTCAAGTAAGAGAGACGCACGAAGATGAGGAGAGGCTTCAGCAGCACTTAAAGGAAACAGTGCCCAAAGGGACCTGCCAGACCATGTGCCCTGCTCAAGAACTACAGAACCGTGAGACTCAGAAACGCCTTCACCGTTTTGAAATGGTGCCAGGGACGGAGAAAGATCGGAGGCCAAGGGGAGATCCTTTGCGTGCTGTAAAAGAGTATTCTAGACCCGCTGCTGGGAAAGATGCCACCAACCCCACTGATCTCAGACCACCATCTGTGTTACTGAAAACTGTCTGTTACCTTGTTGATGACATTTTAGCTTCTCATAATCTGCATCCATGGACAGAGGCAAGTATTTAGAGGTGAATTTAGTTTATTCTGAAATAATAGAGTTAAGTTTTAAAATATGTATTCTTTCTTTTTTGCTTGTCTTCCAGGTGTATAACTTTGTCTTTGATCGGCTGCGTAGTGTGAAGCAGGATATGATCATTCAGAGGGTGTCTGGCTTAGACTGTGTAGCTATATTAGAGCAGACAGTACGTTTCCTCATTTATGCTTCTTATCGCCTCTGTGGTGAGCCTCTGCAGCTGTATGATCCATGCATAAACGACACGCACCTGCAAGAATACCTGAGTTGGTTATTGGATTGCTATGCGACTGGAACAGAAGCGTATCCCAACCAGGAAGAGTTCCATGCTCTTGGCTTGCTGTACAACTTGGGTTGGTAGCTTTCTTCAATACTGGATGCTTAGGTCGTCCATATCAAAGCATTTTGTTGCATATAGTGACATAAAATCTAATCAAGATAGGGTTATTAGCACTCTTTTGATGAGTAGCACTAGAGTCTGGATTTTGCTGAATGTGGAAAAAACTATCAAATAAAATAAAATCAGACATCTGATTCAGAGTTGTAGTATATGTAGTAGTTTCATAATCTGCATGCTAAATGCTTCATTGATAAAGAGTAATGACTCCAAGTCAGGCAAGTCAGGAAGTCGAAAGATAGTTTTTTATATGCAAAAGTTAAAATCTAAGTAAGATTAAACATCTCAAATCAAGGACACATATGCTCATTTTTAAACGCAAGATAATTATTCTTACATAGTACTTTTTTTTTTACGATTTTTTTTAAAAAAAAAACTTTTTTTGTTAGGAATTCTTGACTGCTTAATGTTCCTTGAAATAAGATAAATCATCTGCCTACAGAACAAAAAATTGTATTGTATTTCAAGGAAAATTAACCTCATTTTTGTAAGTTTTTTTCTTGTTTTTTTAAAGCCAGTTTTTGTAGTGAACACACTGGTGATAAAGTGGCATTAATTATCAGCGAGAAGCTAAAGATTATAGATTATCAAACATCATATTACTAACATTTCCTTGTAATTGTGTCTAACATATATTTTGTGTTTGTGTTTTATTTGTGCCAAAAGAATACTTGTACATAAAATGGTCTCACTTGCAACACACTTTCTCTATGCTTTCTCTGCAGGTTCCCCTCGTGCCACACAGCACATTATGGAACTTAAAGAGTCGCTCCGCAGCACTCCTTCTGTCTCACTTGCTCTTTCACTTAATCAAGCTTTTCTGGAGAGAAACCCTGTCCGCTTGTTTCGTCTGGCTCAGGAGCTAAACTTTCTGCAGACCTGCGCGCTGCACCGTCATCTGGTGGCATGTCGTAGAGATCTACTGCTGATATACAGCCACGGGTACAGCAGCCGCAATTGCCGCTTTCCTCTCAAGCTACTGGCTCAGCTCATGTCCTTAAACGTGGCTCTCACAGCTCAGCTTTGTAAGGAGTACGGCATGGAGGTTAATCAAGACAGCCAAGTGGTTTTTTCCAAAGCTGCTTTCACTGAACCCGAACAAGGCAGATTGCGATGTAATTCATATCACAGCATAGTATCTGAGAAACAGAGAAATCTTACAATTGAGGACATCATTCGCGGCTGTACTTAAGCTTGAGTCATTGAAATATGTTGAACTTGGTCCAATCAACTGAACTTAAACATTTGTGTTCTGATAAAACTGTGAAATGTTTTTTTATTGTTATGACCCAGATTTTGCCTGATTTATTTTTACGTCTCTGTTCAGTATTTTATTAAATCTGCATACATTTATTGTGCTGCACTGCTCGTTTATTTTAATCAATGTTGATTACATTCATATGGAATCTTATACATTTCAATAGTTTAGAAAATAGAGCTACTCGTATGACTATGCATCTGTGTTAATTTGCCACTTGGGGGCAGTAAAGACATACACAAGCCTTCAGAAGCACTTAAGTACAAAAGAAATTACTTAAATGGAGATATTCCTGCTATAGCAGCTTTCTTTTTCACAGTTTGATTTTACAGAGGCAGCCCATTATATCGAAATACAAAAGGTAGCATAAAGGTATTTAACTGTTTGTATAGCCAGTTTAAGAAATAGAGAGGAAGAAACGTAAGTAATCTGAGCGTGGCGTTTCTTGCAGCGCACTTCTGTCGCGGTCCTTCATCAGCAGAGTGCGTGTAGAGGACGCACTAACGTGAAAGAAGAAGTGCTGTCTGGCACTGATCGCCTTTTCGCTCCATGTCCTGGTAGGAAATAAACAGACCGACTTGAGACTGCAAAGACTTGCCGGAGAAGAACTTAACCTTTTCTTTTGACATTATCTGGGAGCTGAAGTGGGAGGATATGAGCAAATTGTAATGCTGAAATATGAGAGAGGGGAGCCGGGGCGTGTGAAGGCACATGGGAAAGGACTGGTCGTGTTTTCTGGGCTGTAATTTTTTTTTTTCATTGCTTTAGAGTTGATTTTGTTAAAAGGGATGATTACAGCAATTGCTCTGCGCACCTATCGCTCCAAGCAGCCTAAATGGGTTGGAAGACGGAGACGGCTCTAGAGACAGGCTGCTGTATTTCACTTGTATTTTCATCAGACTAAGTCGAGCCCACCTCATTGAGAGGGAGATACCATACCCAGAAGTTGCTCACTTAGTGAAAACAAAATGTTGCAGTTTTCTTTTTCAGTTTTGAGTCTTTGGTGGACCCTTTTCATCTTCAACTTGTGCACAAGTTGCGCGTATGAAAGACAGTAAGTAGCCTGTGTTGCAGGTGGTTATTTTAAGAAGTGTTCTAAATGTGGTTTTCTGTAAGACAATTTCTTTTCAATTATAAAGGAAAGGACAAATGCGTTTTGTAAGTTATCCTCATTTCAGCCTTTTGGAAAGTATATACAGGCTTGTTTGGAAATATGTTATATTGTTTTATCATATTTGCAGACTTCATTCACAGTTGTGTGTGAATAGTCACACTGTGATACCTTGAGAGCTGCGCTGCTTGTTTGTTGCTGTAGCATATGGCTCAAGTAGGGTATATGCTGAGATAAGGACCGATATAAATAAATTCCTGGCCTTGTCCTTCGCCTGCTGGGTTCCAGGCACATCTCAGTCATCTGTCAGCTGCTTTTGAGGTTGAAGTTAACCATGATTGGTGTTGGGAAGTTTTATATTGCACATCTTTCACACAGAAATTTAAGAGTGTATATGCACGTGTCAATTTAATCCAAATTAATAACCTGTTAAATACAGACTTGTTTGTCAACTATCAAACAAATGTACTGAGGTAGAAGTTTGCAAAGCAAAAAGGCTGGGAACATGTGACCAACTGTTGAAGTTTTCACCTACAAAAGCAAACACAAATCCCTCTTATGGATGGAGCAGCTCTCAAGTCTTTGGGATCAAAAGTTAGGCAAAAACAATGGAATCTTGAGTACAGTGATTCATGTGACTGAAATAGCACAGTATCCACCAACTAATCCAGGCTCATCCAAGAGCTAGTTAAACTCACTGCAGATCAAACAGAGTCAATTTCCTCGTATTATCTTCTTTCTCCTGAAGCCTCATTTTCCAGGGATTTTCTCATGACTCACTCTCACAGGAACTTCAGTCACCTCTGGCATAACGCTGTAGTGCTGTAATACCAACCACCTGATCCTTCTGTCATGCATGCAATTGGGTTTGTGCTCAAGGCTTAATTCAAACTTAATTTGTGTGATCTTCACTGAAGAAATAAGCTGAAATCAGTGGGGCAGCATTCAGCTGGTAAAGAGAAAAAAAAGAAATGCATACTAAATGTTAAGGGTGCAACGGATAAAATATCTTGCCTACTGGATATTTAACTCATAAGAAAGAGCTCTGTAAAGAAATCTTAAACATGTCATTTTTTTATTTTAAAATGCAAACATGTGAACAGGAAATTATTTCTTAATGTCTTCACTGACCAACTTCATTAGGAAACACATGAGTTCAGAAATCTATGCCAGCAATCTACAAAAAAAAAAGAGTCAAATAAAGGTTAAAAAGTTTATAGTGTAAGTTCACGATGGCATGCTTTTACTGACATTAGATTGACTTGCCTGCAGTTCAGATGACTCTTTTCTTGAAAATGTCTGGAGCATCATGAAGAGGTGAATCAAACTGATGTTATATTCATCTAGCTCTGACAGATTCCTCTGGTAAAACAGCAACACTTTGTATCTCTTTTTCAGAAAAAAAAAGCCATTAAACAATGACAAGTTATTAATCAGCACTTATAAAATGTTTTGCTGGTGTAAAATGATAGGATGACTTTTCATTGCATCTACTCATGTCTAACATAAATTACCCCATGAAATAGCAACCTTTCTGGTTTGTTACTAGCATTTATATGGTTCGAAAACCAGAAAATGTTAGCATCTGTGCAGTCAAACAGACTGGACTTGAATTTAAAGTGGCCTGAAATATTGACTGAAATATTTGAGTGGTGATATAAAATGTCAGTCGTTATGGTTTTCTCACAGAGGTGCAAGATTAGAAAAAGTTTAATCAAAAAGCTTATTTAGTTCCTGGTGATAATTATAAATGAACTAAATCTCCCTGCTGAAAAATAATAGCATTAGATATAGAGATACTTTATTATTACATCGCCTCTTTTCACTAGAGTCTATAATGCTAAGTTATAGATTCATGATCTCCATTACTGTTTCCCCCTACTTGTCATGATTTTTTTTTTTTTTTTTTTTACCTCTGACTCCATTTTTTCTCTTGGTATCACCTGCTCTTCTCCACTTATTTGGAACTATGTCTTCTGCTCTACTATCATACCACCTCTCTTTTATCCGATGTTCTGTTCTCTTCCTCTTGCTCTCCTGTCAGGGGTTACCTGGTTGCTGCTCCCTCTGTTTTTCGAGGAGGTGTGGAGGAGAGTTTGAGTATAACCCTCTTCAATGTAAAGGCAGAAACGCGTGTCCAGGTGCAGCTGCTGGTTAAGGGACAGATCGTCGCTCACAGCCATGGCTCAGTCCTTGGTAAGGACTAATCTTTAAGTTTAAAGTTATACTGGGATGATTTGTTAAGAGAACTTGCACATAAAAGTTGATGTACAAAATGTGAGGGAAGAATATTGAACTTACATGTCATCATACTGTACATATACACAGAGATTAATAATCGGATCTGTTTTCTGAGTTCTGAATCTTAAATGTTTTTAATGATCCATAATTGGATTGCAGTTTAGTCCATCCCAACAACATTTTAATGTATACAGTGTTTGATTTGTTTGGGATAACCATTGGTAGATGCTATCTTTCTTCAGAAGGGAATAGAAACAGGTTACTGCTGGATTTTGATTTAACCAGTACGTCTCATAACAACAATAAATTAAACTTGAATGTATGGGTGAGAAAGCTATAAAATATGCTTAACTTTGAATCTTTATATTTGTTCCTGTTTTAGATAAAGGGACCATCAAACTGAAGGTGAGTTGAACAATCTGCACCGCATAGTTTGCCTTTACTTTCTCAGCAGTTGTGACAGCTGCACGGTAGTGAGAACCTCTTGTCCATTGTGTGCACATTCCTGAGGCAACATGCAAATAGACACTAACATTATTTGTAATGCAGCATCTGTCTTTGCTCATTCATTGGGAATAAGGTAACAGCCTCAATATAATATGCAACAGCTGTTGATGTGCACGTATGATCCACCGGCCCCAGAGGCTGGAATAGATCAATGTAGTATGCACGACTCAATTCTCCACCCTCATTCTCATAAATACTGTCATGTTTAGTGAACTCTATTATTGCCTTCTTTTGTTCTTCTGCAGCCTTTGTTCTCTCAGATTATTGGATACACTAAATCAGAGACAATGAACTGAAAGTTTTTATTCATCCTTTTTGTTTTTAACGCTCAGTCCATTCTGTATTGACTGTGTGACTGTGTGTGCCACCAGGTTCCCTTGGGGCTAAGAGGTCAGGCCCATCTAAAGGTCTGGGGCAACCGTCACCTCACAGAAGGAGGTTACATTTTCCACAACTACACCACCGTCACTGTGGAGAGCAAGGGCACAGCTGTCTTCATCCAGACCGACAAACCCATCTACAAACCCAAACATAAAGGTTCCCTCATAGTGCAGCTGGTAGTTAATCGGTTAATCACACAGAAACTCAGAGAACTGAAGCACTTTTTAAGAGTTTATTTTTGTATATGTTGGTGCTTGGTTTGGGCTTCAGAACTACAGTTTTGACTCTGTGATCCACATTAATATTTGTGTGAATTTAGTTCAACTCACCAAGTTAATATTGTAGCTTATAAGACAAGTCAGAGATTTGTTCACTTTTACAATACCAAACATTATATGCATGATGATTTTATCGTTTCCCTTTTGTCTTCAGTGCTCATCAATGTTTACACAGTCACACCTGACATGAAGCCAGTGAATGAAAAGGTAATTCTAAATATATTTAATGTTTAAAGTAGGCTTACTCTTCCTCAGATGCATCTTAGAAGCAAAGAATGTATAAAAATACGGCAAATGGAGAGTAATTTTACGTGAATCGGTTTAGCAGAAAATACACATTTTAAATGTCTAAATGTCAGTTAATATTGTTCATTTGGTGTATTTGCATTTTAGGTCATAGCTTTTTAGAGTAATGTGCACTAACGTTAAACATAAACATGTATTTTTCTAGCTTTGACAGGTAGGGTTAGGATTAGAGATGCAGTCTGTTTGCAAGAAAACTTGTTCACAGACAAGAAGTTTGTCATTTCTCTTGGAATGTTTGCAGTGGATCCAGATATACTGTGTTACTGTGCAGAAACACTGATTATTGATGTTTGCCGCTATGAAAATATGCTGCACTCACTTTCACAAACAGATAATTATCGGACAAGCAAAGGATGGGTTGCGATTAAGCACAGACTCCTCCAGCGGTTTCATAGTTTTTAGCATTTTCATGTGTTTTGTACTCATTCCTTTATTTTTATTCTTTCTCTTTGCAGATCGAAGCATATGTTTTGGTGAGTGGAGACTGGTGGGACCACCCAGGGTTGGCAGACTCATGTCTGGGTGGGGGACAGTGGCAATTTCAGTTCCCAGTTTGGTTGGAGATTACAGAGCAGAAGTCAGGGCAGCTCACCTAGATAACAGGGTGCTCAATGGAACAGAAGAAGGATAAACAACATGAGAATAACCTCTCCTCTCCTCTTTTGTAGCTCTCAGTTGTCATTCTTAAGGAAATCTATGTATCAGACTAAAGCGAAGTTTAGAAAAGAAAAATATTGCTTATAATGTTCTTTTTTTAACTTTCAGGATCCAAGAGGGTCCAGGATGGTCCAGTGGAAAGGGCTTAAATCAGTCTGTTGTGGTAAGCCAAACCTGCTGTAATGTTTTCCCTTATGGAGGTTTAGCATTTAATGTATTGCATAGAATTCAGTTCACCATTAGGATTGTTATATAAGATTTATAGTTATACAGGATATTGTTAATTAGTGTTGAGAACCCACTGAACTTAGCTTTTTTCTCTCTAGGGATTGTGAACATGAGTTTCCCTCTTTCTGACCAGCCTGTGTTTGGAGAGTGGTTTGTCTTTGTAGACGTGCAAGGCCACACATACAACAAGTCGTTTGAAGTGCTGAAATATGGTAAGTGCCTATACGTTTCAAATTGTTAATAGTGAAATTAATTTCCAAGTATAAGTTTTTTTTTATTTAAATTAATTTAAATTAACTCAAATTTTCCTTTTTCTTCTTCTGCTTTCTGTGTTATAAATTCCATTAGACGTTTGCGTTGTTGATATACTGGCTTTTATTTAATTCTGCAGAGATCGTTTAGCTGAATAGACACAATTTGAGTTAATTCTGGTGGATTTTTATAGGAGATTGTGCTACATTGTATATTTTTTTTACACCACTGACATTATAACAAATAGTGATATAGAGTTTATATCATACTGTAATACTGAAAAAAAAATAAGGAACATGTTTTATTGTTTGTCTCAGTGATGCCCAGATTTGAGTTGGTTATTGATCCACCAAGTTACATCCGTGATCTCAGCTCCTGCGAGCAGGTCACTGTTAGAGCCAGGTGGGTCCGTTAAATGTTACTTTGTAATAAAATATAACACAAAAATAGTTTGTTTTGTTTTTTAATTCACTTCATACAACAATCCTCTGGTTATTGCATCACAGTACCTTCATGATTAGTTTCTATGTTGTGTAGAATGACGGTAAAACCATTTCCCTGTTAGACTGATATTTCAGCGTTTCACAGGTACACTTTTGGGAAACCAGTGATGGGGAAGTTGACAGTTAATATGACTGTAAATGGTGTTGGATACTACCGCCATGAGATGGGTCATCCTGTAATAAAAGCCATGGAGGTCAGGTTTTTTTGTGTTTTTGCTTTTATAGTCTATCCACAAAGATACTGACAGCGATAATAATATCTAATAAAAATGATGTCCAATAAAAATGTATCAGACACCATGCTGACACAAAAAGACATTTATTGATAGATATTTTTTTTATTAATTCCTATACAGAATTCCTCTAAATGCTTTTGTCGTTTAGACCTTTGCTCAGACTGTGTCCAGACAAACTCTGCCTGACTTTGTCCCTTTTGTTGTCAGATTAAAGGCTCTACAAATTTCAGTCTGTGTGTCAAGGAGATGATGCCATTGGATGTGGCAGATCACTTCAGGGGCACAGTTAGCATTTGGGCATCAGTAACCAGCATCGATGGGAGCAGGCAAACCACATTTGATGATTCCACACCAGTTCATAAACAGCTCATTGACATCAAGTATTCAAAGGACACTCGCAAACAGTTTAAACCTGGTCTGCCTTACAAAGGGAAGGTAAGAAGACCAAAATCACTTCATTGCTATGCAGAAACACTAACAGTTTTTTTATACTAAAGTGAACTGCTTTGATCCTTTCTTTGGTGATTTATAATTGAATTTTTTGGTTGACTTGGATTGAGCCTGCTTTTCACCGTCCATGATGTAGATTGAGGTTACCTATCCTGATGGGAGCCCAGCTGATGGGGTGACGGTGCGTGTCAAAGCAGAGCTGAGTCCAAAGGACAATGTCTACACCAGTGAGCTGGTCTCAAAAGATGGTCAAGTCACCTTTGAGATACCCTCCATCCCTACAGCTGCTCAGTACGTCTGGCTTGAGGTCAGCAGATGAGTAGAAGTAGTTTCCTTTTATATTGGATACAAAATTTACATTAAATATGTTAATTTTTTGTTTATTGCTTTCAAATAGACCAAGGTGACATCTATTGATAGCAAAGCAGTGGGAGACCAATACTTGCCAAACTACTTGTCCATTAGTAGTTGGTACTCGCCAAGTAGGTGTCACATCCAGATCCAGAGCCCCAGCACTCCTCTCAAGGTTTAGTTCGACTTTTTTCCTTCAAATTGTTTTTTTTTTTAGATAAATCGAAAATGCATAACATTTTTAAAGCATCTGGAGTTTCAGGGACTTGTTTTTTTCTGTGTGTATAGGTTGGTCAGGAGGCTGAAGTGGCCCTTAAATCTACTTGCCCCTGTAATTTCATCATGCACTATGAGGTGGCAGCCAGGGGAAACATCATACTGTCAGGGAAACAGCCGGCCAACTTTACAGCTTCACACAAAAGAAAAAGAGCAACAATCACCTTTGATAAGAACATTCACTCCACCCCTCTTCCTCCTTCTGTCTCAGGTAGGATAGATAAGTTATTGATATGTTTCTACTTTTTGAAGTCGGTTCCTATGTCATATAATTTTATGCTAGTCAGTTAGTAAGAACAATTTTAGTTATATAATACTTTTCAAGATATAAAATCACAAAGTGCTTCACAAGAACCAACACTACACATACAAACAAGTAAAATAAATAAATAAAAAAAACACAGTAAAAAATATGCTTTTAACTAACTTAACAAGGCTCGGTCTCCTTTTGTTTTCACCTTGGTATGGGACAACATCAGTAGGCCAGTCACTGGACCACAGGGACCAGCCAGGGAGATACTGGTGCGGAAGCCCTACATGTCATTAAAATAATATTAAATTGCCTTCTGAAATTAACTGGAAGCCAGTGCAGTTGCATCAGAATTGGAGTCCTATGTGAAAATTTGGAGAATCAGTCTTGGTAGGGGCATAGGGCTTGTTAAGACATATGTAATAGTCAACTTGTGATTAAACAAAAGCATGAATAACCATCTTCACTATAGGATGTGACACAATAGAGGTTAATCTGACAACATTTCTTAAATGATTTAAACAGAAACAATTGAGAGACTTGACGTGTGGATCCAAAGTTAGACCAAAATCAAAAGTTAAGCAAAGGTTCCTAAAAAACCTGAAATGGTCAAGAATGCTGTGTGTTGAACCTGAGTTAATTGGTTGACCCCAACCATCTCTTACATCGTATATGAAAGCTTGGAGATCAGTGTAGAACTGCCAAGGAGAGAAGGACCCAAAAAGTATTTATTTTAAACTGGGCGAATTTATTTTCACGCCTTGTGGTCTTGCTCACCTTGCTCTTTGGGTGGATGGATCGATGTATGTGTGTACGTGGGGGGCTGGTTCTCGAGGGGGCATCTCATGCGCCGGGGGGCGGGCTTGCTCCGTCTGGGTGGTGGACGTCCGCTAGTGTTGGTGGGCTCCTTGGCCTGCGGGGGTGGGGGGCATTGCCTCTGGGCTCTTGGGGCCCTGGGCCTGCGCTCTGCCCGCCCTGGGCATCCGGCGGGATCCGCGACTGCCGACCTGGGCCTGCTGGGGTCCGTTCCCCCGGGCTGCGGGGGGCTCTGGCCGGGACCTCCCTCTTCCGCCTCCTTGGTGGACGGTGGGCTGGTTCTGGGGTGGGGGGGCTGGGGTCTTCGTTTGGTACTGGCTGTCGTGTGCCTGAGTCTCGGGATTCTCCTGGCCAACCTCTGACCTTTTGAGTAGAGTGGGGTTGCCTGAGCATGTTCACTTTCCTGTGAGCACAGGAAAGTGAATCTCGTACGTTCTGCATGATGACACAGTCACTAAGATCTCTTCTAGATTATTTAGTAACAGTCATTTCTCCACATTCATACTCGTTTACTCTGTGGGAAGTTGTGAGATGCTTTTTTTCATTTCTGTACAGATGTGGCAAATGGCAAAGTATGAGTGGTTAGATCGCGGTTTTTTCTTCGTGGTGTGATTCTGTCTCTTCCTTATGTTCTGTTTGTGTTCTCTTTCCTTTTCTCTTGTTTTCTTGTCCTTTTTTTTTCTGTCCCCTCCGGTCGTGTCCAGCAACACATGGAAACTCTAGAGGAAATTTATATACAAGTGTATACATATAGTTCCTCTTGACAGAATAAATTTGTCAGCATGATATAGCGGACAGATCCTCATTCTGCCTGCCTCTATGCTGGACAAAACAAAAAGAAAAAAAAATAAAGTGGGCGAATGACAGCATGGTACTACTACCAAAGGCGAGTAAAAGAAAATCACACTGCAACCAATAGAATGTGAGACATTTTTTTAACAAAGATATGGATGAAATGTCCACAGAGCATGAAGAGACTCTCATCATACCCATAAGTATGGCAAGCGTAGGTGTTTCTTTGTAAAAAAAAAAAAAAAAAAAGATAACAGACTGAGCTGCATTGGGAATCATCAACACAGATGCCGAGGATGAAATATTATTTCTTACATTTCCAACTTTATCAACAAAAAAGGAAAGACAACATGATCGTCTTCACTTGAGAATATGGGAGCAGTAGGTGTAAATGAAATAACGCTGTCACTATGTGAAATAACAAAAGTTACCTCTGCTTTATGAAACCAGGCTAGAACAATGTGTAGCATTCACTTCCTTCTTTGAATTATTAAAGGACAATAAACAATTTTGATAGATGAGTACATTCTTAAAGCATTAAATGACATACATTTGATGTGATAGTTCTTTCTGTTTTTTGAAGGTTTCCTCTAATGCTCTGGTATCATTAGAACACCTGAAAGTCTGTAATAACTCATTTTAATCACTTTCCTTTGCTCTCACTCTGTCAGGTGTTGCAGGCTCTTCCTCCCAGTTTGAGATGGACACATGTGTGTCTTTTCTGCGTTTTCCTGTTAGTCACAACATGGCGCCTCTCAGCCGCCTGTTGGTCTACTATGTGAGGGAAAATGGTGAAGGGGTCACAGACAGTTTGCAGATATTGGTGCAGCCCAAGTTTGAGAACCAGGTTTGTAAATGTAATTGCTGTTAAACATGAGAAGTGTTGGACGTCAGGGTTGTTGTTGTGTTTGGGGTTTATGCCTTTACATTTATTTTTCTGCATATAAATTACTTGTTTTTAAGCTCAAATAAGTATGTATTAAAACTTAGAGGGAGGTTAGACTGTATACATTTTGGAGCTCAGCCAAAGTATCCACGCACCAGCCATTACACCATAGTCTGTAAACAAACAGCTGTATTGACCTGAGAGCACTCCCTAGGTCCTGCTTGAATTAGGTGGAGTTAACTCCCTGAAGTATTTACAGCTCTCTGGTATGCCCTTACAACACTGTGCATGTGTGTGTGTGCGTGTGTGTGTCAGAGCCAGAGGCTGTGTGGGCAGGACAAGGTAGCGACCTTGCAAGCCCCTGGCAGATAAGTGGGGTCATGACAAGAGACGATGACAGGTTACAGAATGGTGAAAACAGGGCAGCGGAACCGATTAACTGAGCTAATTTGTGAACGCATGCTGGTGAAAAATATTATTGATGTGTGAAAGTTTATGGCCAACTCTCACCATCCCTCCCTCTTTTAAAGGCTCTTGTTTCCACTCCTTATAGTGTTGCGTTACAGAAACTGTTCCTCCACATACAGACAAATTGCACCTTTGGATTTATCAGGCAACAATACAGGGCTGAAATTATTTACATAAATATCTGAAAGTGTTCAGTAACGGATATGGTTTATTGATGTGTGTGTTCTGTTGGTTTTGTTACAGGTATCGGTTTCTCTGTCATCTAACGAGTCCATGCCAGGGGACCCCATGTCCCTCCGTGTCCAGGCTGAGAAGGGTTCTTGTGTTTGCGTGGCCACTGTGGATAAAAGTCTTTACCTGTTAAAACCTGACTTTCAGCTCAGTCCTGACAAGGTTAATCATATTTGTACCTTATTCAATATTAGGGATATTTAATTAGTTGAATTATTTTGTAGCACATTTGGAACTGATCCAAAAAGCTTTTAGTCATTGCTTCATTAGAAATCTGTCTTTGCTTTGACTGTACAGGTGTTTAGAGAAATGGCAGAATTTGATGTTTCGGATGTCTTTGGCATCCCTAAAGACGACGTACACTTCTGGTGGCCTGGACTGTCTTCGAAGAGACGCAGGCGATCCTCTGTGTTCCCATGGCACTGGGACATCACCAAAGATGCGCGTTTCGCTTTTACTGTAAGGGCACGATCCTAGCTACACTTCCCATGATGGTGATACAAGCATGAAAATATTTAAGTATAAGCGTGTGTGTGTTTATTTCTTTGTTTACCTGCAGGAAACTGGCCTTGTGGTAATGACAGATATGGTGAGTTTAAACCATCGGCAGAGTGGAGGCATGTACACAGATGAGGCTGTGCCTGCTTTTCAGCCACACACCTCCACCTTGGTGGCTGCCATGCACTCCCAATCCACAACCAGGTAGATGGTTTGCTTTTGAGATGTTAGAAGCAGTTATTACTCACACGTGGGTGCAGTCAGTGACTCGAGAATCAAACTGAAGATAAAATATCGTGGATTAGGGCAAGTCAAGTTCAAATGGAAAATAAAGCCAGATATTATATGGAATATTTTATAGAAAAAATGTGTTTGTTGTATTATGCATGATAAGAAAACCCGTGTAGCCACCTTGTTAACAAGGTATAAGGTTTTTTGTGAATGAACAAAACTGCGAAACATGTCAGCAATAATAATGGACCTCAATATCGTGTTGAAGATCCATACACATCCAGAACAATTTGGCATCTCCTCCTCATTCTTGGTACCAGCCGGATCACATTGTGCTGCAGGATGACATCCCATTGCTCAAGCAAGAGTTTTTGAAGTTCCGCCAGCGTGGTTGTGTTGGTGACTCTAGCCTGTAGCGCAAGCCCAAGCTGATCCAATAAGTGTTTTATTCAGATCAGGTCGTCCCATCCTCTCCACTTCTAAATTTATTTGATGATCCATGCTTTGTGTGAGGAGTACAATATAAGGCAGAGTGGAGTTAAGTTACAGATTATGGAGATTTAGTATTGCCATTTGCTCAAGAATTTCATTTCAATGTTGACTGACCAAAGATTGAATGACAAGTGGAATTTTATATAGCTGACCATATATTGGGTGCAAAAGGGTCATATGGGATTTTGACACATTTTTGGTGGTCACTAATGATATGCTAACGAGGCTTATTTCACAGAATCACAATCCTTAAAAGTTACATCTCATTGTAAACATGGCTAATCAGGCTTTCCAAAATAACACTAATTGCATTCTTGCATGGGTTATTTTCTTTTACTTAATGATGGATAGGTAAGTATTTTTGTAATCAGTTAGTTTTTACATGAGCCCATATGAAAACAATTATTACTTTAAGATCACAAAAATTATATCCATAATTTTTTTGTTGTGTTTTAGAGTGGAAAAAACTTGACAAGAAGAAATTGCTTTCCTTTATTTGTTTGTATTCTAGCCCTGCATTCCTGTGCAGTGAATCTGTCTCATTCTAGTAATGAACATTCACATGATATCATTTAGAATATGTCAACATGACTTTTTCAGTAATACATTTTACAATTATGGCATTTTTCCCCTGATGACTGCTTTTGTTTTGCTTGTAGAGCTGAGAAGCGGAGACGCACATTTTTCCCAGAGACCTGGGTGTGGCACTGCCTCAATGTCAGGTATGTAAATCTTTTGTAGAAGTTTTTCTCTTGCATGTGCATCAAGACACTTTTTAGATGTTATTTTGTTGCAATTTAAAGCATTTGAAGGGAATAGAACGTTTACAAACTTGAAAGGATTAAATTGAGGAAAGACATATTGAACCACTGATACAGTTAAAGAGGACATACGAATAAGACACAGCAGGAAGACTAGACAATAAATGAAGTAAGTGGAATATGAAAGAAAAGAGTTGAAGCGTAGTTGGAACAGAACAGTAAGTAATGGAGAAGAATGTGAATTTGACATGAGCTTAGTAAAGAAAAGTTGCAAGGCAATGCTGCATGTAAAAAAGACCATCTTCCATCATATGACAGCATTCAGAATTTCTCCTTCTGGGTGTGAAGGTGCCTCATTTACTTGAATCTGACCAATCTGACTTTCTCAAGAGCTCCATCGCTTCATTTTAAGCCAACATAAATAAAATTTCCTACCGATTTCCATATGCTGGATTTCTTTGGATGGGAATTCAGCGCTCCCTAATTTCCTGTGAAGTCCAAAGTTCTGATTTTACTTGAAAGCCTTTTAAAGTGGAATTTGGGCAAAAGGAAGGGTGTAGTGCACATTTGAAAGCGTATAATGGCTTGTAACACATTGCCAAGACCAACATAAAATAAGTGCTGCCAAGAATGACCTCAGAGGAGCAGATTTGGTCCACCTGAATGCCCCCTCACACCTATGCATGTTGAAATGTTTCCTGTAGTTACATCAGTGCAGATGTTAACCCAGGTGTTAGCACCATAAATGTAATCTTCCCATATTTCTAAATGGTTTCTATTTATTGCATATGTTAAATGTTACCATAAAACATTACTGAAACCTTTGTATTTAATCGTCTACCATAATTTGTGACTCAAATTTCATTTACATGCATCACTGACAGCTCTGAGACTGGGGAAGCTGTCTTACAGCTGGATGTGCCAGATTCAATCACCACATGGGTTTCAGAAGCTGTTGGCCTTTCTGAAGAGAAGGGACTAGGTTTAGCAAAGAGGGCTGAGCTTCGTACCTTTAAGCCCTTCTTTGTTGACTTCACACTACCTTACAGCTTGATCAGAGGGGAGCAGACCAAAGTTCCCCTCACTGTCTACAACTACCTGCCTACCTGCACTGAGGTAAGATGGTCGACAAGAGGAACTAAACATGGCAGTTCTTGTGTCATATGACTGACAGATGCTTCACTCATCTGATTCAAGAAGATCAATACAGTGTGTTGATAAGAAGCCTTACCTTTATTTACTCCTATAAGCTTAGCAGATTGTTCTTTGCACAAATTAACTGGATATCATAGCTGGAAAAAAAGAAAAAATATATGTTTAGAATGCTAGTTGTTAGTGAACATGTTTTCATGTCAGTCCAGTTACACGCTTCCAAATAGGCCATAATCATCAGTTGATGGTGGATAGTTTTCCATAAATGGATGCAGTTGAATATGTCAAAAAGTTTATGATATAGGTTTTGTCTTTACTTATACAAGAGGAGTTCAAGATAATCTGGAATTTGTTATTTATCAGAAAACATTGTGTCTGTGTCCATTCCATGTCATAATAGCAACTAAAATGTTAAAGCTATGGAATTAAAAACAGCATGTCCCAAATTACAGAATGTCCTCTATGCTTAATAAACTAAAAACAATTGCTGTGAAAAAGAAAAAAAAAAAACATATTCCCATCACTAAACAATAAGAAAATAGAAGGACATTGACTGCAGAAAAATGATATTTCAGGTGCTGGGAAAGCACATTGAAAACCATGATGTAAACTGTTCTGATTATATTTTTTCCTACATTTAGCAGAACAGGGTTCTCATCAACAATGTGATAAACAAGTTAAGCCTTCTTATGAAAAGCTGGTCAGCTCAGGTATTAACGGGGTTACGGATTAACTTAATATTTCAAAGGAAGCATATGTTTGTAATGTCAAGATGGGATATTAACTCAGAAGTATGTTGCAGCCCTTACTTTGAAGAGCCCTCCAAGCTCTATCCTTGCCATAAGTGGGTCCATCCTGCACTCCACACAAATGACATCATGATGTTTGCAGATGAGCCTTTTAAATGGCATGTGTGTGTGCTGCCCTGATGTCATGTTTGGTGAATATGCAAACCAGAATAGCCCTTCCTTTGATGTCCACCCCAGAAACATGTGATTCCTATATTTTCTGCTCAGTTATTTATGACTTGTGGCATGCAGATAAAGAGCAGTTAAAAGATCTCTCTGCATTACTGAGCCTTGTGAAAATTGGACTGTGAGTGGAACTTAATCCTTCAGGGAGCACAAGAAATATTAGTCAGGCAGCATGGAAAATTCACAATGAGATTTAAAAATTCTCCCTCTCTGAGCTTTGAGGAAACACGCCACATGAAGAAAAGCATGTCTAACAGATATGATGTCATTGTAGGCTGTCAGAGGAGATCAATTGCCCCTGATTTGTGTCTTGTTCTCATCTCTTTTCACAGGTTCATGTAAAAGTGTCGGTTCCAAAGGGCATCAAGTTTATTGGTCATCCTGGAAAACAACACCTTACCAGAAAGAAGTGTGTTGCTCCAGGGGAGGCTACGCCTACATCTATTGTATTGTCTTTCACTGAACTGGGAACTGTTAACATCACAGGTACCCACAGACAGCACCTAAACGTAGCTTGTCGTCAATTTAATGTTTTAATCAACAATATCAACAAATATTTTTTTGTTAATAAGGAGGCTCCTACATAAGAAAAATGAGACAAAGTAATGTTAACTTGTCATTCTACTCATAAAGTCTTTATCTGCTTTATTTTAAGCATTGTAGTTCTTGTCACATGTTTACAAAGAAGGAAGCAGGTCAGCATTTTCTGCAAGAAAAGGATCCATGCTTTGATGCTTATGTAAATAAAACAGATTAGATTTTGCTAGATCATGGAAATAGCAACATTTGCATTCCTTGATGTAGTGTTGCTCTTGAAAACAAAAGTAGCCTTTCACTCTGACATCAGTCCACTCATTATGATGCCTTACAGAGTAGTAAAACCATTGACTCCAGCCAAAGAGTTGAGATGTGTGTGATCTGGTCACCCACCCAGGTTACAAATAGTCCCCTACTGAGCGCATGTGCGAACAAAGCAGGCCAGCAGTGGGGGAGTAACCAGAGCTGCACTGTGACACTCAGTGGCATGTTGATGAGTTTGCAGGTCAGTGGCGGTCAATAGGCCCCCCATAGCCCCACTCATAGTTCCCTGGCCCCTTGTTCTTCCTTCTCATTACACACACACAAAGAGAAGCCACTGGCACAGAGCCACTTTTCCAATGTGCTCCCCATCAGGAGAACTGAGTGTCCTTCTACAGATATGTTAGTCCGATATAATGTATGCAAATGTCCATAATGGTACAAAACTAATAAGAAGACAATTTTATTCCCCACCAGTCCATGTCTCCCACTTCCTTTATTAGCAGTTCACTTATAACTTTAAAAAAAACAGCAAATTTAAAATCCAACATTCTGTTAAGGTTTTTTCAGCACCCTGTGATTAGCTTTGGATATCACTGAGATTCACTGATATCATATAATTACTTAATTGAAAGAACAAAGGCTAATTTGGCTCTGTGTCTCTCCCACAGCCCGTGCTATTGCATATAGTGCACCAAGCTGCTGTTCGGATGGATTCCCAATGGGCAAAATAGGAAATGAAATTGATGATAGGAGACTCCCAGCTGGCCTTGACTATGTACGCAGGACTGTTTTAGTGGAGGTGAGTGTGACATTTGTTATTGTAACTTTGCAGTTATTGATAAATATAATTTGAGTTTTGCTGGGACCGATTTTATTTGGCTTTTTTCTCTCTATGTCACTCCCCTTGCAGCCAGAGGGCCTTCTAAGAGAATACACCTACAGTGTTTTCTTTTGTCCCAATGGTCAGTGCAAATGAGTTTTACCAATTCCAAGAGTCACAATATCATTAGTGTTTTTTGTTACTAATCACTTTTCATAACTACTATGTATGAGTACATTATTTTTGCCTTTAAATTTACTAAACAAGTCTATCTTGTGTTTCCACAATCAGAGAGGATCCACATTTCCACCCCTAACAAGTATGAGTATCAGTATGTCAAAAAACCTGCCAAGATGAACCAGTTCGAGGTGGCAGTGAAGACCCACAACGATGCCCATATCGCCCTCTCTGCCAGTCCTCACGACAGCGCAGAAATGATTGAGATAGTTCTGGGTGGAAGGCAGAACACCCGTTCCTGGATTTCCATTGGTAAAATGGGAGACCCTTTGCTAAGTATTCCCACACCAGGTATCCTGTCCTGGGATGAGTTTCGCATTTTCTGGATCAGTTGGACTGGAGGCACAGTGCAGGTAAGAAGATGGAGTCATTCAATCTAACAGGTACCTAGTCCAAACAAAATGTAATGTTTGCACTCCGTACGGGTATGTAAGCTCTGATTTAAAGAGGTGTGAGTCAAAACCCTTAAGCAGTCCATTGGGTTTCTGTGTTAAGAGAGCTGGCACTACATTTACTGGTGTGCCTCCCTGTAAGGCCATGCATAACATGCTGATGTCACCGAGGATATTTGGTGAACCTTGGCCTGGTAGTCACACTGCAGTCAGTGGCTGGCACATTGGTTCCCAGCTCCAACCCCAGCATTAGCTGTGCATCATTCATCAAAGGCAGCAATTAAAAACCCACATATTACAGCCCAAACAATTAATTTATTTTCCAAGGGAATGCTGGCATTCTGGAGTGGATTAGCTCTGGGGCTCTCATTTGCACTTGTATCGTCTTTGGCTAAATGCGATTATAAAATCAAACTGTAATAACGTAGAAACAGTGTGCTCTATATGGGTATATTGAATATTTTTGTGATTGTTGGAAGGTGCATGAATCATATTGCCATCACTGACACTGTTTGCTTTCTTAAGTAGATTAATTCATAGTTAATCTTGTGTTGTTAACAGTGAACATGAGTTATAGTTTGACCAAAGAATGAAATAACACAAGCTAAATTAAAACATGTTTGTCTTGAGATTTTTTGCATTTTTTTCCAGGTTGGCCATGGTGTACATCCATCCAATGAATCCATCATCCTCCATTGGGCAGGCCAATTCTTGGGACAGGTTTGACACTTTTATGGTAGCTATGTACAAGTTAAAGTGCTTTACCTTCCATTTAATTGAGTTTAATTTATTTATTGATGGTATTGTTTTCCATTCAGGTGCAACACATTGGCTTCTCAACAGGCTGGGGGTCAGTGGGAGAGTTCAAAATCTGGAGGAAGGAAGACTCTGACGACAATCACAATGAAGCCTTCACACTAGCAGTCCCACAGAATATGGTGCCAGGATCAGAAAGAGCCAGTGCATTTATGATTGGTAACCTAGTGTATGGTTGAATATTTACATATATTATTTCCATCATAGTCCTAGATGCATTCACAAAGAGTTTCCTTAATTCAGAAATGTTTAATTAAATGCACCAAAATCCATTGTTTTAATAGCAACATATACAGTATGTATTTGTGTACCTATAACAGGAGATGTCATGGGACCAACTTTAAATAACCTGGACAAACTGTTAAGGCTGCCCTTTGGGTGTGGTGAACAAAACATGATCCACTTTGCCCCAAATGTCTTTGTTCTGAAGTACTTGCAAAAAACAAAGCAGCTCAGTCCAGAGGTGGAGAACGAAGCAACTGATTATCTGCTTCAAGGTAAAGAAACTGGACCTTGCTTTATTTTCAGATTCACAGAAAAAAGAAACACTTGCCATCTTAGACTAAGCATTCAGCGTTGCTTCCTCTTAGTGGGATAAAGATTAAATGGTAAAACATAAACTACCTGCTAAGCTTTTATTGGTGTCTCTAAGCTCTTACCATGTGCATTTTATTAAGCCTTGCATTTGCTTATCTATTAAAGTTGCAAGCAAATGTTAGAAGAAGAAATAGTTTTGTTTTATGTTGAGTTACAGTAACATTTTGGTTTATTCAAATTATTTACAAGACTTTTAAAATAGATTGAATTAATAAATAATATGCAGTTTTAACACTGAAGTATGGGTAACCTTCAGGAAAGATAATGGATTGCAATTTTTTTTTTGGAAGACTACTACATTCCCAAATGCTTACTGATGTGCATTTACTCACCAAGTAGTTCTTTAAAAGGAAACAAGTGAGGTGGTTAAGCTCTTCAAGTGGATGCTAAGGATCCAGACAAGTCAATCACTTCTGTCACAATGGCACGCAAAGCATCCCTTCCTCTCATTAACTGACACAGAGGAATGTTTTCTAACTACTGGCTATTTGTTGTCAATGGTTTTTTTTCTTTTTACTTCATCAAAGTTTTCTTTAAATTAATCTTATTCTTGTTCCCTATGCCAGTAGTTTTCTCCTGGAGTAAATGCAATTAACTTAACTTTGTTATCACAGTTTTGCATTTTCAGATCTTGGGTCTGTTTTTTTGCTCATCTCCAGGCTACCAGAGACAACTTACCTACAAACGGCGGGATGGATCATATAGCGCCTTTGGCGAAAGGGATTCTTCTGGCAGTATGTGGTGAGTCATTCTTGGTGTAGTTGTTGAAGTTTACACAACTCATACCATCCAAGATTTGCTTACCCGTTGTAACATTCTTCAGTTTTAACTGGGGCATGGGTCACAGAACAAAACAGAGAGGAATTGATTCAAATCAAAGTTTAGTTAGCTCAAATGGATCTCTTCCTGTGGAGATACTGGACTGGAATGCTTCCTACATGTTTTTGGGGTTAGCAAGCAGAATGAAATATTTCAGGATTTTTCTAACTGAAATCACCTCTCTCGGTGGGGAGCTCCTTTGCTTGTATTTTGAGGCCCAGGCGCAAAGTGCATTCCTCTGGATGATTTACGAGCTGGGGTGGGTATTATGATATTTAATAGAGCTAACACTGTGAAACAGCAGGTTATATAAACGGCAGAGAATCATAAACAAACTGTGTAATTGGATCCCTGAGGCAGGCAAATTTGTCGAGATTTATTTGCAGTTAATCTGGGTTCATATCCGAGCCACTGAATGGACACATGCTGCTTTGACCTCACAAACAAACCTTAAATGCCACTATTGGAGACAGTGTTGTAGGTTGTCTGGAGCACCAAATGACTCATTACCTTTCGGTTTTTTCTTCTTCTTTTTTGGGGGGGAAATTTTGTAGATAAAAAAATTATGCATGCCTCTTAATATTTCACAACTTGAGTGTAGGTGGTGACATTAAAATGCCTTGAAAGCTTTAATTCTTAACTTGATGACTAGAGGATGTGACAAAACGCAGTTTGGCGTTTTCTTTGGCATTACGGGCGACATGTGCAAGGTGTGGGGAAAATGTTGAACCGTAAATAAACCTACATCAAACACTTTATGAATCAATAAGAAACACATTACCATCCAAAACAAGCTTAACATGTGTTTTAGTTCCAGTGTTAATAATTACATCAGTTTTATTACTGCCTGCTTTGAAGCACTTAGTAATGCTGCTGTGGTAATGTTTAGCAGCATGTAAAAATGTATCACAGGGGAAATTGACAAGATCTAAAAATCATGAGTACCAACAACTCCCAATAATATTTTGGTGTTCAGATTTTTTTCTATCTTCCATTATCTGAAAGGCTGAAAGGTGGAAGACACAAAGAGCTGCTAACATACTGAACATGCTCAAAAACTCTGAAAATCTGAAATATTTAATATTTTAGCATTTTTGTGAATATTCAGAAAAGTTGAATACCAGCGCCACCTATGTTAAAGTCCCCAGAAATGCATGCCACCAAACTTTATAAAATTTGGTATACTTGTTCTACATGCTGGGTCGAACAAAAACACCTCAAAGACATATGGTGTAATCCAAACAGGAAGTTGACATTTTATGTCAATTTTATGGCATTTTAGTGATGTTGTGTTGATTGAAGTCCTCCTAGAGATTTTATTCAACTGTCATCAAAGTAGGGCAGGATGCATAGGAAGCATGTGTGATCAGACGTTATTGAAAGCTTTTTCCAACAAGATGGCATGTAGGAGGGGCAGGACCTCAAAGTCTGATGAAAAATTTAGTGGTTATAAATTCTGACATAAATTAAGGTATCTGCACCGAAATTGATATTTGTGATGTTAATCCCATCCTTAACACAGATACATGTTAGTCATTAGATTACAAATTAGCAGCACCTCCTGGTGACCAAAAGTGTTTTTTTTAACTAACAGACCTTTTTCTCTGGTTTTGTAAACACAGCTAAGTTCAGATTGTATCAGACAGAAAAAAACAAGTTCATGAAGAAATCTGGTAAAAAAATTTTCTCTATGCCACAGGTCGAGACTGTGGCGGCATGATGAACTTCAATAAGATGCCAATGGCATAATTCTTTTCTGATCATTATATAACTTACAGTGTTTGATCAGGGTGATGCCCTGAACAGAGTGCTATGACCACTTTCACTCTTGTCTCAAGGTACACAAAAAACCTTCTTGGATCTATGAGCTAAGTCAAACAGAAGGTCAGCCATTTTTAATTGAAATGTCCTTTTTGATGTGATTTTGGACTTTTTTGCCTCTTATCTTTGATCTAACTTGTACCACAGTTTTGATCATATTAGGCCCAAACTTGCTATCAAGCATGGTCTTATATGCAACACCTAATCTGCACCAAACAGACTACGTTTTACATCAGTTCCATACTGACCACTACTACAGCACCATATGACATCACGGCCATAACTCCACCCGCCTGAAGACAAGAAGTGACACAAGTCCTAAATGGCCGCATTAACATGGGACTTTTAATTCCTCTTTAATTCTGAATAAAAGTAAATACCGCTCTAAACAGATTAAAAGTAACCATGTAACACTTACTTCAGAGTGGAATTGATAATTTGGAATTAAACCTAATTCCGGATAAAGTGGCTGGTTTATTCTCATTTTAAAGCTAAACAAAATAATTTCTGTCACATGAAAACCCTTAATTTCAATTGTGGTTAATTCCGTTCCTTCTGTGCATGTTTAACTTCTCCCGCTGCAATGACGCACATGTGCAGTCTTCTGCCTCCTGTCTTGCTGTTTGGTAAATGCAATAAAGTTGGAAAAAAATGTTTGCCTTCCGTCTTCAATATATTCGGTCCCCTTCTCCTCATCAGCTGCTAAAAAAGTGAAGTAATATACTTGTGACAAGCTAGTACTTCTAAAATTTAATCAAAATTGAAGCTAAAATAGTTTATATTAGATCATTTTCCATTTCCATTTATTTACAAACAGTAAGAGATTTGCTGCGTCATCTCCGTCATCATGTCAGAATTAAGAGAATGAGAATAAAAGTGATGCCATGTAAACATTTTATTCGGAATTAAAATTCCCATGTAAACTCGAAGCCAAGAAGAATTTAATTTGAAATTAGTTCATTTGGAATCAATAATTCTGAATTAATAGCATCATATAACCATACCTAATGACTTGCAACTCAGATCACTTGTTCATATTTCCAAAAACTTTTCTAATAATTTTGACACTATTTGAAGGAATGCACAAACTCTGGCAGGGGGTATGAACAGGTAATGCTGCACAGTCCTGTGGTTGAGGCCGAGAGCGTGTTGGCCTGGCTGTTGCAGTGGTGTAATAGGCCAAAGCATCATCTTGGGTGCGACGGCCTCCAATGCTGTTTAGTTAAATACATTTTTGTATATTAAGAATGTAACACTTTTGTTGTTTGTAAAGGCCAATATAGCTCAGAAAAAGCCAAGTCAGGATCCATGCCACAATGTTGTTTTTAAACTAAAAATTCAGCCATTGGGGTTGACGATTAAAGTCCCAAACAGCCCCAATTTTCAATTTCCCCAAAGTTTGAATACATATACAAATATAGAAACATTCAGGTATAATGTCATTATGTGACACATCTTCAGGTCATGACCTTTCATTTGCACTGAATTTGAGGTCAATCGGATGAATAGTTTCAGAGATATAGCGAAAAAAGTTTTCAGGTGGCCAATCTGAAAATGATAAATCGCTAAAATTGAATCAGTTCATCCTCTCTATGATATCTATGCATATGCAAAACATGAAAACTTTAAACTGAATATTTTTCAAGTTATCACGTTAACATGAAGGATCTGCGAATGCAGCTGTGGCGGTCGGGGCAACACCATATTCCCAACACTTGGTTCAGGCATATAATGACACTGACCATTCTGTGTATATTTCTTTTTCAAACTACAGATGTTACAAGGTTGTTCTTTAATAAAAGCAAGGTTTTAGGCATCCTATGCAAATCATCTTCAGCTTGAAGGGGTAAATCCTATCAAAAGTTCATAAGTCCAGCTGGTATTAAATGGTTACTAACCCATTTGTTGGAGTTGTTCTGTACAGTTTCATCAGTCTTGGACATCACAAATTCCCTCCACTGAGAGTAATTATAACTTCTACATTCATAGTAAAGCAGAATCTTTTGTAAAGGTTTATAATACAGTTCAGGGTTGTGAGGAGCCTGTCTCAGCAATTAGCAGACTAGGGGCAAGTTATACCCTGGACATTTTGCGGTGCATCACCGGGACACACACTGGCTCCTCTGGGGAATCTACAGTGATCAATTAACTGCAGATTTTTAGACAGTGTGAGGAAGCTGAACTGCTTGGAGAGAACCCACACATATAGTGAACATGCAAACCCCACACAAAACGGTCACTGTTTGAACCCCCCAGCAACAACCTTTTTGTGAGGCCACAGTGCTAATCACTCCTCCACCGTGAACCCCTAACCAATCCATGCACTTATGGATTGTTGCTGTTTGTTGTTTGTAAAAGATATTTTACGTAGCCTTTTCATTTTTAACATACATTTTAACAAATTTCTGGTTTGGAATTTGTTTGTCTTTAAATACTCATCTTTGCCATTAATTAATAAGCTTGATCAGGTTTCTCTTTCTGTTTTATAATTCATTTAATAATGAAAATGAAACCATTTTCATTTCTCATGCAGTGACAGTGTTAGCTTGTGACTCTATATGTTAAGCCCAGCATGGCATCTGTGCCTGTCTATTAACTGATCTGAAGTTAGTAGTGTTAGAGGGCAGAAGAGCACATATTAAAGAAACTGATGTCTACTTCTATATAAAACTGAAACTAAAACTTCCTATTTACTGTTACTCTGCTTTTATTGTAGATGTGCTTTTTGGTATAAAAAAAAGAAATTAAAAATCTCTCTAAGGCCCGTGCTTTGCATTATAGCCTACTACTGTACTGCAGTAAGTAAATATTGTCTCTGTCATCATCCGAAAAGAGGCTTGTTTCTCTAAGATCAACCTTGGCTTTATCATAGAGCATGCTCATGTTTTGTCTTTAAAAAAAAAAAAAAACTTTAGATCTAGGCTTTGAAGTTTGCAGCTGGATACCAGTAGCTCAGAGAGTGAATTTAGAAGTGGGAAATTAGAAAACAGGAGGAAGAATAAAGGAGGGGGGGGGAATCTTGAGAGGGGGACTCTTAGGGGTGGAAGTGAGCTTCCCACGTGCTTCCTTCCTTCCCCAAACTAATGCACATTTACACTTTCCAGTATCTTTCCCTGAGGCCTAATATTTTAAGCTAGTGACACAATGTTACTTAACATTATAAAAATTCTAACAGGCCTGTGACTTCAGTTTTGTCTCAGGGGAGAAATAAGTCCATGTTCCAGCCAGGAAAGATTTAATGTTTTGGTTTATGAGAGCACTATTCTTTTTCCTGCTTGTCCCCCTGGTGCTCCTTTCTTGGGTTATGATTCCACTTACGAGCTGCGCTGAGAAACTACGAGTGTGATTGGTTTGTGTATTCTTTTGTTTCCATCTATTTTTCCTAGGTTTCTTTCCTTTAACAGTAAACAGCTTACCTCATCATATAAGTCACTTGTGGTCACGGATGCCGTAATGGAATCTCTTGCTGTCACTGTGTAGTTATTGGCTAAAAAATGCAGTTTTCTACCATTACCGGGAGGTCTGTTGTTTATGGATGAGTGTGTGTTTATTAGCTCATTCATGTCCCCAGGGTTGACCTTGGCCTTTACTCCATTGCTCCCCTGGTTATTCTCCTCTGTGGCCTACTAAAACATGGTTCATGAAGTTTCAGTTGTACTCCCAGCCCAAGCAGATTCACAACCTTCCTCCCTGGGTTCTATGTTTGCATAAGTTGGAATGCTTTTTGGGAGTCTCGAGCCGCAAAAACATAAGTTGATTGGCCCGTGTGCAGTTTCATTTTCCCAAGAGCTGCCCTATCCTGTAGTACAGATCAAACTGTCACCAGATCCATCTGCTCCCCTTTTTATTCCTTTCTGTTTTTTTTCACTCCGTTAAATTTATACATTCGTACTAATTCTCTCGGACAAAAACACCCTCCATTTTGGGTTTTCTTTGTTATCCCCTCTCCTTCTATGTAACATTATAAAAAAAATAGTTGTAATACACAAACAAATTAGGTTTTGTGATAACTATTTTCTGGAGATTCCAGCACAGATGCGACAGCTTGGTGACCTGTACCCTGCCTTTTACCTGCTTTTAGGAAGGCTCCCATCCTGCCCAAACCTGAACTGGAATATCCATTATAGTAAATCATTAAATGCATGACTCTTTCTGTCAAGGATAGTTTTCCTTCTCACCCTCTCCTCCTTATCTGTCCTTCCTCCAGGTTGACAGCGTTTGTGCTGAAGTCTTTCGCTCAGTCTCGGGGCTTCATCTTCATTGATCCCGAGGAGCTCCGTGCAGCCAAGTCTTGGCTCATCAAACATCAGCGACATGACGGAATCTTCCCTGCGATGGGACGCATCCTCAACAAAGACCTGCAGGTAGGTCCATGTCTCAATATAGGAGACGCAAAAGACTATTTGATTTTCTTCCGTTTTCCTCTCTGTGACATGGAAATTGTTTGTGGCCAAATATTTTATAGGACGTTTTAAAATCAACCCGAGTGAGCTCAGGAGATAGGAGCAGGGTATACTTTGTACAAGTCTGGCACCTGTTACTTCTGAGGGTTACTGACACATCCCACATTGTCAGATGAATTCAAATGAAATATAAACTGCTCACAAAAACTTAGTGATACTCAACTTTTAGGCGAAATTGACTGAAAAAATCCTTGCTACACTGATATTATAATGAACCTACATGATAGTAACCTACAGGATAGCAACTCTCAAGGATGAGCGTTATAGACCCTAACAAAGAGATGTAATAATCAGCCAATTGGAGAGTGATTTCCATGTTGGTTTCTAATTCACTGTGATGATTTTTCTTAAAAATTTCACCACAAGCTGCTGTGTACACATCCTGAAGTCAGGGGTAAGACCAATGTAAACAAAATCTTTTGCCCGAGCAGCATTACTGCTTCACACTCTGTTACAAAAATATGGTACATCTGTTTACGTGACTACATACATTCCTATGCTGTTAGGTCTATAATAGAATAACAATATCAGATAATATTGGTTAGGTTCTACTGAGAAGTTAAATGATTTTTTTCCACAGGGAGGGATCCATGGGAAAATTTCTCTTACAGCCTATGTAGTAGCAGCACTGTTGGAAACAGGGATCAACACGGAGGTAAGAAGTACAAAATAACTCTGCCTCTCTCTTCCCTGTCATTCTCTGAGGGAAAGTATTTTGTGCAGTAAGTCATGTTAATCTGGCAGCTCCAAACAAAAAGAAGTTGAATTTTTCCTCTTCCTGATGAGTCAATTATTCTTAATGCAGTGGTTTTTAATGTGATTTATTGCATTATTGGATTTTAATTATGTGGAGCAACCCTTAATGTGGTACCTGTCCAACTTAAATGACTCTTTACATCAACTCAGGTCATGTGTGGACGTATTCTGCATTCCTGATAGTCGTGAAGATTGATGTGCTGGTTCTCAGCCCACGAAAATGTGTTATGCCCCAGCACTCTTAATGTGATGTCTATTCATGTTTAAACTATCTCAAAAGATTGAGGCCAACATGCAGAGACAGCTAAGCCCCATGAAAAACACCTCTGTGGTGTTGTTCATCTATGCACTACTTCCCTTATTCCCTTCCCTTCACTCTTGTTCTTTATTTCACTTAAAGCAAAACTCAATTATTAGATATTAAATAAGATAGAAAGTGTTACATTTTTAGGTGTCAGCTCTAATAATCTTCACCTTTAATCCTAATACTGCATCTGTCTTTGCTTTCCAGTTCTCTAAGTAGCTCCCTCTTTAGCATTTCATCTCTTTCTGGCGGATCTCCATACATCTGTCTCTCACTTTGTTGCTCTATCTATTCCAAAGGAGATTCTTCCAAAAATCTGCCCTTTCACAGCTGATAAAGACTGAAAAGGTATCCCACCACTTCAAAGCAGTACCTCCATCTCCCCTCCAATTTCATTTAATTAAAAGATGACTGCTGCAATTACAGTGAGTGGTTTTGGAGGCCTGTCATCTCATAGATGAGAGGGAAGGTCACATCTGCAAGAGATGAAAGTCAAATCCCTCTCAACTTTTTAATGGATAAAATTAATTTTCATTGATAACAAAATTTGCCTAAAAAGAACTGTTGGGCAGTTGGATGTGCTGCCCCTTTAACAGCTGAACACCAGATAAAAATGACAACAATTGCGTATGCACAAAAGATTATCCTATACCCAAGTCATATAAATATTTGAGGAAGCTTGATGCTTCCGCAATTCATTCCTCTAAATGTTTTTTTTCCGCTAATTTTAAATCCTAGGTAATTACTTAATTGGTTTAACCAAACAATTATAAGCGATGGAGAGCAACGTAAATGTCAATTTCCCTACATAATTAGTTTCAGAAGCTCCACTCTGCTGCATTTTATAAGCAAGCTAGAAATGCAGTGCACAGGCCTCCACCAAGCTCATTATTTGGACTTATTTTAGGATGAAACATCTGTCAGAGCTCAGTCACACATGATCTTTGTCAGAGTGAAAATCACATGAGTGCCTATCTCACAATGTTAAAGAATCCGTAAAATCCTTCCTGGATTCAGTCAGTAATCCAGATCACCTCCAAAAGTTAATCACTTGCTCATCTTTCCGTTCTGGATATATCCTCAAAATTTCGTGTGAATCCTTCCATAACCTTTTGAGTTATGTTGTACACAGACAGACAAACAAACAGACAGACAGATAAACACCAACGATTACATAGCCTCCTTGGCGGAGGTAACAATGACTGAAATGACCAAATGTGCTGCAGGAGGAGAAGGTTGCAGTGGCCAAGGCCAAGGATTTCTTGGAGAGCAACACATACTCTGCTGACGATCCTTACACCACAGCCCTATCTGCATACGCCTTGGCTCTACTTCGCAGCCCTTATGCCTCGCTGGCTCTGCGGCGCCTTAATCACATGGCCATCACACAAGGTACTACCACTCATCACTGTGAGTAACACGGTTGTTGTGACATATGGATTTTATTCAGTGAAACCTCAGCGACCTGGACTACAGATGTACAAACACGTGACAAGCAAAGAGCAGACTTTTCATCTTTACATGACTAATCTGTCATAAGAAGAATCAAGCCACCAGCAATAAAAGTGTGAAGTTATTTAGATAAATAAAGGTCCAAACTAAATATCTTAAGTTACAACCTCATGATCGAATGCAGTGATTCTCAAACGTTTTGAACCCTGATACCCATACTTTCCTGTTTGCAATTCCAATGTAACAACTGGGGGATTAATTGTTTGATGTAGATCAATCATCCTGCAGCATCCTCTAAATGTAAAGCTAGTAAACTGTCAGAGTCTTCAGAAGTAAAGAAGATAAAATGTTTGTTTTTGTTGATTTCGGATCACCTCTATGACAAAGCATTTACATGCCCAAAACTAGCTTTTCTCACAGAGATAATGCCAAACTCTGCTTTGTGTACTAATTTGGTTGCATGTTTGTTCATTATATGTTAAAAAAATCCTAACAGAAACAAATCATAAATAAATTATTGTGAATGTAGATTATGCTGTCCTCAGCAGGAATCTGGTCCACCACTCACTGCGCCCCTTTTGTATTTTTTTATCTTGTTGGTTTCCATTAGAGCCCCCCCCCCCCCCCTTTTTTTTTCTGGGCTATAACTCTGTACACATAAAGGCATATTCAACTAAATCATAGAGAAAATGAAAATGTTCTTATTTGACCACAATAAATCCCAAGAACAATTCAATTCAATTCAACTTTATTTGTCGTCCCAAGGCGCTTCACAGCCAATTCATAAAAATAGCCTATGTAAGGGAACCAGCAAGATTGCATTGAATCTTGACTTAGATCCAATCTCCCATCCTGAGCAAGCATGAGGCGATAGTGGGGGAAAAAAAACTCCCTTTTTACAGGAAGGCAAAACCTCCGGCAGAACCAGGCTCAGGTGAGGTAGTCATCTGCATCTACTGCCTGTCGTCGGAGAGGACAGGAAAGACAGCTTCATATACATTGCAGCTGCTATCCATGAAGACCTGCAAAAAAGGAGAAATAAGACCTTGAGAAAAAGGAGAAATAGATTAATGATGCCAGTACCATCCGATACATGCAAAATAAGCAGCAGAGAAAACAGTAGGAAGTGCTCAGTGCATCATGGGATGTCCACATGGCGGCATAATTAATGGATGGCTTGATTATCCCTAGCTATAAGATTTCTTAAAAAGGAAGGTTTTAAGTTTGATTCTTAAGGTAGAGAGGGTGTCTGCCTCCCGTACCCACACTGGGAGCTGGTTCTATAAAAGAGAGGCCTGATGAAGGCTATTCCTCCCATTGTGGTCTTATAGACTCTGGGAACCACAAGTCGACCTGGATACTGAAAGTGAAGTGCTCTGTTTGGATTATATGGAACTGTGAGATATCTGATATAGAATGGAGCTTGATCATGGAGAGTTTTATATGTCAGGAAGGCACAGGATGTTGATCCAGTGAGTCATAGAGCCTAAAAATCAGTTTAGTGCCTGTATTTTTCACACCACGCTTGTTTCTTTAGATGGACTCACTCACTGGAGTCTGACTGGCAGCACCGTGACTGATGAAGACACTTTCATGGGCTTCAGTGATGGCCTCTCTCAGTCCGGTATAAATATTAAGCCTTCAAGAAAATACTTTTCCTCATTTATCTATGATCATTTATGTGTCAGATACTTGTTTTAAGTGTATGAAAATACTCTCCAAAATGCATTTTTATTTGATCCCAGTGGTGTCAGCAGAGGTGGAGATGACAGCTTATGGCCTTCTGACCTACACCCTGCTGGGGGATGTAGCTTCTGCTTTGCCTGTGGTTAAATGGCTCTCCCAACAAAGGAATGCCTTGGGTGGCTTCTCTTCCACACAGGTATCCTATTTTTTTTCTGGCAGAATAGCAGAATATAGTGTTTTTTTTTTTTAACTAATTGAGCAGTGTTTTGTTATTCTAACGTTTAAATTATGCCACAACTAAGCTATGGCTTAAATAAAAAACATGCTTTACTGATCTTAAAGCTCAGTTTCTCCTAAAATCCCATTCCAGGACACATGTGTGGCTCTGCATGCTCTGTCAGAGTATGCCATCCTGTCCTATGTAGGAGGAGTAAATCTCACCATCTCATTGGCTTCTACCAACCTGGATTTCCAGGAATCCTTTGAACTAAACAGGGAAAACAAAAAACTTCTTCAGAGTGTCAAGGTAAGTGTGGAATAAAAAAATATTTTCTCCTTAGTCTACTTTCATATAAATGATGAGGGATAAGTAATTTTGCATGCTGATGGTTTTAAAATGTTTACCTAGGTTGAAACCCCTCTATAAAAATTAATTGACTACTGCGGGTAATCAACTATATTTCATTTTGGACATTCAACATTACAGAAATCTCTGTTCTTGTTTGTAATTGAGATTTTTCTTTATTATTATTCCCTTGATTGATGAGCAGTTACGTACCTGAGCCATTGACATTAAATGTTAATCTCTATGTTTGCTTGCTCAGCTGTTCAGCAGCCAGGACTTTTTTCTTACTGCCAAACTAAACCAAGCTCACCTGGGCTGGATTCCCCAAAAGCCCCATGTTGGTCAGTTGATTTAGGAACAGTACTTTATTTGCTCATTTGGCTGCACATTAAATACACTTGAAAGTGTGGAGAAGAACTACATTTTAGAGCTATGTAGGTGTATTGGCTCCATCAGCCAGCTGGAGAGATTCAGGTGAAAACGCAGTAGGTTCTTTATGCCATGCATTTTTCTTCCTGCTATGATTAGTGGTATCAGCTTAATTGGGGGCAATTAAGGGCTTCTGGTTAGTAGCCAGGGAGGCACAAGTGGCAGTGTAGCAGCCTACAGCATTCATCCAGTCGATAAATGACTCACTAAGCTCTCCCTGCCCCCTCTGACTCTCTTTGTTTCTGCCTGTCTTTGTTTTTCAGATCCCTAGTATCCCCACAGGCCTTTTTGTCAGTGCTAAAGGGGAAGGCTGCTGTCTCATGCAGGTATTGAAATGCAAGTTTGAAGACTTGGAAATTATGCTGAGTGGAGCATTAATTCTCTGCTTACATCTGTGATTCACCCCAGGAATCTGGCAACAGAAATGTATCATTCCACGTTGCTATAAATTCTACCTTGAAATTTGGAGTCACCAGGAAAGGTTTAGCCAGTTGTTTTTGGTGTCCATTTATGCAAAGACAAGCATGAGCTACATTTCTAAACAACTGGAGTTACAGCTTCAAAGGGAAAACCATGTATGATCAAAGATGTTTGCAGTCCCTGTTTAGGAAACTTGCAAATGAAATATGATTTAATCTGCGCATAAAGATCTAAACGCAATAAATGTGGTGTTCTCGGCTGTTTGTCGGCTCTTTGACAACCCCTCAGGTCAGCAGCACCCTAGACTTTATTGAAGAGCTGGCCAATCAAAGAGTCCCGCCAGTATGTGTGTTTGTAGACAAACTGTAAAAAATGTGACCTCAAGTTTGCTATTTACTTGCTTTGCAAGTGAATCAAGTCACACTGAAGTTGTTTCATTTCCTTTGGTGTATCTTGTTATGGGAAAAATACTGCTCTGTGAAATAAAGAAACATCACCTTGGTTTTTTGAGCCTCGGTTGAAGTAGGATAAGGTTTTAGTTATAAATAATATAGTTTTTAGTCTATTTGATTTCCATTTTTGCTCCTTTCTTTTTAAAACCCTCTGAAAAAAAAACAAAATAAGTTACAAGAAGCTGCTCATTCTATATTTTGGTCTTGCTAATCACATCACTTGTTGGGCGTCATTCAGATTTGATACGGCACTGTAATTAAAAAATAGGGGAAAACTAAACATTTAAATAATGGAGCAACTTAGTGGGATAAATCTAAAGATTTAAAAGTATTACTTTATGCCATGCAATCATTATATATGTGTTTGGAGCCAAATATTTATACAACCATACTAACATTTGCTAATCGCATTAGTTTTTTGTACTGAGTAGAATAACATAACATCAGTCAAGTGAACATTAGCTGGCGGAAATGTGTTTATGGAGGAAGCTTGATTTGAAAAGGTCCAATTTTCTTTTATGTTCTTTCTGCTTCTCTTGTTTGCATGTTTGTAGATTGATGTATCATATAACGTACCTGACCCAGTATCAAAGCCAGCCTTTCAGCTGAAAGTAGATCTGAAAGAGCCTTTTCAAGAACAACGCCAGAAGGCCACTTCCCGACTACCAACCTCCCGCTCACGGAGCAAAGCCAACAATCGCTCTGAACTTAACCGGAAGCGGCGGGCAACTATTGATGATGATGACCCAGCAGCCCACCAGGACAAAATGGACTTTCACATCGCCTTAGAAGTTTGTGCGAGGTATTGTTTACCCTCACCTTGTTGCACACACCTGCCTCTAGATTATATCAGTCCTCATGTCTTTTGGGTTTTTATGTCTAGATGGCTACATTCAGGGTCTTCCAACATGGCAGTCATAGAGGTTCCCATGATTTCTGGCTTCCGAGCAGATCTCGAAAGTCTGGAGAGGGTATGTAATCACATTACCAAGAGTTTGCCCAAAGATACTTTCTAAGTGTTGTTGTTGGTGGTTATAGTGATGGAACAAGTAGTCAGGTAAAAACCAGAGACGGATGCATCCACATCTGTGAGCCATTTACAAAAAGCACTATGTCATGGAATTCATCAGGCTCGTCCTGTTTTCTTCTGAAATTCCTTTGAAAACCACACTCACACATACACAATCACATCCACAAAGGATGCGTACCTCAGCTTACTCACATAAACAAATCCACATGTAGTCGACAGGGATTTCATTATTGCGTTACATTTGAAAGTGTTTTGATGAACATTTTGGTCAGAGCTGGAAGCCATCAAGTTTTGCTTGACATTCTCTTTATTGTTGTTTGAACATTTAGCAGCTCCTGCAGACATCTTTCCAATGGGGATGGGCATTTTAAGTGCTGCATGAAGATACTGCATGCATTATGTGTCTGTTTAACTGTCATGGTGATGAAAATAAACTTCCAGGTGGGGGCTCTTACACAAGGAGCAGCAGTCCTTCAGGGTCAAAGACCATCAGGCATCTTTTATATATTGTTTCTAAAACTCAGAGAAAAGCGACAAATATACCCCAATGAATATAGGAGTGGATTATCAGATGTTGATTAGATTGGGGGGGGAGGGGGGGGGAATTGAGCAATGTGTGTGTTAAGGTAAATTTTAGGAATTAAATCAAATTGTCCCTAATTAGTAAACTGTATCATAGACTTAGTCTGTAGGCTTCCATGTCAATTTGTGACTACTGTAGAAATATCAAACACACATGCTTACACAGTTGTGAGCATGTCACTTAAGGTTGATTTAAGTTGTACAAGCTCAGTTTACACCCCTGCTGGACTGTTGAATATTATTACTGCCTGATTGTCACCTACATTCCTAATTTGCAGTGGCAAGCTTAACTTTTACAGTAATGTCTCTTTGCTTTCACGGATGCTGTGGTCATAACTGATTAGTATAACGACTTACTGGGAGCTACCCACTTCAATGGGTCTTTTGTCTCCCAATAGAATTAGCTATACTGAAGCAAAAAACATGGTAGTTTTGGATTTCTACTCAAAGAGTCCATCAACTGTTGTTGGTTTTGTAAATAGAGACGTGTATGTGTGTGGAAAAAGAAATAGGAGATATGCGTATAATGAGGTACTTGGTGGTTCCACTTCAGCCCAAGTGTCTCTTTTGGCAGATTGAAAAATCCTCCTGGTGAGGAAATTAACTTTGTGGCTCTCAATGCGCAAGCACACATAACACCTTCGTTACTGATATACAATATAATATTTACATATTTACTTCTTGGGCTTATTCATTCCAAGGTTTGTATATGTTTCTGTAGGTAATAAACCTAGACAGAAGGAACTGTCCCATTTGCAGTAGTGGTGATTACTATTAATATTAATGATGAACTCAGAATATGGTAACGGTTGGATTAAAAAGTACTGTTAAGTTGATTCAAAGTCTTATCTTATCTTATCTTATCTTATCTTATCTTATCTTATCTTATCTTATCTTATCTTATCTTATCTTATCTTATC
>JBAMHX010000016.1:17740482-17761583 GCA_037177515.1 Pseudomugil tenellus | reverse complement strand
ATATATATACATTTTTTTTTTAAAAAAAGGAAGGTGTTCAGATTATTTCTGTCCAAAACAAACAGAAAAATGCAGAAAAAACATTTTTGGCGGCCTTCTTCTTAACATGAACATTAAAGGGTTTAAGAAATCCCATAAAAAACAGAATTGTGTTAATGCATATCATTAAATTATTTAATAAAAGTGAAAAACACAAGTGATTTTTTACATTATTTTATTGTTTTCATTACTTGAATTAGCTTTAATATACTTCTATGTGTTTCTGCTCTCTGAAGGTGAGGAGGAACAGGGCTCCATGGCAGAAGTATCCTATTACTCCTATGAATATGACTCAGATTCTCAGCATTTCCTTGCTGATGCAGAAGCAGGAAATCATTTTGATGTGCCTGAAGGTGGGGGCACTGTAGAACAAAAGGTGTTGCTACCAGCAGACACCCAGCTACCTGTAGTGGACACAAAAACGACTCCAGCACGATGGTATGTCATTTTTTGGTTTATTTCAATTCATATAGGATTACTGAATTCTGGGATAGTATCAAGATTTTTTCACAGTCATGTTTTTTTAATTAATTGCAATGATCTTATAGCAAAAATATGTCCTGTTTTCTTTTCTTCCATAGATCCGTCCATTGGGTGCAGCCATATCCTCCTCCTCCAAATTGTAAGATAATTGTGAATATGCTTGTGAATGGAAAGAGACGAGTCTTGCTCAGACAAACACTTGCATGGACCTGAAGAATAAATGTGCAAGTTTTTGCTGTTAGGTGATAAGATTCAAAGTGGATGCCTTTTATTATGTATGTGTGTATTTGTGTGCGGTTGAATGTGAATGTATCTGTTTATCATCAATCTATATTTGTGTCTTTCTTTAGAATCCTAGTTAAAAATGCACACCATAGTGTCTGTGTTATTCACTGTGCTGCCTTATAATCACTAAAAGAAATTATCAATAAGCAAGTATTTATGTTTGTAATTACACAGGATATTATATTTTCTATCGGTGGTATTTATTTGTAGCTAGAGGCCATACAGTTTTTTACATACATACATATATATATATATATATATATATATATATATATATATAAAGTCATCACACTACAATGCTGCCTACTGAGGTCTTCTGTTGTTCCATAGCAAGCTTTAACCCTTTTACTGAAAGGTCTGATGGAATTCATGTGCTGGTAACCTGCTGGGGAAAAAAGACATATGCTTACCATATGCTTTACAGAAACTTAAGCTATCCAAGCAGAGCCTTTACGTTAACTGACCAGGTGCTTTCTGATCACTGGTGTACCTGGACCCCCCTGTTGCATCCGAATCTAGTGAAACCATCACGTCATGTGCTCTCACCATCAACTTACTTTGAGATTTGATTGTACAGTTTATAAGCTATTTTGTTTTTGTTCAGTTTTGATTCAAGACGCGATTGAGTTTTTTTTTTAAAAAGAGTGAAGTTTTAAAATGTCTGTAGATGTACCAAATTTGATTATATGTAACCTTGAAATATATCAAATATTGTGATTTTTTTTAAAACAAGACTGACAATAAAAGTTCCATCCCATTTGATGCACTGCTTTTTTTCCATCGAGCTCTTATCATTACTCTTACAAAACCTTCACATTTAAATATTCACCATGAAGAAATCTCTTAAATCTACAGTGGAATCTATGCATATGTTGCTCAGTGTTTATATCTTTTGGAGTAACAGATGGACTCGAGCTGGACTACCCATGAAAGCTGCATTGCTCCATTTCCTTTGAAAGCATAGTCAAGTCTGGAGATCATTTCCTGTTTGCACTGACCTGTATTATAACCCTACTGCTTCAGAAGGCTCTCTGCTTTGATAACTTACTCTCTGACCCCTGTCATGCTTCTGTGTTGGAAACAGAAAGCATGTGAACCTTTTGTGTGGTACTTTGCACTTAACCGTACAAAATGCTGCATCTTGATGTGCACCATATGCGTTTGTGTTACTGCTGACAACAGATTCAGGTTACCAAAGCAACAGTCCACAAAGTGAGTTAGATCCTGTTAAACTTTAATGTTCAGTTACTGCTCATGTCACTTGTTGACCCTCTCGGTTATCATGGCCTCCAGTGGAGCACAGCTCAGGCCTCTCCATTCAAATCGCACAACACATCCCTGGGCTTAGAGGAGACCAGACTGCTAAGTTGTAGCTGCAGCTTGGCTGTTTGAAAGCTAAAGTTTATAAACCAGTATTTTCCTAATTTATTTCTTCATATATTCCAGCAAAATGAACATAGTTTTGGTGTAGATGCTCCAGGTATTGAATGCTTTGTCTGACTCTGTTCCTGTGGTGACAATAGGCCACATTGCAGGGGAGCTGGCTGACTCAAATGCTTGACAGCAGCGTCTGTAGCAACTGCATGGATGGCTGAAGAGCGATACTGCACGCCCATACTGCAATGAGCAGAAAGAGTGAAAAGAGAAAGGGGGAGAGGGGGATCTTGGTTTCATGGTTGGCTGGGGAGAGCTAGCATTACATGAGAGTGAATCGGGGTGATGACATCGTTTCTAAGTAGCAGCTGAGTGCACCTATACATCTAACTTTGTAGAGGATGGGCCATTCACCTGTCTGAGTCACCATAGCGGGGCCATCTATGGGTATCTAGTTGGATACCAGATTGCTAAAACGCTATCCAGGTTGGAGTCTGCTCTGTAACCGACACTGGAGTGAATCATCCAGTGTTTTCCTGATTGTTTTAGAGGAAACTGGGGATTTATTCTAGACCAGCCAGGGTTCTGGCTTTTTATTGTTTGAAGAGCTGTGACATGTAAGTAAAAGACCAGCATAGTGGGCATGGATTAAAGAGCAAGGTGCTCGTCTCATCTGATGAGTGAATATTTAAGTATGCAGCCTGCTTCACCTCTGGCTGAACGAAGGATTTGCCTTTTGTAAGATATAAAGGCTTGCTTTTGAATTTACTTTTTATCATTCTAAAGCTTGAAAGTGACGTACTATATAAATATGTCTGTAGTACACCCACCATTATAGGATTCCTGGAGAATCAATCACATCTTCAAGAAGTCAGATGGAGAAAAAATATCCAGCAATTGCAGGGAGGGAAAAAGGTAAGTCAATAATATTCAATCTTACAAAAGCTGCTTATATTACTAACTAAATCTGCCTTCTTAAAGCTTTCCGGACAAAAACATTTTGCATTTTGTCATTTTTTGATGATTTGGTTTGTCACAAAACTGACTTGAGCAGAGGAAAGGTTTTCAGTGTGCAGACCTGCTGGGACCTGTGAAGAATCCACACGCTTGAGCTACTTGTACATATTCCACTGACAGTGTAATTTTTATTTATGTAGTTATAAATGGTTTTCTCTTAATATTCAGTCATTGTAGCACATTAAAACATAATAAGATACTGTAATCAGAATAAAAGCTTCAGCTTAATTGTCAAATCCAGTAAAATTAGTATTGCTGCCTCATGCAGACTGATTTTGATGTATAGCCAATGCATATAAGATTTGTTAAGGAAAGAATGTGATATTTCGCTTTTATTACGGAATATGGCTAAAAGTTATTTGTACAGAGCTGACAAATGTTTTAATGACATTTGTGCTCTTTAAATGGAGTCAGTGTATGAGATGAGTGTGAAAGAGCGCATCAATCACATACTTCACCTGTCTCTAGGGCCAGGACCTGGACGCTATAAACTTCCTGCCACCGTAGGATTTGTTGGCCATGACTTCACAAAGCCATCCAGCCCTGCCTACTCTTTCCATGGCAGAATGAGTAACAACAGTGAGACTTTCTCCTTTTCTTGCCTGACAAATGATTAGCCACTTCGATCTCTTAATTATTGATAATATGCCAGGCTAAACGTCCTGCTCAAAATTTTTACAGTAAAGTCGTAAATCAAGTTATTTTATTGCATCCCAGAATCACCAACAGCAAATTACTAAATGTTTTCATATGCTAACATGGACACAGAAACCTTCATTATGAGAATGTACTTCATGAAATATGATCTGTGTTGTGTAACGCCACCCCTAGACCACTGAGGGGAGACAACGCTTCATTGCTGAGATTCTTTTCTCAGGTTTTGGTGAAATGAATCTTTTCCAGGTATAAATGATGCAAACTGACATAGAAGACACAGCGTCAAGCTGATCATGAATATTAACTTTTATTGCAGTGTATCGTGTTGATTCCAGTCCAGGGCCTCAATATCACATTGATGCAAAAATCACTCGCTTTGGAAAAGATGGCATCCCTGCATACTCAATGTTGGGCAGAAATAAACCACAGCGTAAGTTTTACTTTATTTTCAATACAACTTTATTTTGTACAAATATACTGCTCCATAACTGCTGTTCTAGTTTAACATTGAACATTTTTCAAAGTTCAAAAATGTATTTGCCTTTATATTTCTAGAGATCCAGTCAGTTGGTTGACTAACTAGATTTCATCCTATGGTGTTGCTGGGATGCTTTTCTATTCACCAGCAGAGCTATGCTACACCCCTGGACCTGGTGCTTACAACCCAGAGAGAGCGCCACCATGCAACCTGCATCGCAGACCTCCCTCCTACACAATGGGCACTCGCACGCACTACCGCAGCGTAGACCCAGTTCCTGCTCCTAACAAATACTGTCTGCCGCCACTTCTGGGCCCTCAAGTCCCCAACAAGCCAGCCAGTGCAAGTTACACCATGTCAGGTGGTTTGACCATCGGGGGACCATCTGTGGATTTAGCCAAAACGCCTGGGCCCTGTGGCTACAACAGCACAGACCCAAATATTTATCTGCCCAAAAATCCTGCATTTTCCATGTTGGGACGCCATAGTTTACCCAGAGATGGTACCAAGAAACCAGGTCCAGGGACGTATAACCCAGAGAAAGTCACAGCTCACAAGGTCAGGGCACCAGCATACTCCATGGGCATCAGACACTCAGAATTTACAACTCCATTAATCCTCACTGTTTCTGACTAAACAGCAACACACACAAAAAAATACAGCTCTGTATTTGCAAATAATTTGAAACAAGGAGCAAACATTTATAATGAAGACTATTTTTTTTATTCTCAGTAACAATATACTTGTCAATCAACTCAGAAGCAACATGTATAATATCTAAGAAAAATATATGTGCATAACAAAAAAATAACAGCATATTCAAATACACAAAGATTTGAGGAAAAGTGTGCTTAACAAACATAAAACCATATAAAAACTATACTACAGAAACAAAATAATAGGCAAACTTTCACATTGTTTACAAAGTTTAGAATTCACAGTAATTAAAAAGGGTTTGGTCAAATCACAGAACAATTACAGGTTTCCAACACAATGCATTACAACATATGTAGACAGATGTATCTCCTGTTGCCAGTACAAGTGAACAAATGCAATGCACATTTCACAGATGGCTTCCATTTATTCCTTCTGAAGAGGCCTTCTGAAAAGCAGTATGTGTGGCTCTGAGGAATAAATTAATCAAAAGTTATCTTTCAACATATAGAAAAGCCATACAACTTCACACTCCTGTGGTCATCAAGATCTAATTATGCACATTTTAAGCTACTGAAGAAGATTCTAATAAATGTGTTGTCTAACATAATAAAAGGCTCAAAGTGAGTAGCGTCCTTTTACCAAACGGATTATATTCATTTCATTTTAATGTATGTCCTACTGAATCTATATTAATCATAAATACCTTTGTTGTAGGTTTAGTTTCCTTTAAGTTTACACAGAATACTGTTAACAATGCTGGCTTGACCATTTACAGCATGTGTCTGAAATCAGGTCATTTAGAAAGACAACACACACACACCAGCTACAGGCTACAAAGTTATACCACCACTTTAGAGGAAGGCATTGAAACTGATATTGCACATCTCAATGTTAAAAAGATGTTTTATTTCCTCACACATAGTTTGAACTTGTATGTTTTGAATACTTTTTTCAGCAATACAAAATAGCCATCTAATTACAAATAATTAAAACAATGAGAATATCTACAGGTTTATGGACAGTTGAATGTGTCCTGCTATGTCCATGTTTACTTACCTGGTTTATGGATCATGTAGTGCACCCAGCCTTTGCTCTGTTGCACCCCCAGTCTTCTCCACTCTTCTTCTGTCATCAGATGGGTGGAAGCAACCAGTTTAGACAGCTCCCTCGGTAGCACAACATGTCTGTCATAAAGTAAAAATAAACATTATTTTAAGAATAGCCACAATATTCCAATGGCATCATTGTATAATATCACTTTTAGTGTTAGCGAAGCAGTTAGCATGACAAGACGTTTAGGTGGGCGTTGTTTTAAATTATCACTAAAATAGTAAATATGTTTCTAATAGCACTTTATTTTTTGTACATTTAATGTATCTACGCCAATATTACTGCTAACAACTTTAGCATAAATCTGGCACATAAATTAAAATTGAGCTACATAGCCAAAAGACAGAAAAAATCCGAATCAATGTTTGATACAGTATGACCTTATTTTACAAGGAAAAAAATAACAGCCTACCTGTACTCGAAGGCGTCGTCGTTGTATTTGTCCGAATAAAAGATTCTTTTCTTCGACATCTTGCGCCGCAGAAAGGTGTTTTTGATTAGCCCAATTGGTTAGCAGTGAGTTAACGAGCGCAACAAGAAACTGTCATCTGCCGCTGTTTTTCTGAGAATTCAATACGCCAACGGTTACCCGCTTTCCGCTGATTGGTCAACTCAGCAGCACGCGGACACAACGAGATCGTTTATGCTGTAGTCGATGATGCACTCCTATTCGAAATACAGCTATCAAGAAGTACGGAAATAAGACAAACACTTAGCAGTTCTTTATGATAAATTAACTATAAACTTATCATTTAGATTTATATCACATATTCAGTGAATGGTCTAATTGATGATATTCACATTTCCATTTCCCCCCTCTATTGTAGTTTTCGGTGAAAATAGGGTCAGAAAAATTGGGACAAAGTCATACCTCTTTATTGTCTGCTATCTATGATGCTAGAATGACCTGGCCAGTTCTGTCAGCTGTAATCATTCCTGTGCTGTGTCTTTGTTTTGATCCTAGTATATATTTTAGCTCAACAGCACTATGACTTAAGCCATACTATAAGGTTTTATTTGCAATTATGCACAGTGACTCGGCAGTATTAGAATAGCACAATTAAGCCTGTGCACTTATGCTACCAGGCTAAGAATATGGAATAACTGCATCATTTTGGAGTTAAGCTGCCTAAGCAGGCTATTTTTTGGTGCTGTGATTTGCATAATTTCCCCCAAACATTATATCAATCAGAACAAAGGGTAAATAAAACCAAATACTCCTATCTTGTATTTATTTGATCAGAAACAGCACTGGGCATATTTAGGCAATAATCAATCAAAATGTGTCATGTGAAAAACTACAAGCATTTATGTATTATTTTATGATAATACAATAAACATTTTTATTGAACAAATTATCGATTGTGATAGTCAATTTTAACCAAATAAAACTGGATGTAAATGTTTTTTCATATTGCAATGTCTAATTTACAGTATAAAATTAAGTTTTCCTTGCTGTTAATTTCATTTACTGTTGTTCTTGCATAGTGTAATTACTGTAAGCAATTGCCTGATTTATGTGTAAAGTGAAAATACACATCATGTAATGATTTATTTTACACTGTAGAAGTGTAAAATAAATGATACATTTATTTGACATTTTATGGTGTAAATACTCTAATGTATTGTGTAAATGCACTCATTTATCAAGAAAAATGGGGACATAACATTCTGAGAGATCAGCTACTGTCAACAGGCATCGATTACACCTGGCTTATCAGTAACTTTATTACTCAAACAAGTTGTGGGTGTTTAGAAGAAGGTGGAGTGGTTCTGTAGAACTTATGATGACAATTTTGTGCGTATTGTTGTGTTTGGGTACATTGTACGCTTTGTTTTCTGGTTTTTTAAACCAATAAATGAAGTTGTTGTCTTATGCAAGAACAGCTTTTTTTGTTTGTTTTGTTTTGGCTACAGCTTAAGTAAACTCAAGGCATCACATTTTTTCTGTTGGAAGTAATGGGAAGTTCACTGAGCAGGATTGTTCTTTTACCTGACTTGTAGGTAAGATTTGTCTAAATAAATGTTAACTAAATTTTAACTAAATAAATTTACTTACTGACATTATCTGGAACCTATTTTTTTAAATCAGATAATAGTAGTCCCCTATATGTTCTGATTGTGTAAATCCTTCACATAACTGTCAGTAGATGTTCATGGGAAGCATTTGTCAGATATTAGTATTAAGTCCTTGTGTTCAAAATGTTGCCATAAATGCCACAAACATGGCATATTATTTCCAATGTTGATGTTTACTAGTATACCTCTTTCTTCTTATTACTTGTTTGATCTGCTTTTATTACATGTCCAGTTGTTTAATTGTTTCTATCCTTGTATGAAACATTTTTAATTTTTTAAATTGCTGTCATAATAAACTGTAGTTTATCACAGAAAAGCAATAATTATGTCACATCCATTACCTTTTGTGACTTGTTATGCCTGAGGGCAACAACCCTGATAGCAATTCAGGACTCTGGATTATAACACATTATCTGTGCGTTTCAATGTATTTTCTTGCTCCTTGTAATTTTTGACAGAAAAACATTTTTAGAGTAGTTTTGCAGTGAAAATCTGACCACAAAGACCTCATGTCGCCGTTAGCAGATGGGACAAAGCAGTGTGCACAAGGGAATATCACAAGGGCGGGTGAGACCAAGAAGCTAAAAGGATCATGCTGAGATGGCTGATTGCTCTCTTGGGAAGTGGATGGGAGGGACTGTGGGAAGAGAATTCAGGCAGATGGGATGGGGTGCATGCTGTCTGACATCCAGTTTCTTCTGAGCGGGGCTGCATTGTTTACTTTACAGTTTTTTTTTTTTGGTAGCCAGTACTAATGGGATTACACACATGCATTGACTTGTACATAATTCAATTTTACTAATTGAATGAGTCCCTTTCTGACAATTGCTTTCTTGCACAATCAAATTTTGATTTAATGTTACTTTTAATACAGCTGCAGGTTGTTCCCGTATGATCTTTCTTCTTCTTCTTCTTTTTTTTTTTTTTTTTTACATTTTCAGTCACTCATTTTGTAAATATTATTTTACATTGTATTTAATGACATGAAAAATGTTATTATATTGACTACAGGATAGAAATACTGGGCAAGTATTTTCACTCCCATTTTTACCCAGACACAGATGGACACAGGTTATTAAATTGTTGAGCGTCCTTTATGTAGAAGCACAGGTAATCTGTAGAATGTGAGTGTGTGTATCTGGGTGGATGGGGGTTAAAGCAGATGTGCTGTACTGAGTACAGTCTGAGAGCAGCTGGGCAGGGCAGGGCTAACAAGCCAATGACATCATCCACAGAGAGGGAGAGACAGTCTGGGAGCATACGAGCGATCTTGCCTCAGGCAGTTAAAGGAAACGGGCCAGTTCAGATGGAGAGGAGAACAGCATGAGAGTGGGACAGTGCCGGAGCCGGCGAGGACCAGACAGCTTTCCGCTGACTTTGACAAGGATATAGGACTTTGTCTAGAAGATTTGCAGATTTATTTTCTCTTCCTCTTCTATTGCTCCTTCTCCCCTCCCTTTCCCCCTCTCCCCTTTCCCTTCCATCCTCTGGCAGCTATCCCCCATCTCATCTCCTGCTTCGGGCGGCTTCTCCGGGCATGCTCCTTAAGCCAAAGTATGGCCGCTTTCGCAATGAGTCTGTGACCTCCTCCGACGACCTAATGCAGAGCTTAACCATGAGCGGCAAAGTTGTGGCAACACCAGTGGCCCCATCCTCCACCCCAAGCCTTTCTCTCCCTCCTCTGCCTCCTATGGATCCTAGTACCAGGTCTTCATCCTCTGGGGCTACAGCCCTGGCAGACTCCCCCTGCCTGGATGGAGAGCAGGATGCCACCACAACCTTCTGTATGCTCATCCCTAAGATGCCTCAGTGGAAATTCTCAAACTCGCTGCTCAGCCGGAGCCCATCCAACTCCAGCTCCAGCTCCAGCTCTAGCAAGGACTCAAGCAAGGCTGCAGTACCTCCCTCTCAGACATCTGCCTCCTCATCTTCTGCATCACTCAGAACCAGTGGTGCCATACAAGCCAGTGGCCCTGTGGCCAGCCTTGCAGCCGTGTTTAACTCCTGTGACCCTGTATGTGTCACCCCCTGTTCCCTACAGGCCATACGAGGGCAGAGAGCAGTGGCAGCAGCAAATTCTGCTAGTCCAGGAGCGCATGGATTTGGGGACACAGAGGCCATGGTGAGCCCAGGCGCTTTCAGCAACTCCAGATCAGGAATGAACCGCAGGACACGAGTAGAAGGCATGTGGCTGGGGGGTGAGGAATTAAGCCAAAAGGGCAGCTTCATCCACAAACCTTCTCAGGGCTGGTTGCACTCTGACAAGAAGATTGCAGGACAAGGGGCCACTTATATTGTCAGGGTAAGTCAAAGAGAACTTTCTGATGAATGCATTCCTATAGAAAGAAAATCAACATTAGCTCATCAAGTTTTTTTGTATTTGGTGGTTAACAGTTACCTTAAAATGGGTGGGAAACAAAAGAACACCTGACTAGCCTGCAGTTTGTTATGCAGCTCATGTGGCAAGAACAAGGGAATACATAATTTAATCCATGGACAGCCTGGTGTGGTCGGTTTAGAGACTGCGTCAGGAGTGCACATAGGCGTCAGGTTGGAGAAAGATAAACCATGAAATTGTGTAGACCAACTGCAGAGAACAATGTTGTTCAGCTGCAACTGGTAGTATTCATCACACTGCACTTAAAAAATAACAAACTATTTATACATCATGTCGTCCAGGTCTGATTTGTGGGAGTGGTGGTTTCTGTGTGGTTTTGAGTTTGTTTTCTTTCATCAATGTAAAGAATTATTATTATTTCATTGACAAATTTCATTTACAGTCTCAGCATGGTGAATATACTAAGATGCTGCAAATAAATATTCTAACATCTTCTATGAATAATTTTACTGTCTTTTTATTGTGCTTAGATTGAGCTTTGAAATATTCCACAAAAGTCATGTGTTTTTAACTATAAAAATCAAATTAAGGGACTTAAAAATGAATGTATTTGAATTTGCATTTGAAAAATGAATTAATTTGTCTACAAAAGATATCTTTGTCAGTGTGTACGATTGATTTGTGTTTACAAGGCGTTACCATCTAAAGCAGACTGCTTGACGTCAGTATCAGTCTCCCTTTGGTGATCCCCCCTAACTGTTCATCTCCACCTCCCTCTCCTCTCTCCACTTCCTTCTCAAACTAATGACATGGCTCTTGATTAGACTGGTCTGGGGTCCACGCCTTCTTGCCATGTCCTTATAAAGGCGCCATTCATTTCTATATTCAATTACATTTAATTGCAGTCATTTGCATCATGTGATGTAGAAGCGCAGGTTGGATTAGCGTGGGAGAGATCCAAACGTTGAGTACATATAAAGTATCATCGACATGCTTTGCAAGATTGATATTAAGTGCTGCTCTTATCTGATTGATATTTCAGTTATTAAGATCAACCTTATTGTTGCCATCTAAAAGTGTTCTACAATCATTTCCAATGACCCGTGAGAGCACATGTGCAGCATTTCATAGCTTCTGAAGCAGTGCTGTATGTGCTGTTCAGTAGTAAATCTATGCAGGGAGGACCACTTACTGCATGCATTAGTGTCATAGGGACAGCAAATATCTGCCGCACTCTGCAGTTAAAGGAGGGTCTCTCTCTCTCTCTCTCTCTCTCTCTCTCTCTCTCTCTCTCTCTCTCTCCCTCTTTCTCTCTCTTTTTCTATTTCCTCTCAGTCACGTACACAAGTACTCATTCATACACATCCATCCTTCATCTAGGAGAAGCAGATGTGATCCTTTCTTGGGGTCCACACACACCCATGCGAGGTGCAGTGTCTTCCCTGAATCTGATAGATAAAAGAACTGCAGCAGCCATCAAATGAGCAGTGTATCTGCCAAAGCTGTCTTAAATACAACAATATCAAAGCCAGACTGCTATCATATTGAAATGTTTTCTTATAAAGTTTGTGACCTTCTGACAAAAAAAGCTCTTCATATGAGGTTATGCAAATGTTACAATTCATGCAGTTTTAGGAAATATTTATTCCAGGAGTTATTTGTTTTGTTGTGTATTTTTCAATCTGCAACTAACAGTATTGAACAGTATTGAAAACAGTATTCAAGAGTACAAAATCAGAAAGAACTTTGTCCTGAGAAGGCAGAAAATTTCCTTTGGCATCACTACTCACTTCATAAATTGTAAACAAGGCAGGAAATGCACAGACTGAACTCTAAAAAACAGGATCTGTTTTTCTCTTTCATCAGATCACCAAACATTACACAACATACAAGGTGGTTCTTGTCCTGCCACTGTCCTGCGGGTGATTTTACTGCATGTTAGATAATGAATTTCAGTTCCGCTTTTCTCCCTCCTTTTCGTTGAAGTCCAATGTTATTACATTTTTGAGGAGTCGTTCTTTAAAAAAGACATTGTCTCTTGCGTAGTATTAGTAACGTAGAGCTTTGGTCTAAAGGGCAACGATGCATTTACACTAATAGAGAAGGTGATGTGTTGCTTCTGCAGATGAGTGAGGAACAATGCCAATATTGGCAGAGTGGGAAAGGGAGGAACGAAAGGGACAATTTCCCTGATGGAAGACTTCCTTTAAGTCCAAATCTTATTAGAAAGCTCATTAAGCTCTTGGGCTCAGAGATTGCTCGCTTTTGGTTTTCCACTGCTTGCTGTGTGTGTCTCCTCGTGGTACAGTAATGCTCCTTGTAAATAACACTGAATGTGACTCAGCCTTGCTTCAGGGTGTTTTACAACTATGTTTCCAGCTCTGTGACCTTACCACATTTTAGCCTTAAACAAATCAAAACATAAAAAAACCTCTGGCAAAATCTTTTACACAGATGAAGTTATTTGTAGCTAAACATGATTCTGTAACAGTAGTCCCTGGATGCAAAAAAAGCAGAGACTAAGCTTGATGAATATACTTACACATATCTAATTGACAGGAGGTTATTTGTGTTAGTTGGATTTACTCTTTCTTCACAGACGTGAAAATAAAAGAACATTTTCAGTTATTGTAAAAACAAACACACTCACATGCTTTGCATTCCCAAGACAGTTCAGAAGCTGCAGTTTGTCCATAATCTGGAGCTCTCAGTGTTGCTAATCTAGTCAAGGTGCCATTAGCACCCTGACCTGACAGCCATTAGTAAGCTACTGAGTGAGAAGCACACTTTAACGGTCTGCATGAGATTTGATTTAGATTATTGTCGGACATGGTGATGTTTACGGATAGAATTGTAAATATTCTACTCTTCAATGTCTCTTCAGAGGTGAAGCTTCACCAGAACACAACTTTTTTATTTATCTTGTACAAACATCGTCCAGCATTGCTTGATATTCAACTTTTTATTGACAGCAGTTGGTCAAACAGCAAATGGATCAGTATTTATCTTGGTTGTTTTGCACTGACTTTGTTTATTTCCACATATTTTTAATTTTTTTGAGCCATGGAACTACTGAAAGTTACTTGAGTTGAAAAGTCTTGGATTTGTTAGAAGGACATAGTGCTCATTCAAAGATAGTGTGACAAAGAGGTGTAATTCTTAAAAACAGGCCATTTTTCATAAAAAAAATATCTAATTGTTTCCTTTGCAATAAAGGGAAAAGAAATTATTTAAACAATTACTGTCAACCAATATTAATATATTAACAGTCAAACCGGCAAATTTTGTCTACAGAAGTGAATAACTCTTTTCTTTTTTACTATAGTACATGGGTTGCATTGAGGTGCTGAAGTCAATGCGGTCCCTAGACTTCAACACACGGACTCAGGTGACAAGGTAAGCTGTTCAATCTTTACTGAGAGGGGAAATTTATCAGAATTTATATGGGGTTGATAGACATGTTAGTCTCTACAGCATCAAATTGCAAGCAATTCAATACAAAAGCAGGAGTCAAAATGATTAGCTTGTAGTCATGCAAATAAGAGGTTCCTATAAATTTCTAAATGTAATTCTAATATAATAAGTGGGGGTAGAACTGTAGATTTGTTTGTGGTAATTTATGCTACCAACAATTTTGCATTTTTCAAGTGAAAATATCAGACACATCAGCAGCATCAGACATTTCTACAAAATGATAGTCACAAGGCTTAGCATGAGGGCTATCCAATCTATTTCAGCCTCAGTTAGGAGACAAACACAGCTTCTCTATTGTGTTTACCAACAATACAGGTCAGATAGTGCATGGGGTTGTATATGAAAGAGCACCTCGGGCATCTTGTATGTCTCTTTCCTTGTGTTTGTGTGTCTTACATGTGATGTTGCTATCAAGCATGTTCCATGCAGTTGTCAACTTCAGATGAAAAACACTCCCCAGCTCCCTTTTCTGTCTCCCGTCCCTTCCTCACTCTCCTATCTCTCATCCACCATCGATTGGCAGTAATCCGAGCCCATCGTGCATCCCTGGCTTACGTACATGGGGGAGAGAGGGGGGGGTGAGGAGAGATGGAGTGATAGAGATAGGAGATCCATTATTGATGATGTTCGCTAATGACTGTGAAAAGCTGCAGTGGTCTCCGTGAACTCACCCTGCTGGATGATATCTTTGACTGTAAGTTATTGAGGAGGAGCTAGAGGAGGAGGAGGGGGAGGAAGTGTTCAAAACAAAACACCAAAACAAAACAACGGGAGGAATCAAGGCATCAATTTGGGGATGATGAATCTGTTGCAGTTGTTGTATTAAAAGTCTTTTTTTTTTATTAAAATTGACTTTTGTGTACTTGGAGCCTTTGTTCATATTTTGTTCCTGAATAGCTTCTTTTAGCGTTGCTAGCACATTTAAATGATATTTATTGCACACGATTGATTGTAGGAGGCACTCCAAAAACAAGATTTAAAGTTTATAGCTGTAGCCTAGAACTGGCCTCAGCATAATTACATCGTAAAAGGCCACAATAAACCATTTAGCAGAGAATTTGAGAGAATTTCAAAAATGTATTTCAGCTCCTTGATTTGAAGAAGGTGCTGTTTCCTAACAGTACTGTCTGTGTCATGCTGTTTAACAGCAGCACAGCTGATAATGAGGCCCAGCATTTTATTGCAGGGTAGGCTACAGACAAAAACAACAACAACCCATCTCTCTCCTCCTCCCTCCTTGTCTCACTCCTCCTACCTCACTTCTCTTGTCAGCATGAGTCATTTGAACATTGTGGTGCTTTTCAAAAATCCCTGAGAAGACCTTTCCTGGAGATGGGGCCTGGGACGTTGCTTTTTAAATATTTACAAGCCACTTGATAGGGGCAGCTTGGCTCTTTATTGCTGTCCTCGCTGTCCCCTGGCAGAGGAATCATGAGCCACAGCCTTGAAGCCAAATCATGCCCCGCTCCCACCATCAAACACAGAGAGGGGGACACGCTCTAAGTGCCCATTAGCCAATTCCCCAGGAGTTTGAGCACAACTCTGAAGAAAGAGACATGCACAGCTAAAAACAAAAGCAGTTGCTTTTGCTTTTAGCTGTGCATGTCTCCTTAAAAACATTTTTGTTTCATAGCAACACCAGATTGCTGTTGTAAAGAGAGCAATCAAAAAAGATTTCTTGACCTTTAAACTCTGATGGGTCTTTGACCGGTGGCTCTAGCAGGGGTGGAAGAATACAAAGTTTATGTTTATCTGTGAGTATTAACCTCTGGTTTTTCCATAAATGTGAGGCAGCAGTTTTCTGCACTCCTGAACACTTCTGAACCTGCATGGCCAACATTTTATTTCAGTTTGACCCATATTGTTGTTGTCTTCATTTTTTTTACTTAGGGAAGCCATCAACAGGCTTTGTGAAGCTGTGCCAGGAGGGAAGGGGGCTTGGAGGAAAAAGGTTAACAGTACATTTATAATCCTACCTTGCATGTTTTTTTTATGTGGAAAGAGATAAATAAACTATGACTTTTGCTCTGCTGCAACACTCAGACTGAAAAAATCAATATCCAAAACAGAAAACAAGCCCATCTATTTCAAGAGATAAATCTAAGATATACACCATGACATTGACATTTGAAATTATGTTACTGTAATTTGCACTTTTTTTTCAGGCCCAAAACAAAGCTCTGCAGTCCATCATGGGGAAGAGTAACCTGCGATTTGCTGGGATGAGCATTGCAGTCAATATTTCTGTAGATGGTCTTGGTCTACTCATCCCAACCACACGTCAGGTTAGATAATAAGCAGCTCAAAGATTAAAATGAATTTAATAGTTTTATAGACATGGTTTGGTCTGATTTAGATGATGCTTTAACTGCAGTGAAATAAGCAAATGAATAAATATGGTGTAAGCTTTCTCAGACTATTGTATGTAGTATACAATATTTGGTCTTTGCTTTCTTGTTGTCCTGTGTAATATATTGATGTGTTATGCCTAATTGTCTGTCTCAGGTGATAGCACATCATCCCATGCAGTCGATCTCATTTGCCTCTGGAGGGGACACAGTAAGTTCAGCTTTGCTGTTTGGAACAAACAACTAAGTTCTTTATTTGCTTCCAACATCACAATCCAAAAATGAAAGTTTTTAGCAATATATATCTGATTTAGTTATGAGGTAATTGTATTTTTCATCCTGTAAATTGCAGGACACACCTGATTATGTTGCATATGTGGCCAAAGATCCAGTTAATCAGAGAGGTATGTTCTTTAAATCATCTCTTTTTGCCTTGTTGCACATTTATGTCTCCTTCTTGAACAAGGATGACACTTCTGGTCATAAGTTTTGGAATGTTTTCTCAATTCAATGGGAAAGTGTTCATAAACTATTGAAGGGGTTTGTGGTATAAGAGAGCTGTTTTAAACATATTTTGTTCATTATGAGAAAGTTTTGTTTGTAATGCAATTCTTTTTACTTTTGTTTAGCGTGTCATATCTTGGAGTGCTCGGACGGTTTAGCCCAAAGTGTCATTAGCACCATTGGCCAGGCCTTCGAGTTGCAGTTCAAGCAGTATCTACACAGCCCTCCTAAAACCATGGCATCCATGGAAAGGTAACAGGAAGTCCCATCAAAACAATGGCTTGCTTTAACTAATGAATAAAAATAGCTTTTGATTTCCGCAATATTGGTGACATTTCTGAATATGTAAGATAATGGGATGCATATAGCATCAATGGGATAGTAAATACAGTCGAATACAGTCACTGGTAAATACACAACATGGGCCTGGCATCCTGCAGAAAAATGATTCTGCATTATTCTCAGATTTCATTGTTATGCATTACAAGTATTATAGTTTATTCTTGTCTTACTTTAGTGTTCAGTTTATGTAATTAATACACAGATCTTCTTGAACAGTGACCAAACATCAAGGGAAATGCTTCTGTAGGAACAGGATAAACTAAGACGCATCTTTTTTTCTGGTTTCAAATGAACATCTTCCTTTCTGCCAGCGGTAGCGACTCTAATGTATCTAAATATCTATCTGATATGGAGCGATCACATTCTGATGTGGTGATGTCACATGATCAGAAGCAATGTATTTGAGAACCCAGCTCTCCTTTTCTTACAGCAAGTTTTTGCTGTATTTAGACTTTTTCAGTCAGATCTTAATAAAACTTTTCCTCTCCTTAACGCGCGTATCTCTCTATAGGTCTGCCAGAGCAGAGGAACCCATGTGGGGGGAGGACGAGCACTTTTCTGACCATGATTACTACAACAGTATCCCAGGGAAGGAGCCTCCTGTCGGGGGTGTCGTAGACTCAAGACTGAGGCCCAGCGCATCCCTTCTGGGTCACATCCACACACAACCACATCATACCGGGACAGCATCCCAGGTAAGTATCCAGGCACTGATATGAAAATGATGTTTAGTCATATCATGCTTTAAAAATAGACTTATGGTGAAGTTCTGTAGTATGTGTACATGTATTTTTTACGTTGGTATGTTTCTGCTTCACCACTGCACTGATCATTCTTCCATCACACCATCAGTGCTTTGCTGCTAACATTGCTGCTAAAGAGTACATGCTACCTTATATTTTAATGTTATCTCAAATGTAATAGAAATGACATCTGGTCTTTATCAACCAGTTTACAGTTAAGGTCTATCATAGAAACTCTCTGACATCCCCATCGTAAACCAGTGACTTATGAAGTTTGCAGCTCCTTCTCCATATATTTGACAGATAATTGAAGCAAGGGAGCATAAAAATGTACCCCATAAATGTCTTCTTGATGTCCCTGCACCATAACTGCCAAAGACAGATGTAATTACACTTGGTTAATGAAATGATTAGCTTCTGCTTGACTCATTATGGTTGTGAGGATGTTTTTCCTTGTGTGGTTGTGTGTTGCAGATGGGCTCACCAGCTAAAAGAGAGCATTCCTCTTACCCACCTAGCCAGCTGTGTTATGAGCTTCACTGGGACACTGAAACAACTAGCAGCTCAGGTGAGACACCCTGTGGTAGTGAGTATAGAACAATATCCGGCTTGTGATGCCTAACATTGAATCAGAGAAATAAACGTTTATTTTTTTAAGGACAGTAAGCTGGAGCACAATGCCTTTTTTATTATTACTTAGTAAATATTGGATTTTTTCTTTAGTCTAGGTTAGATATGTTTCTATGGACTTCAACTGTTCATTTTTATGCGTATATGTGCATTAAGATTCTGTTAGTATGAAAATACAAACTAACGTTGGTACCTGGATGAGTTTTATATCCTAACTAACTCAAAGAGAAGCTCAGTGTCTTTATTCTTTATAAGCTCACACTAATTGGAACCTAATTAGATTGTTGATCAAAACAGCCATTAAGATATGTTTCCCTCGTGCTGCAGACATCTGTCAACTCTGTAGGAAGAACAATTTAGGCAAAATTTAAGGTTTTCTGCTATCAGTTAGATGCTTTTGTCCTTTTAACCAAATTTGTGAATATCAACTCGTATATCTTATAATTATTGCACACTAAAATTATGAGTTGCATGCATGATTATTTAATGAAAATACTGATACAGCAAAATTTTACTTAAGTGAAATAATTATGGACATATAAGTCAACATATTTTCTAATATACTGTGTAATAAAACTCAAAACTTCCTTTTATAATTTAACCACTAGAGGGAGCACTTATATAAAGCATATGAGTATTGTGACTAGGTAAAGTATATAATAGTGAGTCACTCTTAAAAATATGCACACAGATCTACAACAAGTCAGAAATCTTATGAATGCTTTTGTTTTTCTCTGATATGACATCAGATGGGTACTTGTGTGCTGATGGGCAGCCATCAGGCAGCAAAGACTATGAGGAGCACCAGTATGTGAACACTCAGAGTCTAGAAAACCTGAATTCATTCACACCGGGTCCAGATGGAAACAGAGGAGCCAGGGCCCCCGAGAGTCCTAAGAAAGACCTTTTTGATATGAGTGAGTCCTTTAGTTTAATATGATAAACACAGTGAGGGTAAAAATCACAACATCTTGAAATATGAGAGCTATACATCAAAAAAATACAATCATACATATGAAACCTTTTTTCTTCCTTGCAGGGCCTTTTGAGGATGCTCTGAAGCTCCATGAAGCCTGTGGTGGAGCTGTTTTACCAAGCATATCAGAAAGCTCTGGATTGCAACCTGAAGGAGATGGGGTTCGAATCTTGGAAGATCAGTGGCCCAGCCCCCCTCGACGCAGAGCTCCCGTTGCCCCAAATGAGGAGCAGCTCCGCAGGGAGACCTGGTATCACAGCCGGATGAGCCGACGAGACGCAGAGAAACTCCTTGTCCGAGATGGAGATTTTCTTGTCCGGGAGAGCACCACCAACCCTGGCCAGTATGTGTTAACAGGCATGCACTGTGGCCTGCCCAAACATCTTCTGTTAGTGGACCCTGAGGGTGTTGTAAGTCCATTAGCAAATTAAAATTTAACACTTGCACTGTGAACTTCAATGTAACTGTTCCATTGTTTGTTTGTAGAAGTAAAAATAGTTACTTACACCTGTTTTCCTCCATAAAGGTTCGGACTAAAGACATGCTATTTGAGAGCATAAGCCACCTTATATCATACCACCTGAAGAATGAGCTTCCCATAGTGGCAGCTGAAAGTGAGCTCCACCTCAAACAAGTGGTCAGGAGGAAGCAATGAGTCACTTGACCCTGCGTGGGATGTAAACATGCAGGAGACATTACACTGTATGTATATGATACAGATAATAAATGTAGATATCTCATTAGTAGCTAAAAGAGCAGTAGGAGAGCACAGACAAATCTTTTAACCTAGCACATAAGTACTAGCAAGTACAAGCAACAAACAGCGTGTTTAGTACGAGGTTCCTGAAGGTCTGCTGCCCAGTTGGTCTGGTCAACCTTTAAATTAGCTTAGTATAAGTCCTTGTAATGACCGTTTTTCTTGTCAAGGATGAGGAGACTGGTTTCTTAGATTCAGAAGAATATAAATTTAATAATGTAGATTAAAAGAAGTTGAACATACATTAAATATTAAAACATGGAGTGAGACAATACATGAAAGACAGACAGACAAGGTGCAAGGTTATAACCCGGGGAGAATCCCCTCAGAGATCTGTTGTCACACAGAAGTCCAAAGCTGTTCTGCCCAGTTACTTAGATACACCTTCGTTTAAGCACTTTGGTTGTGTGCGTCAGTCTGGAGCCTGTTCTTATGATATGACAAACAAAACCGAGATCTCGTCTATACATTTTCCTGATGGAAGGACGCTGGCCTTGCAGATAGTTTACTAAGGTCAGAATGACATCAATTTAGGAGTCTTATGGTCAGACCTTTCAGCTAGACCTCATACAGTAGGTCTCATTACAATACATGCTTAAATAAAGCTTGTTTTTCTTTATCTCATTTGAATGTTTATTTTTTTTTGCATTAATAGTGTAGATGACCGTTATTCCTGTCAAGGACGATGACACTGGTTTCTTTAGATTGATAAGAATATGAATTTAATAATGAGGATAAAAGATGTTGAACATACATTAAACATTGAAACATGAAGGGACAAAACATTAAGACATACAGACATGGTACGAG
>JBAMHX010000016.1:17721877-17734177 GCA_037177515.1 Pseudomugil tenellus | reverse complement strand
TTTTGTTTATTTATTTTTAAATGGTTTTACTTGCTTTATAATTAAATTAAATTAAATTAAATTAAATTAAATTAAATAGTTTAGTTTAGTTTAGTTTAGTTTAGTTTAGTTTAGTTTAGTTTAGTTTAGTTTTAGTTTAGTTTTAGTTTTAGTTTTAGTTTAGTTTAGTTAATGACAAAGCATGGACATAACTGTTGACTACACTATGTGCTAAAAACAGTGAGCAGATGGAAGATTAAATTAGCTGTCCTTTTTCTGTGCAAAAAACAACACTATAATTCAGGCTAGATAATACAAGACTCCATTAGTTTAACAAGATCAATTCCTAAAAAATATCCTTCTACATCTCCTTTGACAGATTATTCACTGACCTTGATATTCTCATGCTCCTCTTTGGGAATGGTGTCCTGCATGGCCTGCAGTTTGGCTTCTAGTGTTGCAGCCTGCTCCTCAGCTTTGACCCGCAGAGTTTTCTCCTCTTGGAGTTCCTGCAATGTCTGAGCGAGCTGTTCTGATACGGCAGACAATGCCTCTTTATGTTTTGAAAGTGGCACAGCGTCTTTCAGCTGCAGGGCGTCCTGTGCCCGGCCCTCTCGTTCAGCACATAGGCAATCCAGAGCCTGGGCCGCTTCCTGTCTGGCCACCTCCAGTTCCTCTCTTACTGCTGCTAATGTACGCCTGGAGCGATCTGATGAAACACAAACATGATTATGTGCAAGGTGAACAGAATAATCTGCTAAAACTAAATGTAATAACAAAAAATGGCTCTGCATACCTGACATTACTGAGGGTTCTGAGATCTCTGAATGGTCTTCTTCCTCCTCTTCGTCATCATCTTCATCTCCACGTGGAGGAGGTCTGAGTCTCTCCAGCTCCAGGAGGGCATCATTTAGCCTTCTTGCTACATCTGCCCTCTCCCTGGCCAGCTGCTCACACTGGAGCCCAAGGGTCACTTGGACCTCCTCCAGCTCAGAACGAGGTACACACTTTTTCAGTCCTCCTTCCAGCTCAGCCAAACGCTCCTGAAGACGGTGGACCTGATCTCCATCCCCAGCTGCTTCTTTCCGTGATGTTCTGCTCTCAGCCAGAGCTATCTCCAGCTCAGAAACTCTATCACGAAGAGACTTCACTGTTTCTGCTTCTTCTCCTTTGTCTTCTTTCTCTGTGTCTTCCTGCACAGACTCTTTTTGAGCTACAGCAGCCTGGAGTTCCTTCACTTTCTCTGTCAGCTGTTTGATTGTGTCATTGTCATGGCTGCTCTGAACTTCTGCCTCCTGCCTCTTAGCAAGCTCCTCCTCCAACTCCGTCACCTTGGCTCTCAGCTGTTGCGCCTCCTGACTCAAACCATCTTCTGCAGACCCAGCAACTGCTCTGGTAATATCCCTTTCAGCACACTCCACAGAAAGCACCCCAAGGCGCATCTGTTCTTTTAGCTCATCCAGCTCAGACTGAGAGGACGCCAACTGCTCCTCCAGCTCTTGCAGCTTTACTTTTAGAGCTTCTGTGCTTTCTCCATCTGCGGCTTCAGACTTCTTATCCCCCCTGTAGAACAAAGCACGATGAAGTAAGTACTAAAATATAAGTAATTACTTTGCCTTATTTCACAAACAGATTAAATATCCTTGATAAAAATTTGGACATGTCTGGATGCTGTAAGGGGTTTTGAACCCTTCACCTATTTAAACACTTAGATATTACATAATATACATAATCGACCATAACATAGTGATTATAACATTATTAATTATTATTATTATTATTATTATTATTATTAATAATAATAATAACATTATTATGTTATATATAGAACATTATAACATTACATAATCGACCATAACACCATAATGTAGTCATTTTTACATACATGTATACTATTGCCATGGATTGTACAATGGTACAATCCATGGTTTTTAAGTGGGTAATAAATCAACAAAACCGTAACATTTTGAGTCTGAATGACACAAACAGACCTGCCCCATCTCTACTTTACTGTAACAGAATTTTCTAAGTTAAGCACATTGTTCTTTTGGAATAATGTTATGACATTATCAAAGGTGTATACCTCTAAGAATATAAGTTCAAGCAGTTGAAATGTGGCAAATGTTATATTTGCTGGCAGTGTTTTATTAAATAATCAGTCTTACAGCTCCTCGGATACACTGGAGGCTTCCTCAGAGGCTTGGGCCTGAGAAAGGCGCTCTTGGAGGGCTTCAAACTCCTTCCTCAGGGTCTCATACTGTGCCATGGGGACAGACTCCAGGCTGGTAGTCTGCATGTCTGTGTCATCCTTCTCAAACATCTCCAGCATCTGTACACAGTAGAGAAAAAAAATCGAGCAGTATATAGATGTTAACAGCTTTGATTATTATTTTTATTTTGGTTACAGAATACATATTGATATTTGGAATGTAGGTGTCTGAAAAGGGCACCTACAAAAAAAGGTGATATGAGGAATATCAAAGTGATAAATTCTTATATTTCAACCTCTATTGAAGGCAGAGTTCTCAAAAAAGGATGTGACAAAGTACAGCTTTTTTTACACTCCCTTATTCGACTAAAAAATATCAAAGCATCAATCAGATCTCTTTTTCTTAACTATTTAACTTCCTGGTCTACCATGTGGTGGAGGTAAATTTGCAGTGATTATGATTATTTTCTTTAACAAATTGTGGAAATAAACCTGCCTAAGCCATTTCTACCACTCTGTTTTGTTATGTAAAACCCAAAGCAAGTGTTTTTCCTTCCACCACTGTTTCACATTTTCAACAGTTCACTGCTGTAATGTTGTTATTAACTTACATCTTAACATTTTGCTAAAAAGCATTTATTCTGATTATTTTTGTCCGAATTAAACAGGAAAATTCAGAAAAACATATTGTCTTAATGTGGAAGTTAAAGGGTAAAAGTTTGCTAGCATTCCTAACATCAGCTTGACCTACATTGACCAAAAAAAGCATTGCATTCAGGTGAATCCTACTTAACATTTTATTGCAACACAGATACTGTTGTCATATTCACAAACAGTTCCTGGCATCTCCACTAAAATATCTGCTGGTGGTGCCAAAAGGGAAGAACAAGAAAACCTCTAGAAAATCATTGGCCCCTGACATCACTGACTACGAGAAGGAACAACACAAAAAAATCTATTGCTATTTTCATAGACGTTGATAAAACAACAGAGAAAGGCCTCTTGGCAGAAGGATGTGCATTGCCGCTGCCTCATTGTGAACAATGGAGTTGCTTTTCGTATGAAGTGTGCAATACATTTCCATTTCCTTTCCTTGCTACAATGTTTGGCTCTTTTTTTAGATGCAGACCAATTTTCAAAATGCAGCACAAACAAAAGTCCTGACATTGTCAGGAGGAAAAATATATAAATAAGGTACAGATTATTCATACTGAAGGTACTGATTATTACCTGAAGAGATATAAACCACTATGACAAACAACAGCAGGTAGCTTTGGTTGTGATCTCTTTCTGTCTTTCATTTATAATTTATCATTAAAATGTATAAATCTATTCTTTATCAATTCATTTTTATTAATTTAAACCTGTTGGGTCTTACATCAGGAGTCAGTGTTCCTGCTTCTCTGCCACACCGCACACTGCAGCAGAGCTACTGTGAAACTGAGCTTGCATCCACAATAGTCATTTTTCCAGCAGTGAATGAACAATCGGCTGCCACAGAGCAAAACATGTCATAAACTTCAAAGGAAAAATAGCTCTCCTAACATCAACCAACATGACCCAGTTTTTGAAGGATGTCTACAAATCCCTCCATCTAAGTCAGATGCTGTTCTGTCCTGTTTATACCTGTGTAAACTCAAGTGTATTAGTCTGCTATTGCTGTGTCTATAAGCTTAAATAATCATAAATAATGCTTGAATCAGATACACCCAGCTGCTTACAAAACAGAGACATGTAATAATCACTTCACTCATATTACAATTTATCTGCATTAGGGATGTTTAGGGAATGTGTATGGATGGAATTACTTCTGTCTTCTTCATTACATGTATAAACAAACAGCATAAACATGTAGTTGTGCTGTGTGGGTTTAATTGCACTTACTTGTACTTTAAGAACAAGTTCGGAGTTTTGTGACCTGAGTTCTTCTATTTGTTTACGCAGCCCAGCAACTGTTCTCGGGTCCTCAGGAGTGGCAGAGGGGTTGGCAGAGTCGGTGTCCGTTTGAGAAGTGGCCTCATCCTGAGCAAGAGAGGCTCTGGAGCGCTTGGAGAGCAGCTTTTCTAGATCAGGAGACCACAACAAAAATAAATCACTGAACTCCCTGACGTGACCACAGACAAGAATGCTAAAGCCGCACTGCGTGCATGCATAGAAGTATATACATGTTTTTTTTTTTTTTAATTGGAAAGAGGAAGGTTCACAAATGCCTGAGCTGCATACCTGGAAAGTCCAGCATTTCATCCATATCCTCAGAGTCACTGGCACCTATGCCATGGCCCCCCTTCAGCTCCTCAAGCAACTTATCCCTCTCTAACTCTGCCTCTTCTAGGCGCTGCTTTAGCTGGGACAACTATTGAACACAAGGAAAACTGATGATTGCCTTGATTTATATTAAAGACACAGTTTTGTTAATATTTCTGTCTTAAGTTAAAATCTTTTTTGACATTTCAGGACATATAAGTGGAACATTGACTTGATACTATTTCCTACATTAATGTACCTCCTCCAAGGCAGAGAGAGCAGTCTGTTGCTGCTGCTCTAAGGTTTTGATCTTCTGAAGCAGACGGCCTCTCTCTAAACGAAGCCGGCGGATCTCCTCAAACACCTCCTCATCTTCTGCCTTATCCGGACAACAACAAAAGCACTTTCCTATAGTGAATACCAAGTAATACAAAGAAAGAACTTATGTTTGCAGCACTAACCTGGGCTGATTGTTGGCTTTCTGGAGGCAGGGGGGAGGGAGACTGAGACTTCTGGGGTTCAGGGGATGGAGCAGGAGAAGCTGGACTTCGAGGCTTTGGGGAGGGCGGCAAACCCTGGAACTTAAATGATGATGATACGGTTGAGCTACATGCAAGTAATATAGGATATTTTGTTTGAGTTAAACAGTCTGATACATTACTGTAAGGCTTGTTGTAAAAACAAAGCAGAAATGCTTTCCATGCAGTATCATAGTACCTGCAGTGGAGAGCGGGGCGGTAGAGGAGCTTTCCGCTTGCGGGGGCTAGTCCCCCCTTGCAGTGATGATGCACCTGAGGGGATTTGATGGGGCTGCGTGGGAGTAAGGAGGGGTGGGGCATCACTGATAAGCAGAGATCAAGCTCAACTTTAAAACATCACCATCTTATCTTGGAAACAAACAGGATAAGACAAAGTGGAGAGAAAGCCAACCAAAAGAAATCAGCACACAGAAACAATGACCTCATATTGGAAAACATGCACAATATGATCAGTAATAATGAGCCATGATCTCATTGATGGAAGGAGTGATGCAATGCATGATTATGTAGCATTACCTCCTCGCCTGTGCTTTCAGAAGCTATGTATGCAAAAAGAAAGAGAGATTAAAAAATGCTTAAACCTCTTCAGTAGGATCAGCAAACCACTACACGGCCATAAGTCTACTTTATACATATTATAAATATATTATTCTCCCACCGACTTTCTCTTTATATATCTCCCATTCATGTTTTATATGAACCCTCCAAACAGGCAGGAAATTATACACTTACACGGTCAGGCGTCATATGCACAGTAAGTCAGACCAGTCGCACATCTGCTTTTCATATATCGGCAAATTATATTTTGGGATATTGAAGTGGAACAAGCTTTTTGTTTCATTCTTTAAAATCCCAATTTACTGTCACACCAAGCTGTCTTCCAAATACACTTACTATTTATTACAAGAGCATTGTGGGGATAATTGTGTCAAACACAACAACAAGAAACCAAAAAGACAAAAAAAGCAAAAGAGAAGTGATAAAGTATTAAAGTACTAAAAAAACAGCTTCATACTGGTTTAAATACAGAAAAGCACCATACTGTTTAAAGAAGCATCATAAGATCTTTGAGTGAACAATAAAGGAAACACTTCAGGAAACATAAGCATAAACATAAGTCTGATACTGTACCTAGAGGTACTCCATTCTGCAACATCCGAATGATGTGCTGGTTGCCTGTGGCTGTGCTGTAGTCCACAGCTTTTTGACTGAGCGAGTCAACCAACTGTGTGTTGGCCCCACCTCTAAGAAGAGCTTTGACAGTCTCAATGCTGTCACTCTCACAGGCTAGCATCAATGCAGACCTGTCAATTACATGATATATAAGAATAAAAAAACTTCTCTTATAACAAACTAATTATTATTATTAGAAAAACTGAGCACTAGAAAACAACTTAGTTTTTAGTTTGGCTGTTTTAGACCATTGGTGAGGTAACATGCAAAGATCATTTTTATATATATGAAAACAAATTGGTAGAATTAACACAATAAACTGTGTGGAAAAGTAAGGATGCATTTTCTGGGATTTTCTAAATAAATGTACCTTCCTTGGTTGTCTTGTATATTTGCATTGGCACCTCGACCCAACAGGAAAACACACAGCTCCACTCTGCTCATTTGTGCTGCTAAGACCAGCGGTGTGGCCCCTTCCTGTGAGATATATCACCATCGAAACATCATGAAAAAAAAGCACTTTAAACCTAAATAAACATATGAATAAGTCTTTAACTAAACCAACAAATTAAATGGGAATAGTAAATGTTGTAAAAATAATCAAACGTACACTGTCTTGGACATCCAGATTGGCTTTGAAGTCCCACAAGGTCTCAGTACAGGACAAGCACCCACTGATGGCTGGGAGACACAGTCAGGAATAAAGGTATAGACAATCTCTATACAATATGTTATGGCTTACAACATAAGTGACATGACTTAAGTGACATTAAGTAACTAATTAATTTCTCAGCACTGTAAAGTGTTGTTGACTGAAAAACTTCAGTAAATTAAATTTGGAAAGTTATTTATAAGAGAAATGTGATACTTGCAGACTTATTTTGTTGTTCTGTAGCTGTTACCTGCATGATGAAGTGGTGTTCTACCAATGCTGTCAGTGCAATCTACTGCCAACATTTCCTTGCAGAGCAGAAACAATATAGATAATTCTCATTGTAGTCAATGGAAATATGAATAATTACAAAACACACATTTATTCTACTAAATGGTCTTCTACAGAAATATGTTTCACCTGCAGCAGCCTCTTTAAACACTCTGGTTGGCTGTTTTTTGCTGCAAGGTGAAGGGCGTTGAAGCCTGAGGTCAACCAGACAGAACCCATCAATGAAACATGTACTCTTTGTTTATAGCATGACATCTTTTTCTATAATAAAATATCCCACCTGCCCCATCGGTGACATTGATGTCTGCTCCATGGGACATGATTACCTCCAGGCAATCTAACCGACCTTTGGATACAGAGAGATGAAAGCTGGCAGATAAAAGAAGGATGACATGTTATTACAGGAAAATAAATTTGGCTTATATCTACATGTCTGATTTCTGAGGATTGATCAAAACCTGTGATGTTTTCCATGTGGTTATTTAAGACGGAGTCATTTACCAAATACCTATATTTTTTTGAAAAGCCAAGAAGGTATTTTCTTTATTTTGGAGTAATACTAGAAGATAATTTTCTCTGTCAGTGTGGAAGTAATTTTATAGTCAGACTGGTTCTGTACTGACTTTGAAAATATTAAAGCCAAATGTATTAAAGTGACTAGTATGTGCACTGCTTAAACAGAAGGCTGAAAATAAATTGAAGACGATCAATATAAAAATAAGACTAGCAGGAGCCATCTGAGGAAGAGTGGGAAAACATGTAGATAGTAGCCAGAATATGCTACTTACCAAAGCAGTGTTTCCGTTTTGGTTATTTTCTGAACTGTGGTATTAATATATCCTAAAACAATTGCTAAAGTTTTAATTAACTATTAAGTTTTTTTTCTACACAGTAAGAAAGTAAAAACGCTCATATCTGGCATTTGTTTGAACGGGGATTATGTTATCTGTCTATTGATAACAAAGCTACCTTTTCCTGAGTAAAAATCTTGTTATAAGAGCAAACACACCTGCTGTGGGCTCTGGAAGTAATCATGTATGCTACTCTTTTGTCATTTTGGTGGATAGTATTAAAAAGATGGATTTTCACTTTGACACATACTAACAAGTCCCTATTGGTTTACAAGCAGCACTTTTCACAGTTATTGGTTACAGTGCCCTCATTTTATTACAGGTTTTTCTCCCATTTAGACTTTAACAGATGGAAAATCGTTTATGCAAAAACACACTTATATTAATATAACTTTGTTGCACAACAGATTGTTGACAGAATCTTATTAAAATATTCTGCAACTCTCCAGTAAATTAAATATATGTCTCCAGTATCAGAACTTACGCTGACTTGCCCTCAGCGTCCAACTTGGTGGGACAGAGTCCTTTTTTGACAATGAGGGCAGAGACTTTGTCAGGTTCATTTTGCTCCACAGCCTGCAGGAGTCTTTCATCGCTCTTGCTCCAGTCCTGACTCTGAGGAGGGGGGGCAGCCAAGTCACAAAACAGGTCACAAATGAAATCTGAGACCACACTGCATATCTCTCAACATACAAAGAAAGATTATTTTATTAAATATGTTAAAATGTTATTTTTCATACTAAATAATTTTAACCAGGCAACAAAAACATAATTTAATCCAGAAATGTTATATATGTAATTTTTTATGCTTTTTCTTTCTTTTAGAGGTAGATATACAAACAGAAAAAGGATACCTACTGGCAGCGGTAGCAAGCTCAGACAAGGACAGAACCGCTTCATCAAGCTAAAGACAGGCTGCTGAGGATCCATATGGCCAGCAGGAGGTCACACACAACTAAATACTTCTAGAGTTTACAAACCCACCACCACATGTCCCACCTGGAGACACACACTACCACCTGGCAACATAATATACCAGTTTAACCCCAGATAATTTTAGGAAATGAACTACTTATAAGTTTCTTGAAGATACCTTTCAGAGGTCAGAGCTACATCAACGCAGACATCTGCATACCAGAATGCTACGTTAAATGCTACCTTCAGTATAGCTGCATCGCCCGTCACACATACCGTCAGTCAGAATCACTGTGATTCTCTGTCCTGAAATCTCTTTGAGCAGCATCCCCTCTTTGCATTTAAAGCAGCATCATCTCTCTGCCCTGCTCTGTTCTGCTAACAGGGACATAGCCAGCTTGTCCACCGCAACTCCCCTCCCTCCTGTCCTTACTGTCCTCCTTTCTCCAACCTAATAATTTCCCTGCTGCCTTCTTCTGTGTAGCAGGCAGTTTTCTCTTCTTCACCAGTTTCTGTCAGTCCTGCAGACTTTAGCAGCGTCATAGAGCTGTTCCTCTGCAGCGACAGAGCAGGGCCTGTGTGATGCGAAGACTCAGCAAAATAGAGAAGGATAAAAAAAAAGGTGGATAAGCTGCACTCTGCACTACTGGTTTGGATGGCAGTGGATATATAGCAAGACATATAAACAAGTTGTATATATTTCTTTATGCTACAGCTTTGTTATTTGTACAGTAATATCCCTTATAGAGATTTCTTTAGTCCTGCTGATGTAGGGATCACTGGATATAAGGAGGTAAGAGAATTTCTTGTCATTAAAACAGGTTACAGGGTTTTGCAAAAGGCATCACCAGAATCAGCATGTTGCTGATTGATTACAATTTCTGTATCATATGGTTCATATTGAAAGCAGTGACTAATAGCAGCAAAAAGATAGCAGCATGGAAGTAGAAATTTCTGGTGTGTGTCTGTCTATGTATGTGTGCGTGTGCATACATGTGAATAATTGAAGGCTACCTGAGATCACTGGTTATAGCAGTAGTCTGGGCACGGCCCTGCTATCCTGCTGCTAGTGACACAAAATCCTGATCCCCCTCCCCACCCCCACCCCCACCCCACTGATACATTCACAAACTGGGAACATGTATAAATGATTACTTCATACAGAGATACAGAGCAGCTGAACACTATAATAGTCAGTTAAAAAGAAAATAACTCCTATGCATAGAAAAATATTGTACTCCATAACAATAACTCATTCATTTTCTATACCGCCTGATCAGGGTTGCGGAGAAGCTGGAGCTTATCCCAGCAGGTGAGACTTAACAATAAGTATAAATGCAAAACTCATATCAGGTTCTTACCTCATTCTTTTTAAACTTTGCTTTCAGACTTTTCATTATGATCTAGTGGGCTCTTCTCAGCAGAAACAATCCAATAAAAACAACATATGAAAAAATATATTAAAAACAATCATTCAATATTTTTTTCAAATTAACTTTAGTAGGTTTTAAGTTAACTCAGTTAATATATGAGATTATTTCAGTATAGCCTCACATTAAAGACCCTAGTCAATGAAGACCCTAATGTTAAATGATAACCTTTAATATAACTGATACCGAATGTAGCTTCAAGGCTTACTGAACCCTAGCAGATACCTGAAACCTACCTGTGGAGAACTGTAAAGTTCTAGGTGGGGGCTTCCTCTGTCCCATCAAGCGCTCAGCAAAACACTGAAGTTCCTGCTATCAGACAGAGCGGAAGTGAACCCGCCTCCCACACCAAAATCAGCCAATCAGCGATGCGTGCACCGCCGGATCTGTGTTTGATTGGATGGCATCTGTCGCATGGGGAGAATGAGTCCGCACAGTATTTAGTTATTTTAATTGGCAAACATAACCGATATTATTGTTGTTATTAATGGTGTTAAATCGCCGTTTAATGTGGAAAAAATACTCCCTCTACAGCAACGTGTTGATTTTTCTGTGATATCCAGTTCTGAAGTCTCTCTCTTCTTTAGCTTACATTTAACATTGGTGGGAAAGTTGTGTACGCCTTTTATCCAATCGCTAAAACGGCAAGGTAAAGTTCACCAATGAACAACCAGAGAAGTTAAACCAGGAAGTAGTTAAAAAAAACAAGCGATCATTAGGAAAAGAAATGCTATTTAAACGGTATGATAGACTTCAGTATACGTTTCCCTTGTTTTACTCTTATTTATACTACACTTTAGATTACACTTAGGCTATTTACTTATTCAGACTGGTTTTCATTTAACTAGTCTAATTAGCCATTTTCACAAACAGCTAACAGCTTAATCAATATTAAATGGTTGAAGAATAGCTACTTAACATGATAATAATATTTAGTTATTATGTGTTGTTGTGAACTTCTTGACTCAGCTGCTCCACAAGGTTCCACTATGGATGCTGAAAAAAATAGTAATTTGACTTGCTAGAAGCATACTTTGCATCTCCCTTTGACATTTCCACTCTGATACAGTTCAGAAGGAAATATTATGCGGGATAGCCTACTGGTCATTGTGTACTTGACAGATTTACTTGCTGGTTATTTAAAGGTCACCCCCACCCCCCAAAAAGGTAAAAAATAATAATAGTAATTTGATTAAACATGAAAGTAATTCTGAAACTGTTTTTCAAACTTGTCCTATAACATGAAGCACTGCACTTTCCAACAAACAACAAAATTGAAGTGTTTCACATAGGAAATTAATCTGCATTGGTAGTACCAGTACCCACATGATACCCTGCTAAAGAATGACATGCACATGACACACCAGTATTATACAAAACCGTTTTAAAGAAACAAGGCACATGGTGATTCAGTTAATTGTATTGTAATTATACATCCCTTTAAAAAGTATCATATTTACACTGGCAAAAATATGAGCCAGGACTTAATAAGACATTAATAGGTCTATCTAATAAAAAGTATAACCTTTGTTGTTGCAAACAGATAATTGTTCTGTATTTATATCCTACGGGTAAATCCATCCATCCAGCTTCTCTTCAGACCACTCAAACTGACACTCCCACTGTACAGAATCACCAATTTTCTGCACATCAGTGTACACCTAACACACCCTGATCACACATGTATCTCGAACAGTGTTAATGACTTTAAAGAGGCTTCACAGCTTATAGTTGAAAGTTGTATTTCAAACCTCTATGCTTAAAATGTTACCAGATTCTGTGAGGTAAGCATGCAGTGGAAGCTGATAAAATGTGATATGATTACACATGGTGTGTACACTGATGTGGTCTTCTTTGTTTTCTTTGCTGTATATAGAAAGAATTGCTGGATGTTGTGGCACCCTACATTTAAAATCTACAGAAATAAGAGTATTGGTTTTTTATAGTCATTTTTGATTAAGAGATTCTTAATCTGTTACTGACTTGGTAAATTCATGCATAAATCATTAAATGTATA
>JBAMHX010000016.1:17685817-17706981 GCA_037177515.1 Pseudomugil tenellus | reverse complement strand
AAAGGGGGGTTTTTTTCCAGGGAGAGAACTTCCCTTTTTTGGGGAAAAAAAAAGAAGGGGAAAAAAAACCACCTCTTTGTCTCCCCCCCCCCCCCCCCCCCCCCCCCCCCCGCCCCCATCAGATAATTTCTGCTAATTGTTAGCAGGTTGCTGAGGTCCCAGACACACATGGTTTTAGCATAACACAAAATGCTCTCACCGGTTTCATTAGTTGGTTTAGAAATTCGAAAGAACCCCCTTTGTTGTTTTAGCACAGATGTTTTGTTTTTTATTCACAGAATTTCTGCTGTCCGAGTCAACACAAGTGTGCCATTGTTTACAAACCCTGAGTTTCATTGTCTTGTCTTGAAGAAAGAAAGCAGTGATAGAGGCCACATGTTCTCATTAAAGGTGAATGCTTGCCAGATGTTCCGTGCTAGCAAATGAATGGCATGATTGGAGTGTGTGCATTTTTGTGAGGCATTTGCTTTTTGTAACAAAAATAAGGTTTAAGATATTGTATGTTTGTTTTTCAGTGAAAAAAAGCCAACAAAGCTACTTCTTCCTCAACTTGATGCTTTAACTTTAAACACTCTATCTGCAACAGCAACAAGTCCATTTACAGCTCAAAACACAGACCAACACAGTCACTGGTGTCATGGAGAAGATGGACCAGCAGTTATTTTGATAACTGTTATTTACGCATCCATCCATATATAACTGAAGAAAAGACATACCGTTTGCATCGGTATTAATTTGGAATATAGTTTAATTTCCTCAAAAAGTTTGAGCTCAGGTGGTCTGCTCTTGGTCTATTACTATTCCTACCGTTCAACATTTACTGTTGTTTTTTTTTTTTTTGTTATCACTCCAGTGAATTACATATGTGTATATATATGCAGCCCAACATCTAACATATTATCAGTCTTTGTCAGCATTATGAATATTTTTTATTTTCAGATCTGGCTTTGTAAGGAAAATTACCACCTGGTTAGATAAAGTAAAATGACCTAATTATGGATGCTTAGCAGTGACTAGTTTAGAACAGGCTACACTATTGGCCGTTTCCATCTCTTTCACAGTTCTCTATGTTTGAAATGTCTATTTATTTTAAAAAAAAATGTATTGTTTAAACTAAATCACTGTTTAAGAAAAGCAGACAGGAAGAGCAGATTTAGTTCTGAAATCTAAATAATTGTACAAAATGATGTGCTGAGGTGATCAATAGCCACCGAAGCAGTAAAGGAGAAGGATTTCTTGCTGCTGCATAACCTGAAGCTCTTTTCTAGATCCGATGGTTGAGAACATTTTTAATCTGTGTTAAATTGTCTTGGCTGCCCCGATTTTCTCAGCCATTCTCTTGCCTTGTTACCCTTCACTTGCTTTTGTGTTTAAACCCACCTCTATTTTCATGCATCTCTTTCCTTTTGCTTGGGAATTAGAGGTGTGAAATGTGATGTGGTGGGCAGTAGAGTTGTGGTGTTTTAGGGGTCTCAGGTGTGTTTATGTGTGCACCTGTGTGCATAACTCCGATTGAAGGGTGCCAGGCTACACTTTAATCCTGGCTTCAGCAGCGGTGCGACCCGCTCCAGATGGGGCCATTGTACTGTGCCATGCATCAATAATTCACAGAGAGCCAGAGAAAGTGGCGGAGTGTGTCTGCCTGCTCAATAATTAACCAGGGAGGGAAAAGGCTTGTATGTACAGCCCGGGTCTCTCTCAAAATGCCCGTTCAAATGGCCTTTGATGTCGCCTGCCTGGGGGGTCTTTGAATTTGTCGGCTCATTAAGATGTCACCTCTCTTTTCCTTTTATTTGTTTAGTAATACGGTGTTGCACTGAGCAAAAGCTGAATTTAAATTGTGATGATGGCACAAATGCATAATGTACCTGTGTTGGGGTGTGTGTGTGTGTGTGTGTGTGTGTGTGTGTGTGTGTGTGTGTGTGTGTGTGTGTAAGGCAGTAGCAATGACTGTTACAGTAGTCAGCCATGGTATATAAAGAGCTATTTTCAGTCCTGTGTCCCAGTGCACCTACTGCTGGTGTAAGGCTATAAATGAAGAATTATTTTCGCCCCCATGCCCCACAGTTCTGTCATGCCATGCTATGAGTTTCCTCCATATTAAGTCTTTTTGTTTTCACTGCTTCTTCTTCCAACATCGGTTTATTAAAGTGGAAAGTTCAGATGGCTATAAATAACCTAGATTCAGGCTTCTACTGTTTTATCTTTGCTGCTTTCTTTAGTCTTATCTCCTGATAAATTACTGTAAATATAGGGTCTGAAACTCTAAGGCCATGTTTTGCTTTGGTTTTTTTTCCTGTGAGATGAAGCAAAGAGACTTGAAGCAACTTACATTACTTCTCATCATGACAGGAGATAGTTCATTACATTTAATGACACTATATCCATGTCATCTCCACACATACTCTAATGCCTCTCACTACAAGCTTCACTTTCTTCCATCCCCACTTTTAACATGTTCCTTCTCTCTATATCTCTCATTGAAAATACTCCTTCCAGGTTCATTCTTCTTAAACATTACCGTCTCTCGCACATACTTTGTTTTAGTTAACTTTGTAAAAGCCCATCTGCTGTTTTCTTTCTGCTTCTTCCTCTCACCTCCTTCCTCGTCCCCTCCTCTATTAGAAATGAGGGAGTTGTCGGAGTTGCCCTGGCCTGCCCCAGTGGGTCAGCTGGAGGAGGAGCCCCCCATCAGAGAGCAAGGTGACCTCTCACCCTAAACACCCCCAATTCGCCTTCCTTTATCAGTTCAAACACAAACATATGCAGTCACCCCGGCCCTCCTTGACCCTGTTCTCCTACATCTGCTCTACCGAAAGCAGACTGCATCTGCAGCACCTGCATCTGTCCCTGCCTGTAGCAACTGTTGAATGTTGGGGGGTAGGGGTAAGCCTCTCTTCTTTACCATATTACCCTCTGGCAACCAACCATGCACGTTAAGCTTCCTGCAATGAGGATGTCTGCTGTGTCATTGTCAAGATACTTAATGCTCCGTGGCATACTTAATGATTCATTACAGCTAGAATTTTACCTAAATTAGTCACACTAGTGGTAAACAACAGTTTGGTGTGATAGTCTGTAGTAATACCTATCCAGTAAGTCATTTCCAACTTTCACCACAAGAAGACAAGCAACAGAAATAACCAGAGAAGATGGCAACTTATTAGCTCAATCCAGGATAAGTAAAAAAATAAAATAAAATTAAATAATGGCGGATAGTTTTGTTACTGTCAGAGCTGGAGCTGCTCGTCGTGCATTGTGGCCGATCTGAGACATCCCTGTGTCTCTGCAGTAGCTGGATATCTGTTGCTTATCCCCGTCTGGCTGAGAGGTTTAATCCCTTTTGAACACATTGTTTTTGTAAAGAACATGACTCACTTTTTCTATCCTTCCTTGCCAACAGTGCAGTTTGATGGTGCTGAGTGGGATCGCTCATCTCCGCCTGCAGAGCGACTGCGCCCTCCCGGGCCCAGGTCCAGCCCGCTGGCGGGAGGGGGAATGAAGTTTCGGATGCCTCATGAAGGTTCAGCAATGGTGGGAGAAAGAGTTGACCCTACGCTGCCTCTGGAGAAGCAGGTGTATGTATGCTGTCTTCTTCTGAATCCCAACCCTCAGTCTTAAACAAGAAAATGTAATGGTCTCATCCGAGTAATAGTTTAGTATTAGTACATTTAGTTAAAGTTAGCTTTCTTCAAAATGAAACAAAATGCTCTGAAACGCTCCATAATAAAAAAAAAAAAAAATCACTCTGTCCAGTGGTAACAAGTGAAGTGTTTATAAATCAGAGATAAAAAATAAATAAATAAATAAGATAGTTTGACTGAAGCATTTTCCCAGGTTGAGGTTTTTAAAATCATCAGAAAAACCATCCTCTGCAAGTCATGTAAATTTAATTGTTGTTGGCTGGAAATGTTTCCCTTTTTATGCACATACATTTGTCACACTTAGCATGAAAGCAGTTATGCATATGTAAGAGGACATAACTGTACAGTAGAGCCCATTAACAAACCCAGAACCAGTTTTATTGCTTGGCTTTGATCTATTAAGGGCTTGGATACATTAAAACTAAGCAGTTAAGTATTTCAGCGAGGAAGAGCCTGAAAAGGTTAGCGTGAACTAATTAGGTCAGACCATTAAAGGCACACATTTAATGTTGTCTTCATTTCAGACATCATCCGTGTAATTTATGTGTCGTGTAACAAAACACAAGTAAATGATTCCCCTTAAGCACAGGTGTTCATTCAGACACATTTCACACATTCCAAACACATAATATGCACAAATTCACTTCAGCAGTTTGATGTGCTCCATTACACCTTCACGATGTTTTGCTATAAGCTGTGTGGTTTCTTCAACTTCCCCTTTAACAAGAACAATATTATAATGATTCATGTTGTTTGGTCGACAAAAAATAGTTCTTATCCCTGAATTGGTCAAATTAGAGAAGAACTGCTAGGAATTGAATGTGTTAGAATGGTTTATTGAATTGGCAACGAAGCAGGACTGGGACCATCAGAGTTACAGTCAATTAGCCGACATGATATTAATTTATTTGCCAAAGCCCAGCAAGGGAAGGTTTTTAAAGAATAAGTTGCCTTTGTGCTGTTTCTGCTGTGTCCTACATCTTATGGTAAGTGTGTGTGCTCCAACAGATGGTACCATGGTTCACTGTCACGTTCAGAGGCAGAGTTGCTGCTAACGCTATGTAAAGAGTGTAGTTACCTGGTGAGAAACAGTCAGACCAATCGCTCGGACTACTCCCTATCCCTGCGGTAAGACAAACACACACACACACACACATACACACACACTTACAACAAGAGAACTGTCAATCTCGCATAACCTGCTCAGCAATTAAACTTCACATTTCTCATTTTTATGTGCCGCCTGGCTATGTAACATGCAAAATGTGCATGTGAAGTCACCTAAGCTGCCTTTCTCATATTGCAGTCTCCCACACCTCTCCATCTGTCTCTCCCTCTTATCTCTCCCATCCACCATCACCTTCACTTACGATCACTGCCGCACTGATTCCTCTCCTGATGCTCAAGTGCAGGGAGCAATTCTGCTTATGTGGTCGAAATCTCTCTCTTGTAATTACCATCACGATTCATTGTACTGGCCTTGCACCAGTCTCCCATCATCACTCTGTCTTCACACCATCCTTCGCCTCTTTGTGGTCTTCCTCCTTGGCCCCACTGGGCCATCTAAGTGGTAATCAGGCAGGTAGAGCACACTTCAGTGAACACATCATCCTCCACATAATCACTAATGAATATGAATTACCTTCTGTGGGACACCCAAGATGGGAATTAGGAAGATAAGGGAGAGTCGGGGAGAAAGGGGAGGGTAGTCACTGTGTTGCGCTGACATATAAACAAGCTCATGCATTACTCATTTACATGAACAGAGTGGGTTTGGCACACACGCACATTTGGTTTAGCAACAAGGTCAGAATTAGGACTGGTTCTCCAGTTGGCATGGGGATTGGAGGAGGGAATGCATTAAGACACTATTGATATTACTTTCTTTTAGGACATAAAAATAATGAATTGGCCTTTGTTGAAGTAAAACTACACAATTACTATCATTGTTCAATCTAAAGGGAGCTTTAGTTTACAGATTTACAAAATAAAATCTCACAAATAATAACAATAAAATAACAGAAACTATGATATTCTACAACCTGCTGCATTTTTAAGAGATAAAACTGCTAAGTTTTGCATAATGACTCTCACAGGAGTGATTAAAATTACAGACCTTCAGCAAAGCCTATTTATTACACTGCTCAACTAATGTTTCCAACTTTGCCCCTCTGCCATGTGCCTAGCTGAAAAGAAATTAAAACCTGTAGGAAGATTCAGGCAGTATGCCAAACAGTGATCTCCTCAGTTCAAAAGTGCTTTATTGGCATAATTGTTGCAGCAGTGTCTTCTGGGATTTATGTTTCTAGGTTTCGAGGCCCAGTTCACTCTTTAATTGGGTGTGTTGTCATCTTGATTTATGATAGAGAGACAATGTCAAAGTGCCAATGCAAATTTCATATCAGGGTCTTTATGCAAAACTCCAATTTCTCTTCAGTTCAGTTAAAGGGGAAAAATGCACACCAGTATGTTTTTTTGTCACTGGTGTTATCTGACTGCAAGCTAATGGTGCACAGAAATGTGAAGAGAGGCAGTTTATTAGAACAACGTGACGTCAAGCGTGCCAGACCTGTTTGATCTACACCAGCAGTTGCCGTATGAACAACCACAATTAGGTTTTAAGGTAACTTAAGATGAGACTATGAAGCTAACTGGGCTGACTAAAAGTGTTGGTCAACCAGAGAATGGCTGGCCAGTGACAATCAGCTGCTTGCTATGCAGCTTGAAATCATAGTGAGTCCTCTTGGTTTCACTGCTCTTCAAAGTTTAATTTGGTTTGCCGAACAATGACAATTATGGTGACCATTTGAGCCCTCATCATTTCCTCTGCTTCTATAATTAGACATGCATCAGGAATGGCTGACTGGCTCTTAAAGGGGAAGTCCTTTCATGGCTGCCTGGTTTTTAAAAGGGAGGTGTCTCTTTGAAGTCACTTCCACAGTTCAGAGCATTTGTCTCTCTGACTTTGGTTCTGTTTTTAAAATGACACCATTTGTAAATCCATCATGTTCAGTCTGCTTAATTTGTGTCATGATGGTCATGATTGGTAAGATTAATCTCTCCGTGGTGGAAACAGACTGAATATTAAACCAGGCCGTCACTCTCAGTGTGACAAAATGTGTAGAAGGTTGTACGATGTTTCATGTGCCCCACATTTCATATAATCCCTTCTTCCTCTTCTACTCTTCTTCTCACGTTAGTATTGGATCTTTCCTCGACACATTGTTTCATGGTTTTTGTTTCCCATCACAGGAGCTGCCAGGGATTCATGCACATGAAGTTCACACAATGTAAAGATGGCAAGTATGTGCTGGGACAGAACAGCCCGCCCTTTGACACTATCCCAGAGGTGATCTACTTTTACACCACACACAAACTCCCAATCAGAGGTGCAGAACACCTGTCCCTGCTGTATCCTGTGCAGGTGCAGACGCTCTGACTGACTTGGACGTGTCGGGATTTCTTGTGATCACACTGAAAATGAATGTTAAACTGGACAAACCCAGCAGAGCAGCGATGCCCTCTTACTCTTTCAACTGGATTTTATTTTATTGTTTTTAATGATTCAATACATGAAGGGCCTCACGCCCCCAAGCCACAATTCCTGTTGCATCTGTGCCAGCTGTCTCTAACATATTGGGGATCAATTTACATGAAATGCAATACTTGAACTTCAGGCACCTTTACTGTTTCTCCTTTCTCTCATCTGTGTGCTCAACCAAGCGGGGTGACTTCAAGACATCTAAAACACTCCACTGCATCGGCTTTCTTTCAGGGTTGATGGAAATGCATTGGAAATTAACAGAGCCTTCGCCAGGCAAAAGTCTGTATAATCTGAATGTACTGAGGCTGAGATTAAAATGCTGTTTCACAAAAAACCTTGACGATGATTTAAAAATGCTATTGTTAAAACCTTAATCACATTTTGCTGATTTTTCTTTATTTTTATTATAGAATTGAAAAAATTGGAAATTCATTAAAAGCTGAGAAATTCAATTTGTAAACGTAAAAGTTTTCAAATTCTGTGAATCTTGGCCACATTGCCACAGTTTTCTCACTTCCTACAGATTTTCAGCTTCGTCACACTGGTTGCTGAGTTGTATTTAGGTTTAATACTGGCCATCTGGAATGGGTTAAACCATCTGCTGACTGGTTGGAGTATTTTTTTTTTTTTAGGAAAAATACTTTCGTGTTTAGTTTTAGAAAAACTCAACAACGATAAAAGTTGTCATGGGTTTACATGATATCTGCAATGTTGAGTTTCATCTTCATTATAAAATATACAATTCATCACAAAATTATTAATATAGCTTTTTTTCATTCATTAGTTCCATGCATGTGCCAAACGTTAACATACAGTGAACTTATCTATTTTTCATGACATAAACATGACTTACTTGATCTGTTTTAATTGTTTTACCAGCTTTACAAAAAAATACAATGTCCAAAGTGTTTAATATTCTTTAATCTGCAGTGTTTATAAACCATCTATGTAGCGATGCTATCTTTGTTTAATTGCAAGGCAATACTTTACATGTCACCACTAAGGTATGTGAACTTTTTCTTGGTTCCCCTCAGATTCCTCATGTGATTCAGATCTGGGACTTGGCTTGGCCACTTAATACTGATTGTTGATACCATTTTTTACCACTTGTGATCAACAATTGACAAAACAAGATTGTAACTCATTAATTACTAGTTTTCTTTGGGATATTAACTTTGTCCCCTTTTTCTCTTGTGATTCATTTTGGTTTGATTTACCTGCAATCGTTTTGTTGGACTTTTAGGGATGGCAGATTTTTCTGGGTTAAATGTCCATTCATTCATGCATGCGTGGATGAATTCATTCATTCATGCATACTCTCCCTCCCTCCTTATCAGCGGTCAAAGGAAACCCAGACATTACCCTCCTAACTTATAATTTCCATCTTCTCAGGTGATTCCAATCCAATGTCAGGCCAAATCTCTCTTACATATCCTGGGTTTTCCCTAAAGTGTTTCCTTTAGGGACATTTGAAAATTATCTGTAAAAAGCGGCACCCCATTTTTATTCCTTACCTCTTCTACTGACTGCTTTTGATGCAGAGGAGCAGCAGCTTAATTCAGATGTCTCCCTGGATGCTCAGGTTTCTTACCCCACCTCTAAGGATAACCTGCCATCCTGTGAAGGAAGCTCATTTGAGCCACTTGTATCCACAACCCTTTATTTCTATCCAATTCTCATGACAAAAGGTGATAGTTGAGCAAACAGCTACCAATGCAAAAACAATTAATTGTAAGTTGAATTCTTAAACTCTTCCTGTTCAGATTGCCATGTTTCCGAACTACATTTTTATTAGATCTGACCACAAAAACATTGCCACGTAGGAGCAGAAATTGTCTCAGAAATGGTTAAAATGTTAATATTGTTCTGTATTAAGTGTCCAGACTTGAGTCCCATCCAGAATATGTGGGACAGAATCTGGAAATAAAGATCAGAAGAACCGCATGGACGCCTTCCAACCTCGAAGACCTGAAGATTGTTTCAGAGTAGTCCAAATTCTCAGTGGAGACGTGTGAAAAGCTTTACCACGGATTTCAGTATGTATTAAATCTTTGGCTCTGGAGTTTGTTTTTTTTTTTCTTTTTTTTTGTGAATAAATACCAAATAAAAAATGTAAATGAATTTTAAAAAGATGTTAAGTGAACAAATAGCAGTGTTGTTTATCAATTATTGTAAATTTTACTTAAAAGAAATTTAATGGTGTGAAAAAAATCCACTAAAAACAGAAACTGAGTGAATATTCTTTGATCATGTAGTTTTATCTTTTGCAGCTTGTCACAGGTAAAATTCTGTTCATTTTGGCCTCCTTGATCTAACTTATTTATAAAAAAAAATCTGGACTGTGTGTGATAAAGGCTGAAAACCACAAATTTAGGTGAGAAATTAGGTTCCTCCTGGGTTTGATTCAAAAAGGAAATGCTCTCAAATTGAGCATTCCTGATCAAATTTTATACAATAGACTTATTCTCAGAACAGAGAGGAAGAAAAGAGCCACAAAGGACTTGGCAAGATTGCGTGTTTCACATACTCAAACACACACACAAACTCACACATTTGCTTCCCTTCATCCATTAACAGCAGGGTTGGGAGGAAGAGAGTGAGGACTGGGGGTGAGGTGTGGCTGTGGTGGGGTGAGGCAGCCCTCATTATTTGGGCTCCGCTGCTGTGAAAAGCGCTGGGATTGCTTTCATTACTGAGCCAAATGAAATAGCAGAGGCTGATTACCCGCGTGACGGAAAGGAGACGAGCTGGATCACTCTGTTTGGGAGAAAGAGTGAAGGAAGGCACAAAAAAAGTGGAGGGGGAGCAACAAGGGAGATGAAGGAAGGGAGGCTGGGCGGGAGATACTGCTTGGTTTTTACTTCCTCAAGACTCTAAACAAGTGTGTGTAGGGTGTGTTTGTGAGACTAAAACTGAGGCGGTGACATGAGGGAAAGGGGGCAGGAGGAGGGGGTCCCATTTCTTTTTTCAAACAAGCTTCCCTGGGGAGTGATATGAATAATAACGACATCAGCAATGCAGCATGTAAAAATCAAACAACTATATGCTTATATTCCTCTGGCTTTTGTCTGGCTCTTAGCTTGTGTTGCCGCTTGTGTGAGTATTTCCATCCCTATCAGACTAAAGCTTTCTCGGTTTACCTATATTTTTATTAGAAAATTAGTTTTCTTTACAACAGATTGTTCTAAACCTTTAAAAATGGTAAAACCTGTGTGCAAATTGTGTGTGTGTGTGTGGGTGTAGCTGTCACAGTCAGAATGTGTGTAGTGTCAGATCTGGTGGGGCCAGACAATTATGTGGTGGCGGCAGCTGTTAATCCGTCAGATAAGCTTGAAGGACTGAACACCTGTGATCGCCCTAGAGCCAGAAAGCATTTTAGGAAACCACTCAACATGTATAGACACAAGCATAGTCCAAAGATGCACACAAATGTTTTCAGTATGTCTCTAATGGAGCACATGCTGGTAAGTTTTAGTGTAGGAGGATCACTGGTGTTAATAATAACATTTATCATTAATCTGATTTAGATGCAGTCTCCTGCTGTTATGAATGCTGCACCACTTGAAAGAATAGTCTTTATTAAAGTTCTTAATAACTGCACAGCTGCTCTGTGAAAGCCTATTCAAGATAAGCTGGCGTGAAGACTCACAAACATAAAACAATAAATAAATTGCAAAATTATCATACATGTGATATATACATGTAAAATACATGTAAATATTAACCAAAAACTAACCTTTCGATTTCAAACATTTGTTTTACTGTTCTGTACCTGGCTAAATCTCTGTTGCTTAGCATTTAACGTATGTTGCTCTGCACCGTGTATGAGCTGTCAGCTGTTCCTCACAGCTGAACCAAAATTAACCCCACACATACATGCTCCAAAGCATGTTGTTGATCATAAAATAGTATTCACACAGCATCATCTTACCAACTGCTAATGGGAGGGACAATACTTGTGTCTTCAAGCTGTTTACATTTTATACGGGAGACATAAAAGTTATAAAGCCATCAGATGTGAGTGAGTGAAGTTAAATAAACCGAGACACTGATCTGATTTAGATGAAAGCTGGCACTATTTCCTGCTCTGTGCCTTTGAATCAGACCCACATCAAAAATACACTATCAATGCAAATAAAGGCACACATTGGGATGTGAACCAAATGCATTCATGTTGTAGGATTAAGATTAATCAAAAAACCCAAGTAAACTTATAATATATCACCTAAATGTCAATCCCCAACCCGAGGACACACTGCATTGTGTGTTCTTTAGATATTTCCATCCTTCAAACCATCTACTTCACAAAATCACTGTCAGTTCATAATATGAACTTAATATTCATAATGGCAAAAGCACCACTGTAAATTTTCACTTCATAAGCTTTATATTTTCAATTTTATTCTCCAATAAAAATGCACATAAAACATTTTTATATAATTTTACTCCTTTGAAAGTTTATTATTTATTATTTAAATTTATTTGTGTACATCTTTGGCTGAGTATACTTGTACTTGTGTACGTCTTATTTCAGAGTTGCTCTACAAGCACATCTTAAATCTATTAGTCCCAAAAACATGTCTGTCTATAAAACTCAACTTCCATCAAGTCTTAATGATAAGAAAATTTTCCGTATCTAATCAGTCGAAGCTTTGTGAGAACTTTAATTTAAGATTTGAACGTTGGAGAAGCTACAAACATCTCAACATACAAAAAGCTACTTTAATGAAACCATGATGACTCCTTCAAGCTGATTTGCTCTCCTCCTCACATCTAAGCCAAACCTGAAGAGCCCCTTCAACATATTCTTTGTGCAAACTGAATGCATAAATCATTTTTGGTCTTTTTAAAGAGGAATAAATGATCTTGTCTGGAGACATTTCTGTCGTGATTTTGTCTTACAGAGTGTTTCACCTTAGGCTGACTGTGGTTGATTGGATTGTGACTATAGGACGTACAGGAAGTATTAAAAGACTGCAGCTATGTATTTTCACTGACCTCATATCAGTTGCTGAATTTGCATCTACTTGAACAACATTTTCTGTACTTTATTGAAGCAGAGCATGTAAAAGAGGTTTAAAAGAAAAGAAACCCTTGCCCTCATCAAGCAAATATGAAACAAATCGTGTTATAAGCGTATCCAGATCCTTTCCACAGCAGACACACAAAACTTCAGGTTGTTTGTATGCACAGAAGCAGGGAATTAGCCAGCTGTGCACACGCTTAATGTTTAAAGTGAGGGACAGGGCATTCATGTCAGACTAGAGACTGCTGTCCTCCGTCTCATTTATCCCCCTATCCCAGACAGGGTAATCCTACAGTTGTGGCAGGCGTGGAAGAGATAGATTGGAGGTCAGAGTGAGCAGGTGTGTGCATGCTGCCAGGCCCTGCCAGAGGACTGCAGTCAGAGAAGGTTCAAAGAATGAGGCAGCTGTTGTTTTGGGGAATTCAGACGGAGGAAGAATTTGGACAAGATTGCTTACTTAATCCTGCCACCTATGTGTTACACTAAACTGGCTGGTTAGACTGATGGAGACAGAGTGTAAGCATGTGTACTAATTTAATCAGGCATTCAGCTTTAATGTTTACTTGAAATAACAAAAAGACGAGATAAAGAAACATTAAGGCAATCTTTCACACAAAGAAATACAAACACCATGAAAAATCAAGATTTTAGTCATAGTAATATAAAACAAAAGAAAAAAGGACTGTCTCGTTACATGACCCAGCTCCTACTAAACTTTATCTGTCAGACAGATGGCCTTAAGATGGACTCGAGAATATTTTGCATACAGATTAATTCACAGTTAGTTGAGTTACTACAGGGTCACCTGTCCCAAACATCACTCTCATGGTTTGTTTAGATGCAGATTTGAAGGTCTTAGTTGTGGGATCTTGTTGCTTCCATTCTCCCTTTTGGTTACAATAATGCTTGTTCAGTATTTTTCCAATTGTACTATATTATTTTTTTTGTGTGTTCTCCCCATGATTCGCTTTGCTTTTTGTACTGTCACTAAATAATATCTGTACTGTCAAGAAACTATGCAAGATATGTTTGTTTTGTAAAGAATGTTTTCACATTCAGTCCTTTAAAGTGGATCAAATGACATGATGCTCCTCCATATATATATATAAACAATGCTGTGTATCTTCTACATGTGGACAACTTGGCTCTCATTATGATAAAATAAAACGGTCGTTTGATGTTCTAGATCTCTGTTTTGTTGAATACTCACCATAGAGTGATGGTTAAGTCTTAATGGCAAGGTGTCCATGTCTTTATGCTCCAAAACAAGCACACGATCTTACTCCTCTTCCATCATGTTTGACAACTGGCACGAGGTGTTTGTGCAGATAAACTGTGGTTGATTGCTCTAAATATGGTGTTGTTCATTATGGCCAAATTTATCTAAAGTCAGATTGTCAACATCTTTAGTGTTGTATTCCAATTCAGCATTGCAAGCCTAAGTCATGATGCAATGTTGTGAGCTCCTAGGATCTTTTCAGCCAAGTCGTACTTGTTCAGTCTTTTTCCAATTGTACTGTCATAAATTCATGATGATTAACATGAACTAATTTGGGTAAACAGAGCATGTGCAAACTAATATGTAGATGAATGCTTCAATGAAAACTGCTAAAATTATTTTTGTTTTTTATTTTATTTTTATATAATGGAAGTGCTCAGACTAAGTAATGTGTTTGGTTAACAGCACCAGGCTGCCACTTACCTGCTCAGAGTCAGAATATGTGAACAATGCTGTTCATGCATTTTGGTTGCTGTTGTTGTTTGAGGGATTATCTGTTTATCATTATTTCAGGTTGGTAATGGACAAATTGTGTTCTGCTTTGTTCCAATATGTTTGCTAAAGAAATAACTCATAAATCCATAAGTTTTTTAAAGAATGAGTGTTTTTAACCTTAATCTAAGAAAGATAAACAGTTGTCGGTCCAACTGTTACAATACTGTTTTTTTGCTTTGTTTTGTTTTTTCCTATCTCACATCCCAGATAGAAATAATTACACATGGACAAATAAGCAAATGGACATAATATCTTCTTTTATCTTTATTCATTAATAAAACATGCAAATGTGGTTTATTTATCTTTTTTCGTTTTCTTGTAAAAATTCAGCAACAAAATTCAACCATACAAAGCAGACGTTAGGCTCTAGTTTCCCATTTAATAACATGTTATCCCAGGGTGTCCAGTATGAAATAGTGTTATTGGTGTTGCTAAGGAACTAGGAATGAAATAGGAAAAATGACTTGGGTTAGTTCGTAAAACAGCATTCAAAGGAAAATATCCTATTTTCACTTTTGTCTGCCTAATCAGGAGAAGACAGGAGATATAATACCAGAGAGGTGTTGAGAAGAATGCTGGGAGGACCGTCCACCAATCCAAAGCTCAGCTAGCTCCCTTAGATATCCTCCTATGAAGTGACCTTTGCCTTGGCTCCTTCAGCTTCTTCCCAGCTGGCTCCATGGATAAAGTCCTCTGATCCTGGGGAGCTTATCACCAAAGTCTGCCTGGCTCTTTGCTTTCTTTGTTCGACATGTAATTACACTGTATTGAATCAGAGTGCAGTGGAGGTGAAGGTAGGGGAGGATGAATGGGCTTGTCTCCTCTGGTGAGAGTGGCACAACTCAGCTGTAGAGGAGGGAATAGCTTTAACTCAGGGGCTCCCAGCAAGACCGGCCGAATCAAATGAGACCTCTTGCTGCTCTCAGCCTGGCCCCACTCCAGCTCTGAGCAGCATCAAAAAGAGACCTGAGAATGGTAGAAGTGTTTCGTACTGGCACGTTCAGTGGCTTGAACCAGATGGAGCCTTTGTTCTTTCCCTCAAACACACATGGCTTGAACATGGCTGTGCAGAAAAACGTGACGCGTGGAAACTCGCATATATGCATGCACACTGCTTCAGAACACAGCAGAATAAAGCAAGGATCATGATGACGGGAGGGGGTGTGATTCTCTTGTCCTGTGTCGTGTTCACATTAGTCATATGCAAATAGGCATTGTGAACAGAGAATGACACAAATCCACCATGTCTAAATCCTCAAAGCGGACTGGTGACGGCTATTTAGTTAACATGATTTATTAAGGTATTTGACCCAGTTAGTACATGGACCATTTATTGTGTTTGTTTCAGGTGGTTGGAGAAATTGAATCTGTTTAAAGACACTAAGATAATTTTAAGGAGAGGGAATTCTGCTTTCACCGAACAGAATCTTAAATTTGAGCCTCCTAGCCGAAGCTACTTTCTTTAAATTACATGCATCTACAAATGACATGTTAGATGGAGTCATATCTCTACATTAGTCTCTATTTCAATTGTGCTTTCAGACAGGCACTGTTTTGGGTCAGAAGTTTGGCTCTTGCTCCACTCTGGAGTCTCAAAACCTTGGTGCTTTCAAGTGAACCAGCCCACATTCACACCAGTTATATTTGAACTAATATGGAAGAACTTCACTTCATGGATGTACACATACACCTCTTGGAAATTGATCATTAGGTTCATGCTTTAGTTGACCAGGCTCAGTTATTACATATAGTTTCTCAAAATTAAGTAAAAATGCAAATGACTGAGGAAATTTTTTTAAATGTTTGGATCACATCTTGAGGTCATACAAATCTAGTTTTCTGAAACTGGCTGCCAGGCAAACACAGGAAGGATTTTTTTTTTACATCAATTAATTATTCCACTGTTTTGTTACCAAAGTTATTTTATACATTTATTTTATTTTCAGTTCAGTGGTTTGTAGCTTTTATTTGTAGAAGACCTGTTGGTGGAATGTGGTACTGCACATGTGTCAAAGTCAGGTCCTCGAGGGCCGGTATTCACCAGGTTTTGTTGTTTCCTGCACTAACACACCTGATGCAAATCATATGGACCCAACGGGTTCTTGTCAAACTTTTCATTAATTTCTTTCAGCTGTGTTGGAGCATGGAGACAACAAAAACCTGGAGGGACACCGGCCCCCGAGGACTGGACTCCGACACCCCTGTGGTACTGCCAACTTCTTCTCTAGTTGTTGTGGTTGGGAGCAGCTGTCATACAGCTGCAGACATGGACATATGATACCATGACAAGCTCACTTGTGCCCAAATCTTTTCATTCTTCACTTTCATTGGCTGATTGATAATTGTGTCTGGCATTCAGGAAAACCCAGTCTTTGCCCACTGATGACATCACAGATTACAAAGGAGAACCGGTATTTGTGCCCTCTAGTTGAAGATGAGCTTGATGCTGTCTGGTTTGAACAAACTCTTTTGGGTCTGAAGGAACAAGCCAGGTTTAACAGAGTTTACTAAACTGAAAGAGAAAGAGAGAGAGAGAGAGAGAGAGAGAGAGAGAGAGAGAGAGAGAGAGAGAGAGAGAGAGAGAGATCTATTTTTAATGAATATCAGAGAAAAGGAAGTAAAAGATTTGTTGGTTCATCACACACTACCTCTACACATTTCAGCATTTTCAAATCCTTCACTTGGCATAAGGCCACCATCTTCCATGCAGGAAAAAATGTTCAAACATCTCTGACACAAGAAAATCAGTGACCTTTAAGCTGGAAATGCTTGACTGGTGTTGCGCCCTTGCTGTCTTTTTCCATCACAACTGGAGGTGAAGAGCAGAAACACATCCTTTTGCAGAGGTGAGTACGAAATGCCAGCCTGTCAGCTTCTGTCTGATCTCAGCCGTGCAATATAGTATGTGGATTAGACTGCTTTAATAAGTCAATTTATCAGTTCAGTTTAAGCTACCTGTCACTGAGTCAGTTTTTATGGGGACAAAACCAAATATATGCACTGAAAATTTCTTGAAATTATTTCCACTGGACCCAACAAATCCACTCTTTAATGAATGACAGATTATTTAAAGGGAGATGTGTCATATTTTCTACACAGCACTTTAGTTCATCCTATCATTCATAACTAATTGATAAGTGACCTCACTGACTGGAAATCTTCAGTAATAATATCAGGAATTTCTTTACATTATTCATTAATGTTTGACCCATGTCTGCCAGTGAACCATAATATGAAAGCATCAATCAGTTTTGCAACAGGATATTTCATAAATGATTCCAGCAGGTTAAAGCGGATGACATTTTTTGTATCCTGTCTCCAAAGCAGCTCGCATAGTAACTGATTTAGCTCATATTCACATAAATATGATGAATGTGTTCACTTTAGGCTTTTATGAACATCTTGACAACAGATTTGTAGCTATAAGCTAGCATTTGCTATTACGATGGTGCTAAGTCACAGCTCAATCAAATACTAGGCAATTTGTAGAGAACATGAAAACAAAGAACCAATCTGGACAAAAAGGAGGATTTATTGATTGATTTCATGTCCAAAAAAAAACCATATGACACAGTGAAATGTGATAAAAAAGGGAATATAATTTTATTTGCCATTTAACCATATCAAACACGACATCCATCTTGGCAGAAAAGTCATGAACAGTCGACCACTATCAAATAATTAACATCCAAAACTCTTATTCACTAGTGGTTAGTTAAATTGAGTGGTTCTACATGTGCTGATAAGAGGCTGAGACCTTTTTATGAATGAAAGTTATTAACTGTGCTAATTCAGCTTGTAGTGTCGCTAAATAGTGAAACTGATGAAAAGAAAACCAGAAGTGGTAATAAAGAGCTGAGCCATGCAGAAATAGAGCCTCCAATGATTTAAGACATAATTTCTCCTGCAGCACCACCATCAGGACAACCGTAATGCTCTTGCCCACTAGTGGTAAGACTGATAATAATAGTGCCATTTATATCTCACTTAAGATTTGTTATTGTGTGTAATTAGCATCACAGCCTTGTGAGGCCGCTAGTCTTGTAATACTCTTTTAGCAAATTTTTTCTCACAGTGCATCAAATATAATTAATATAATTCATGATATAGTTGATCAAAAAGTAAGTACCTTGATGGTTTCATGCACACAAAGCAAAAACTATAAGCTTAGACTATTAAGGTGGCAAATGTTTTCACAGAAAATAAATAATATATCAAATCTAGCCATGATGGAAAATGTAGGTATTTTAGGAATTGATGCATATACTCATCCAAAAACCAAAAAGTGCTACAATTTGATTGTTTCCACCTATAATGATGTATTAAACAAATAAAATAACATTTTTGAAGTTAATTACACCCCGTTGTCATCAGAACACACTTTACTACCATATTTATGTTCATATTTTGAAATTTTACTAAACGTACTCATTATGTGATACAACAGATATAACCTAAATTACTTTAGTGTTGGAAATACTATTAATAAAATGGTTTTGATTGTACTTTACTACCAAATATGGATTTTTTGGTTCTAACTAAGTGTCTTGAGTTTTTTTTCTTTTTTACTGATATAACATCCTTATAAGACACATCCCATAGTGGACAGACAAAAAAGTGCTGATAGCAGGACAGTGTCTTTGTGTTTGCTTCTGTGTGAAGTGTTTCAGAACTTGCCAAGGGGGGGCAGCGCCCCTGCCTTAACAAGCACAGCTGAGAGCAGGTCTGCAGGCCCCGCAGGATGAGACACAGCGGTGGGAGAAGGATCTCCATGTTTATTATCACAGTTCACAGGTGAAGAAAGCTTCACACGATTCAAAGTGGACTTGTTAACCTCGCTGCCTCCACATCCACCCAAACTGGTCTTACTATTTTCTGCTGTAGGTATGACTGTCCCTGGGTGGGGGCTTCCCACCACAGGACTCCCTATGGACTCCATGCTGGTCTGACAGCAGCACACCAGCCGGAAAAAGGCGGCTCTCATTTCCCTGCTGGTTAGAGTGTATATTAAAGGATTGAGGGCAGAGTTTAGCACAGCCAGGCCAATGAACCAGTCTACCTGATAGAGTACCGGGCACTTATCGGGGCTGCAACCAACATCCAGCAAGAGTAGGAGAAACAAGGGGGCCCAGCACATAACAAATAGCCCAAGAACAATAACTACTGTCCGGAGGAGAGCCAGAGAGCGCTCAGAAGGCCGGCTGCTCACTCTGCGGCTGCTGGAGGTCACCAGGCGGTAGATCCTGATGTAGAGAATGACAATAGCCACCAGAAGGGCACTGAAGACACTGATGCAGAAGGCAATGTAACTCTTAGCATAGAGCGGTAGCACTGTAGAGCAGGCAGGCATATTTTTCAGGCAGTTCCAGCCGAGGCTTGGAAGAGCACTGAGCAGCACTGACACAAACCAACAGGCCGCCAACAGTCCTAGGAGTCTACCTCGACCTGGTGTCTCACAGGGACGCAGACGCACCATTGTCATGTGTCTCTCTATGCCAATAGCCAGGAGGCTGAAGGTGGAAGCACTGAGTGCAACAAACATGCTCCCCTCTCTGGCCAGCCACTGCTCTGGAGTCAAGAAAAAGGTTTTAGGTCCTGAGGTAAAGATGTTTACCACATATGCCACACCAGCCAGCAAGTCTGAAAATGCCAGGTTTCCAATGAGAAAGTACATTCGGCTGTGGAAGCGCTTGTTCCTCCACAAAGCGAGCAGAACAGTGACGTTCTCCAGAACAATCAGCACGCAGATCAAAATCAGTAAGGCTGTTTTACAGGTTTCACCACCGCGGGTCCGGTCCCACTTTCCAGAGTGGTTATAGTGGTCGACTATGATACGGTTCATCCCCTCCTCGAATTTGTTTCCCATGCTGTCTGGCATGTCCTGACCTTCCGCGGCCACACAGCAGAGGGCGCCACAGCACTGGCCAGAGAAGCTGCTCAGCCCGGCAAAACCTCTTCAAGCACCTGCCGATCAAAACAAGTTTACAGATAACATTTAGTTATTTTGACTAAGTATGTGTTTCTTAAAATGTCTAAAGAAGGACTTTTAAATAAAGCATTAAAACAAACAACACATATAAAAAAGTTTTCTATTTAATACTAAAGAAAAAATCGATTTCACTCCATTGTGATATTAGCACATAAATATGTTGCTTAAAAAAGGCAAACTGTTGAAGCAAGCAATTTGGATAAAAGGAGGTTGGAAATGACCTTTTGACCAAAATTAATTTCAGTAAGAATCACAGCTTTTCGGGGATTAAAAACTATTCTCCACTGTGTTTTCAAACTCTGATAGTTGTATAAGATAGGCTTACATTTATCACTTTTAACAGGACGCTTTCTAATTAACACAATCTGAGCTTCATTAATTTTCAACATCTTTAACACATTATTTTAGGTCATAATTCTGCAACCTTTACCAGCATCTGAAGTTAGTCGTCCTACCTTGTTGCGTTCTTGGATTAGTCTAAACATCCCTGAGTTGCGACTTTTCCCAAATTTGGTATTCTTCTCTCCTGCTGGAACAAAAAATATATTTAAAAAAAGAATATATCCAAATTAAAGTCAAAAGTTCATATTTAGTCTTTGTCCAAAGAAAACATCACAAACTTTTGTATGTTCGTTAAAAGAATCCACAGTGTCCCACACTTTTCCAAGTTCTCTTCTCACAGTGCCTCTCCAGTTCACACTGTTCCGCTCCCAGCAAGAACCTCCTACGAGGCGGGGCGGGGTCTTCACACCCACCTTTTCAATTATGAATAAAGTGAAAGACTGGATCGGGAGCGCGCATGTCACTTTGCCAGATTCTAAACTGTTGCAGTAACATCACACTTAAACATCTGGATTTTTAAAAACCAGTAGTGCTGAGTTTAATTTTTATAGCCTACATGATTTTCAAGCGCAAGTCAGAGAAAAAAAAGTCCTGAGTCCGCTTCACCGACTGCTCCCATTTGTTTCAGTGTGCCATATAACTGCTGGCCTTACCTGTGCAAACAGGTTAGTTTTTTTTCTTTTTTGCCCTGAAGCTAATTCATGGATTTTTTTTCCCCTCAAAGTCACGTCACTGTTAAATTGCCTCCTTAAATTTAGATTTAGTTTGGAAGACTCAGGACAAGTTTAATGCTTTCTGTTTTGATTCTTCAGTAGCCACTTTGTTGTTGTATGCATGAATATGAA
>JBAMHX010000016.1:17665546-17677187 GCA_037177515.1 Pseudomugil tenellus | reverse complement strand
AGAAAATGTTTCCAGAATGTTGGAGTATGTAAATAACTTCAAATAACTTGCTCCAGAGGCATTTCCCAGCATGTGACCCTGTGGCAAGTTGAACATGAGTGTTTGTGAATGAATTACTGTGTGAATGGCAATCAGCAAGGCTACAAGCCTCAGACTGACAGTGAGCTATTTTGCTTGTGTCACACAGCGGTACTACACATAAAGAGAAGATTGATAGAGATCTGCAGAGGTAGTAAAGGCTGGTGTGGTGACTGCTCAACCAGCAACAATAGTGAGACGCACATGGCTGTCCTAAAGCCCCCTGGCTCCAGAGACATGCAGGGCTAACTAAATGCTAAAAACACACACATCACATCTCATTAGCCACTGTGTGACATCTGGCTAAAAGACCAAAATAGGGTCAACTACATGTAAAAACACTAAAACTTACTCTGCATGTATTAGGGAATCATCTCATTTACCAATGAAGTTTATCAAGTAGAGCCACTTTTAGTGAATTAGGATTATTGGCTTTTTCGAAAGAGCTCATCTTATTACCAGCACACACTTCAATCCAGGATTCCTGTACATGACATGAGCAACAAGATCCCTAAAGGCCCCAACAATGCAGATGAATACAAAAGTTTTGTGGAGCTACATAGACTGAAATTACGTCTTTTTCACAGAAGATTGATTTTTATTTTAGTAAAACAATGTCACACCCCACTCTCCACATAAATAAAAGTCTTAAATAGACACACCTGCTTTCAGTCTAAACAGATTCCTGCTCACCAGCTTGCTGTGGAAAATGTTGATCATCAGAGGGAGAAAATATTACTGTCCTATTTGGTTAAACATTTAGTTGTAATGTATTCCAGTGGGGTTTTTTTCTCAAAACCATTTGAAGAAGCGACCAAAAGCAAGAAAGCTACGTGGTCTGAATGGGAACCTTCTTGCTGTGAGGTGACAAAGCTTATTCCATTATAGCCTTATCTCAGGACTTGGTAAATCAGTGATCATTTGCAAATACGCCCCCCTCCCCTCCCAGGCATACCAGGCAAACTCCCCAATTTACATTTTAATTCCGAACACAAGTTCATTCCACTTTGAACAGATGAAAAATAACCATGTAAACACCTAATTCCAAATAAAGTGTCCGGTTTATTCTATTTTTAAATCCAAAATAATGAATTCTTCTTTCTAACCTTTATTTATTATTTTAGGTTATTTTGCGCATGCTCATTACCTTTCGCCGTTGCAATGACACACACGTGCAGTCTTCTGCCTCCCGTCTGCCTTGCATGCTCAGAAAAATGATGTAGCATACTCGTGTCGAGCTCGTACTTCAAAAATATAATCAAGATTAAAATGAAAAGAGTTTTTACTATGTTTTTCACACATAGCCAATAAGGTGAGAAGCAGGAAGTGATTTGTGTGTTTCCGGTATGCATTGTGCTAGTGATGCACAATATAAAAAATTTCAACCGATACCGATAACCTAAATTTTTTTGCTTCTTATGGCCAACAACCGATAAGTTGCCAGGATTTTTTGTTTACTATAATCTGCAGTTTGTGCTAAATGTAGTGATTAAAAACTGATGAGTAGCTCTGGTATATCTGTAACACCAAAAAAAACAGTTTTGGCTCTTCAAATGTCCATTATTTTCATGTTATAGGACAAAAATGTGGTCTATCAAATAACAAAGTGCATCCCTTCAAAATTCAGTAACAGATGTACGGCTTATCTCCAAAGGTTTGTGTTTAAATATGAAATTTAATGTGCTTACATACTGTGTCAGCTTCAGTTACAAAAATATGATCAAATATATAAAATAAAGGTTATCCTCAAACATTAGGGGAATTAGGTGAAAATGTTACAGATAACCTTTTCACTGTCTCTTAAGAAGTTTTTATGCCTTTCAGAATGGATAGATCGACCCTCTTTGTTATTGTATTAGCCTTAGAGCAGCTAGCGCTAGCTGCTAGCGCAGGTGGTTTGTATATTTTCTATACTTCTTCCCCGGAATGATGGTTTTTCAGATCTGCGATTAGATTCGTTGTTTCAAAACATTAAATCTTATTCCCTTCTCTTGGGATTCCCAGCAACACTGTTCTATCTGTAATCATCAGTCAGGCAGTGATGGTGCCTTCTTCCAATTCTTTCCACCACACATTGTTTAATATTCTCTGGTAGAGATCGGTGGAGAGAAAAAAATTTAACAGTTCTATCATTATTACGTGAATTACGGCCCGAAGACAATATTTTTTTCTTGAAATCTTCTTCCCTCCTCTTGGACTTTCCAGCAATGCTGTTTTCATCTCCTGCTAACATATACGGTACTGATTATTAATCAGGCAGTGATGGGGCCAAGTCTAAGTCCTGCTCTGCTGGTAAGGCATGCACATCCACCATCTTGGCCTGACGTAGCGCTGCGTTTCCTGAATAAAATAATGTCAAAGTTTTATAAATTATCTGGGATTTTTATAGGGAAAATGTACTTATCAGACAAATAGATATCGTGCATCCCTAATGAGTGCATCACTTCAATCGCCACATAGGAAAGAATTTAATTTGGAAATATTTCATTAATAATTCCGATTTAAAAACGTCATGTAACCGTAGCCAATGTCCTTTAAAAGGCAAAACCAGTTCAAAAAGATAAAAAGTAGTATGAAAACGAGACAGAGCCTAGTTGATGCCTATAGATCAGAAATAAAACACACCACAAAATTCAGAACGACAAGTATCATGAAATCATTCATTCTGGCAAAAAAAGTGACAGAAGTCGTGAGTATAGTTTTACTAGCAGATGTGCATTCAAGATGCTGCACATCACTAGTTGCTTTGAAAACATTACAAACAAGGCATATGTCGTTGGAAGCGATGGCTGGGGGGTATATCCCCGAATGCACCAAATCCTCCAATTCCCCAATACAGGTCGAATTACTATTTTCACGCGACGGATATCCGCCGGCGTCAGCAGAGGTGGTCGTGATGAAACCCTCCGCATTCCAGGATATAATTACAAATAGATGGTCAGTCTCCCAATAATATTGTCTGTTCTTTTTAACTATTTTGAGGCCAAGTCATGCACTGCATATCCTTAATGTGCGCGCGATAACTCAAACAGTTTTCACTATTGTATTTTGAAACTCAGGGTACCTGTTCAAGTCCCCAAGGGGACAATCTGTATCAAATTTCAAGATTATCGGATTCATGGTTTCCCTACCAGGTGGAGCTTTACTCACAATAAATCCGGTTTTTAGCTATATCTCTGGAACTATTTGCCTCAGTGACTTCAAATCCAAATAAAAGGTCATGACCTCAGGATGGAACCTTTCCTGGTGTCATCCTGAGCTGGTTCAAAGTTTCCACACCAGGTAGAGCTTTGTAACTGAACATGTGTGGCTTTATATTATTGTGTTATGTCTACTGTAGGATTGGGGAATTGGAGGATTGGGGGCATTAGGGCCTTTACCCCTAGCCGTTGCTTTTGACAGCAATGGCCTTGTTATCAGATAAATTCATATCAGGACACTATCCATTTTTCAAATACACAGTGATTGTCAGTCTGCTGTGGATGTCTTAGGCATCTGCTTGGCATATGAAGAAACATTTTTTGTTTATAGAAGACCAAGAAACTGTGACCAACTTGTGTTTATGAATGGAACACATGATGGTCCATTCATTACTCAGATCACTAAGATCCACCTACCACCCACCCAACCACTCACCCCACATATGTCCTCTTGCGCTTGTGAATGTACTATAGGCTCCCTGGTTGGTTCAGCATGCTTCAGTGGCTGTGATCGTCATAGTTTATTTATCGATGGAGTGTGAAGTGAATGAGGTTGAGGAAAAGAGATGGAAAGGTAGTCTTGAGTAAAGAGAATACAGTGTGAAAATAAATAAAAGAGGCTAAAAACAGTGGGGCAGGGTAGAGGTTCAGGTCCACCTGAGGCTTGTGCGCCTTCTCTATAAACACTGCTTTGTGAGATAATCATTTCCAACAGATTCGCATTAACTGTTCACCACACACCCAATATCTCCAGTGCATCTGTGTTAGAGCTTAAGTAAACCTGACATTTTCCTGAAGTCTACACTAAAACAGCCAAACCACTGACACAGGAAAGTGAACATAAAACTCCAATGCACACATCTTTTCATAAACATAGTCCAGGCTCAGTAAAAGATCTCTGAAATGCTTGAAACCCACATGCATGGAAAATGAAAAGGGTGTCTTATCTTATGCATATAGCTTCTTTTGCAATCTCACATACTGTTCGGTTCTGCACACCATCATCAGACTGATGTACTCTACCACAACAAAGTCTAATGGAGATGGAGTGAACAAAAACATTCTTAAATGTGTATTTCTCAAAGTGTTCAGAGCTTGTTAGACGTAATGTTTTCCCTGTAGCCCTCATCCTGAAGGACTATTTTTTGTGGACAAAGCCCAAAAGATAAAGACATGGCTTTTCAGCAGAGCGCCAGCTCAACAAGACCGTCACCACCAAGGCATGCTTGGCCTGCTTGGCACACTGACTCAGAACATTATCTCAAACATAGCTTTAAGGGGCTGAAAGACAAGCCGTTTTTATGGAAAATGAATAAATCACTTTAGTTTAGAATAAGCTTACAGGGGTAGACTTTTCCTGCAGTGTGCTGTTAGAAAAAATCTGTCATAAATCACATAAACAACACGTAGCCCACACCTCAGAGCTTAAGCAGCGTTAAAGTTAGTGATAGAACGCACTGGAGACCAGTAACCGTTAAGTAGTGATGTAATATTTCACACAGCTTGAATTCAGTCTCAGGTTATATGACTGCATGGGGGCAAAATGGGGGCTGGTTGTGATCTCAGGTTCACTGTGGATCTGAACAGTAGTATGGCTGTGTGCAATATCTAAGGCGCATGTGTTTACACACACCGGTGAGTCTTCAGTGTGAAAGACTCATGTGTTTGGGCGTCAGTAACTTAATGACACCACTTACTGGCCTAATTCACACTCAGGCTCTTGTACATATTTTTAAAAAAAGGAAAAAAATATCATGCAAGAAAATCCTACCAACAGAGAATCGGTTGTGTCCGCCAGATTGGAAGGTAAACACTTTTAGGGTTCTTGTTCAGCCTCCTGTGATCTTGGTTAAAATAAAATGTTGTTTATTCCATGCACTAACAGGCATCATTTGACATATTTTCTTTGAATAAAGTGAAGTATTTTTCGAACCATTTCGGTATACTTTTTGAAGTGAATCACGACCAAAAATGGTAAATGTGAGGCAACAAGTGGTTTAGCTGGAGAATTGCAGAGATTGGGAGGTGGAGAGAGACTAAAACAGGACAGGGCAGGGCTACACACATCTTTCCACTCCTAAAGTTTTATTTTCCTGTGCGTCCCACAGGAAATGCCCCCACCTTTTCAATTTTTCTTCTTCGATAGAAGAAGTCTATATTGTCTAATACAATAGAGCAAGTTGTTTGCAGTTTAGAGTAAATAGAGTAGTTTTTTCTACTCTTTTTGTGTACTGTTCCCAATTAAATTAAAGCAGTCTTCCACCGTCAGTGTAAAGAATTACATGATGAGTTTTCTGTTGAGACAAAAGTAAAATAAATCTGAATTTGCACTGTTTTTACTTCTGTGTTACTTTATATTCCAAGTTATGCGTGAATAACTCACACTGGGGTGGCATTGTTTTGCCACGAACCAGCTTGTACTCATGATTCAGATCCTGTGTTGCGCAAACCACTGCCCACCCAGGCATTTAATATTAACTGCGGGGAGTTCACACGCACAGCAGTACAATATAAGGAAGCCCAAGTCTCCTGAGTCTTATGATGTCACCTTTGAGCTTCACCATCTTTGTACCCTGAATTACTCCACAACATGAAGCACAGCTTGCCTTCTTGCTCTTGGCTGACAATGCATCAGTACTCAGTTGATACTGGCTGCTGTTTGCCGCAGATAAGAAGTTGGACGTTTGTGACGGCCCAGACTCGGACCCATTTGGCAAATGTTAAGTCTTCTACCAATGATTCTCTCAACATTGGTGGAGGAAAGGGGGGCAGGGTAGGCACAGTCAGCTGTATGGCCCCTTGTGCTTTGCTGTCTCTTACAGTGTGTTGGCTGAGTGGGTGAATCCTCATGGAAGCCCTAAATCTCAGTAAATCTGTCACATCACTGAGAGAATTGGGCACTCTACAGCCACCTTATCTGATCATCAGCTTTTCACTGATTTGCTGTCTACTGCTGCCCGCTGAGACATAAACATCCTGTTTATAGAGGGAGTGGGAAAACGCTAAAGAAGAGGCGTAAATGAATTCAAGCAACTTACTAGCATGTCAGCATTTAACACATGTGCAACAGGAGGCTTGTGAGTACTCAGAGCACACTCTAAAGTTTGTTAAGAGCCTCTGTGAGTTAGTATAATGCTCCTTTTATGTAGAATTAATAAATATAGTGGCTGAATCATATTAGTATGCATACAGGAAAGCTGGAGCAAACAGAGAAACAAGCAGACTGAAAATGAACCCAATTATGACTCCAGTGCAACACTGGTAAACTGGTATGTTCTTTCTAGAGTAAGCAAGTAGGGGACGTTTTGCACAGTAATTAAGGGCCTGACAAAAAAAAAACTGATGGCTGATTCTAAAGTCTAACACCATTAAACTCTTGACCTCTATGCACATGGCTGATTCGGCATTGCTAAAACAGTGTAGGCCTACTGCCATTTTTAAGCCTTCAGGTCCTGTCAACCTATGTACAGAACAGCACTGCCTCCTTGTGGAAGAGCTGTTACATTGTGAAAACAGCATCCTGTCATACTTGGCAGTCAAACCTATTTTGTTTTTATTCAAAATTAGGAGTGATTCGGAAAACATTACGCTGATTGTTTTATTCAAATCTTAGTGGGTTGAAAGAAAAATAACCCAATCTGACATCAGTGCAGATTGATAAATACATCCAGTGTGCCATTGATTTCAGTTCTCTCTTATGCAAGTGAAATTAATACTTCCAGTAAGTTAACTGGACTATTTTGTAGCCATTTAATATTCATATTAGTGTCCAAAGGCTCCTTTATAGTTTGTTTTAGTTACAGCCATAAATCAACCATGTAAACAGAATGTGTGACAGACGTGTTGCAATGACAGGGCCCAGATGCTGATGGACAACATGCAAAAGGCATGTGGTAGTGTGGTATTCAAGCACACATGATCCCTGCAATGCAATGTGACTTTAAATGAACTGATAGCATTACATATATTTCTCACTCCGAATGTATTTCAACAAGTTTGTTTGTTTGTAGAATGACACGGTTTACAAAAAATCAAACTGAATAAATGTATTTTTGTTCAAATTAGGGTGGATTGAGGTTGATTTTTTGATGACATGAACTCAACGTCATTCAAAGGAAGTGACTTGAGGACACAGGAAATAACTCCCTTTTTACACTTCTCTCTCTCACACACACACACAGACACACACACACTCTATGGTATAGGCTAACCAATAGATCATGTTTTCTGAACTTTTGGTGACATGTAGCATATTCTTGTTACACTTCAGTGGTTACCGGTGACTCACACAGTATCAAATCCACATGACACTTCATGGATGGACACAGGAAACTCTTTCCAGAAACAACTGTTTGCTTTGCAGTGGTGCTAAACAAGGAGCTGAAAAAATACCACATCCAGATTTTCCCACATAATGAGATTATCAGCTTGAAGAAAATTTCGCTGATTCTGATGCTTGAGGTTTGGGATGTAACTGTAGTTTACATGTAATTGTTGTCTGTGTTCTCCTGATGATGAATTCCTGAGGCCGTTAGTGCAAAGCTGGATAACTTCAGGGTTAACTGTGGCTTTTACATGCAACACCAATTCACTTTTTACCTGGATTAAATTACCATAGTAACTTGCGCTGAACGGCTAAGCTGCTCTGGGGCAGGTTATGTTCTAGATCAAACACCAACTAACATACAGTTAGCCTACATTTAGCACACATCACAAGTGAATAATATTAGTATCAGAATCACTTTATTGTCATTTAGACCATTATCCCAGTTTCTTTTCAAGTACAATTTGTCAAAGAGTGAACAAACAACATGCACGCACAATAACATACACTTGATATACAGGACGACAGAGGCCGCAGCCTCATGGGCACGTCTGTTACAAAGGATAACAACATGAGGAAAGGATCGGGGGGGTCATGTTGACCTTATTTAATTGTTGATGTTAATCTTACTAAAAAATGTCAATATCATTTCATTGTTGTGGGTTTTCCCTGATACACTTCAGTAAGTCTCATCATTAATTATTTCATTCTCTCTTTTCTTTAAAATACCCATCTGCATCGGCCAAGCTTATCCCTAGGATCACACATACACCAAGTTTGGAACCATCAGAGTGGATACCAGTATTATACATAACTACTCTAGAATATGACTCTTTGGTTTGCCTGACTTGATAATTTTTTTCAGCTGAATAGGATAAAGCCAGAGTAACTGAGTCTAAACCTGTCAGTAAGCAGGTTAGTCTCACTTGTCAGCGTAACTGAAATTGTGAAACGAAAAACTCAATTTCTCTCAGGTCTATTTAAAAGGACTTTGTTTGATTAAACCTGCTTTCTGAATTAGGCCCAAACTCTTAGGAGTCGCCCAGATGGCACACCCAACAACACGCCAAAACAAATAATTAGTGAGGCAAGGCCAGTGCCTTCATCAGAAATCCCATATACAGTACAATAATCACTTTTATGAATTAGTTTCAAATAAAGACAAAACACAAAAATTCTGCATCTAATTCCTGTTAATGGATATGCAATTTAGGATTTTATCATTTTCAAATTTGAATTAATTTATTTATAAAGTAATTTACAAAGTGCAGATTTTCCACAAAACATTTAATCATCTTTTTTCACAATTAACCTTCAGCTATAGTTGTAGTTGTATTTCTATTCAAGTTTTATTTATTCGTTATAAGATCATTTAAGTTTATAAAATCTACCTTTTTTAGCCTTACTCTTACCTTAATTACCTTACTCTTAATTAATATCTGGCAGAAAGGTCTGACCATCATGTTCCTAAGTTAATGTCATTCTGACCTTAGTAACTCATCTGTCTGAGTTGAGTCCTTCCATCATGGGAATGCTTAGATGGGACATCTAAGCATGGGTCCTTATCTCTCGCAACAGAACTGAGACTCCAGACTATGTGACTCACACAACTGAAGTCTTTACACAAAGATTTATCCAAGTGACTGGTCAGAATTACTTTCGGACTTCTGTGTGACACATCTCTATGAAATGATTCCCCTAGGTTATAACCTTGCATCTGGTCTGTCTTTCATGTATTGTCTCACTTCATGTTTTAATGTTTAATGTATGTTCAACTTATTTTATTCTTCACTTATTAAATCCTATTAAAGTAGGTGCTACTTAAAAATGCCTACTGCCAGTTGTAATTTATTGAAGTATGTTTAAAGTACACCACAAATATTTTTTTTTCTGTACTAGTTCTGCCAGTTCATGTTGTAGTTCATTTTCAGTATTCTGTAATTATACCACAAATATAAACTTCTTTAGTCGAATACCTCTAATCCATATTCTAGTTTATTTAAGTACACTGCAATTATCATCTTATGAAGTAAAAATGTTCCAATTTAGTCCAAATAAGTATTAGGTTGTATACTTTTTGTACATTAAAAGGTTCTGGTCCATAGTATACTTTCTATACTCAATATACACAATACTTTTACTTGATAAAATAAACTTTATATATGCTACTTTTGCCAAGGAGGGACTCTAAGAGCAGAAAACATTTTAACAAAGAATTGTAAAAACTTCTCTCACAGATCAGAGGTCACAATAGAATAATTGTGAACATGCAGATTTACAATTAATAAAAAATCATGAAACGAAACTGGAGGTTTGTGGCTGCTGCTTAGAGCTGTGTTTGACAGAAAAGGAGTTTTAGCAGTCATTTAATATATCTCCTTGAGCCTAAAGTTTGTCATTTTTCCAGTTTCTTTGGGTCCATCTAAACTCATATACTAAACAATGTTTTGATGACTGTGTATGATAATCTTTGAACTTTGAACTCTGAACTCTGAACGCTGTGGTTGGGATTATGGAAAGGTGATAGTATAAGATCAATCAGCAGTGCGTATGTGCGTGTGTGTGCATCTGTAAAGCTGAAGAGATTTTTTTTATGTGTTATAGAACCCACACGTTGATTAGAAAAATTGGAACTGAGCAGTTTTGATCTGTATGTGGTGCTAAGTTAATCTCAGCATACCACACACACACACAAGATATTCGGTCTCACAACTCATCTCAAATCTAGTCTTCCAAGCCAGAAATCTTGCATGATTAAATGTGGTCTTGAAAACAAAACAAAACAAAACAAAATGACTGGAAAAGGCAACGTTATATTTCTCTCTATTTCTGAAGTCCAAGCAATTTTATGTCAGCCACATTTGTCCTTGTATGTTTGGGTTTCTTCATTTCCCAGTCAGCTTGTTCTCTTTTATATTCAATTCCACATTAATTCACAAAGTCACAACTCAGGTCTTGTTGGTTTTCCCCACATGCTTAAAGATGTTTGGTCGTAAATATTGAACGTGTTTTATACTTGTGATTGTGATGTTTTGGAACAAATAGTCAGGACAGGTTTGCTCATTACACACCTCAGACAACAGGGTCATTTTATTAAATAATCTTGTAAGATTTCAGATCAGGTGTTTGTAATCCTTGGTTGGGAAGGAGGAAATAATCCTTGTGTGTGTATCCACCTCTACTCACTCTGTGACTGATTTTACAAACGAAAACCCAAAGACAATCTTTGAATCTAAATAATGAACTGGAAAAAAGTGAAAAAATTGATAGTGTCATGGTTTACCGTCCTTCTCTGCTACATCTGTGCTCACCTTCAGTCTGATTCAACCCACCTGGGTTTTCCTAAATGCTTCTTGTTGCACCTGTTCAGTGCACTTCTTAAAGTTTCAAGTCTCATCTGCAGTTCTGTGGACTTTCAGTGATTTGCCAATGTTGTCAGCTAAGCATGCGCGCCAATATGATTCGTCTTGTTATGTCTGAAATAGATCACTTTTGCCTCTCTTCATACCTGGACACTCACCCATACTCTCCTTAACTACTGGACCACACATCCTCTCCTATCCTTTGTGCTGACAACAGCTTGATTATGTTTCGACCATTGCTTGTTTTTGACTTTGTTACTGGATTCTTGATTTTCTTTCATCTTACTCCTTTCCTCAGAATTAGGCCAGTACCTTGAATCCCACCGCTGTCCACCATCCTCCACACAAGAAATCTATATTCCCAGGTCTTTACTAATAGAACAACATTAAATGTGTTCTGTCTCCAGTTAAACTCAGTTTCAGGTAATATTTATGCAAGTAAAAAGAAAATTCTTAAGGTCATACAAAGCAGCACTAGTAGACCTTTTGGTTGTTAAAAATTACAGTTAAATAGAAAAGGTAAGCACTAACATCACTACAGAAAAGCTAAGCAAACTATATTAAGTGCAAACATAATTGGCTGCTTGTGATTAAGATATTGTGCAATAGCCTCGTTGCAAAATTTTAAGTATATTTTTAACATCTATTTTTCTTTATATATATATATATATATATAT
>JBAMHX010000016.1:17607197-17654107 GCA_037177515.1 Pseudomugil tenellus | reverse complement strand
ATAAATATTGGTAACCTCATTGATATTTCTGCTTTCCTAATTCTCCATTGTTTTTTGTTTTTGTCTAACATTATTATAGACTGAAATCTATTTTGTTTTTCTTCTTTGGAATTAGTGATAAAATGTTAACCCTACCAATTTTTTACACAGATGAAAAAAATCTTTAAGTTTTGTTGTGCTGACACTGTGCTTTCTGTTGTTTTATCTTAATGTCTAGGGACAAATAACTGATGATCTTTTTCATGGAGAAGAGAAAAACCCATCAACTTATGATCTAACCTCCTCAAACACCTCAGATTTGCTTTGCCGTCTCCAGGGTAACATATAAAAAGATCTCTATTACCACACAGCTGAATGAATGTTTAAAAGATCACAGTTCATATCGCAAAAGAGAGCTTTATAAATGAATGGTTGGTTTTGTTATTTTAGCTAAATTAACTGCTAGGATCATTTTCTCATTAAACATACAGTAGTCCTAATAGCGGAAATGAGATTGTGCAGATTTGCCTTATTGACTACGTGCACAATATGGCACCGGGTTAAGTTCTGACGCCGAGTGTGCGTGCGAGTACTTCCGGTTTACTCATTCTTTCATTGATTTGTTCGGGCATTTAACTTTGTCCACAAAATATATTCTCTAAAATATATTCATGTTATCATCAAGCCGTACATCACCAATAAAACAAAACGTGCACACACATTAATGTTTAATCTTAAGTGTTTGCCAAGCTAATTGATAATCTTGAAAAAATCACAAAAAATGTGGAGGATTAATTATTTTCTTTTCGGATCAGGAGATTTGCTGCATTCGATCATGGCCAAAAATAATTTTGTTAGTTCCTTTTCATTGTTCCTAAAAGACAGAATCATATTTCATCACTCATCTACATTATTCTTCTTATTATTAACGGTACCATGTCCTGATCCGAACCAGACAGGCGCTCTGATCCAAAGCGCTGCTGCAGCGTCTCCGCCTATGTTGCAGCTTCGCTATTTTCTGATGTAAAGCCTCGTTCTCATCAGCCAGCTCAGACGCTCTTACCTTCGTTTCTGGAGCCACACAGTAGTCATGGTCCACTGACAATACCTCCGTTTCCATCTCCACTTCAGAACCGGAATCTGGGACGGGAATCTCGGGCCTTGGCCACCGTTCCCAAACACCGGGTCTGGGTGCAGGTAGTTGATACCCATTCCAGCTGAAGAGAACGGGTATTGCTTCCCTTCTGTAGCCATTTCAGTCCCGCCGCAGTCACCTTTAGATGTGTGGCATTGAAATGCCTACAACAACCCCGGGTGTTTTTAGTTGGGATAAAGTTGTCCCTCTAGGTCCTCCTCAGCCACTCGGCTCAGATGATCGGATAAACAGGGAATGAATAAAAACTTATCATCAAGTTGAAACGCGAAGAATGTGTACAAAAAGGCACACAACAATGGATGTTCTAACTCTTTGAAAAGTATGTTGCCTTTCTTGGACTTTTAACATATCAGACAAAGTTAAATGCGTGAACAAATAAATGAAAGAATGAGTGAACCGGAAGTACTCACACGCACACTCGGCGTCAGAACTTAACTCAGTGCCATATTGTGCACGTAGTCAATTGAAGTATTGAATTTTCATAGTTCAAGTCTAAAAAAATGATTTTATGAGTTTGCAACTTGTTACAAATGTTACAATGTCAACTTGTTACAAATTAAAGGCAAATGTTTGCCTTTAATTGTCTGTCTTTCTATTTTTTATTTTCCTTTTATTTGTGGCTTTTTATTGAGGTTGAATTATACGTAATATATGCTTTTTATTGCAATGACAAGCCTGTGGAAAGTTTTTTTATAAACCTCTTCAGTATCTTTGTAACATATCACCAGAAGCTCACCAAGTTAAGATGCCATCAAGTGATTGGAGAAAATGATAATTGTGCAGATTTTTGTTATTATCTTTATCTCTGGTGTTCTGTCTCTTTTAGGTGGAGACAACGCCACATCAGTTACCTCATCAGATGAGGACTCTGATGACGCTTCTATTCCCTCCAATGAAGAACACAAAGTAGGACACTAAAGCCAATTACAATCTCCTGAGTCACTTCAATTTACAAAGTTTTACTTGTATGATGCACTCTGCAAGTTTTTATTGAAGAGAAAATCAATTTTAATGTTGTACATTATGTTTTCAGATGTTGAAGTAAAACTATTTTTCTATTTAATGAGAAATATTAATCTATCCTAACATTAATGGCAATAAGATGTCTCAACATCTTGTACAGAACTCTGTTTACCACTATGTTATTTCCACATTATAACAACACTCAGTAAACAACTGTGAACTGGGGATTTTCTGGACCTTTGGGAAAGAAATGTCCTGTTCTTATCTTATAGGACCCAAACTGGTCCAGAGTTTTGGTTCTTGTTTGTTAATGTTTTCCACTGGTGGAATATCTGAACTGCAGCATTTGGACAATTCTGTTACCATGCCATGTTCCTCTAATAGCTCCATGTGATTTAACATTGTCTTGCTGAAAATGGAAGATTTTTCCTGAAAAAGATCTCATCTGAACAGGACCAGATGTCGGCCCAAAACCTGGGATCAGCTAAATGTTGAAACATTTCCAGATGTGCTAGTCTGAAATTCCTTACACCCTAGGGGCTAATTAGGCCTCCAGACTAACTTTAGTTATACTTGTGCGCCTTACCTTTTTAACGTGGGTGCACCAGCAAAGAGTTCAGGTGCACCAAAATTTTGTACAGCATCCTCTCAGCAGCTCATTTTAATGATTGTCTTTTGATCATAACACATAAAAATTGTGTTATGACATATCGTAAATGCTCTGTATGTCCCTGTGAGAGTTCCACCCTAATCCTTTGTACATGATGTGCATACATACACACAAACACATGTGACTACACTTTGGGAACATGCATCGGAAAAACCATCAATCACCTCAAAATAAAAAATAATACAATTCAGAATTGTTTAAAAACTTTCCTAGTAATCTGAATATGGAAACATTCGCAGCCCAACAAGGAGCAGCCGGTGTAATTCTCCTGTTCCAGTGTTAGAAGAATACGTTGTGTCCATCACTCGAGCGCGCATAACAAAACTAGTGGAATCCACCCTCGTTTTAGTCATTTTTGAGTTGGCTTAAAATGGATCCAGTATTCTTTGTGGGGTTGTTAACTTGTTGGCTGCCTGAGACCCCCATGCTGCCTGCATTTTGGCTCATCTTTCACACCTGTGTAATGTTGCGTTCTGGGACTGAAGATGTGAAGGGCCAATGTGGGTGCGTGCATCTTCAGGGTGTGCCCATTATAAGGACGTTTTCACCTATGCACCCGGACAAATCAGGTTTACATATACAGAAAAAGCAAATGCTCAAAAGGAGCAGTGGCATCAGGCATGCGTGTATTGCCATCTCATTTCATCTTTGGCAATTCAGGTTCAGAAAGATGTCAAAAGATGGCTTTGAGAGTCAATGAGTCAACATCAACATTTTTTTTTAAATTCTACAGCTTGGATTTCTTTATATATTTGATATAAATTCAGAGATAGAAATAACGTCCTTCACCTAGACCTGCGAAGTGTTAGATGCATAGGTGGAACCAAGAAAAGAAGTTAGTCGCGCCCAATTGATTGTTGGATGTGTAGCCAAAGTGTTTGCACTAATTATAGCTTTTTCCTGTATGATACACTTTTTAAATAGCTGTTTTGGATGGACTCTGTTTACACACAGTGATAGATTTTTTTTTCATGCAGCCATCCAGTGATTTCCATGAAAGAACCATGTCTGTTTTTGATTAAGTTCACGTTCACACCAGTCATGTTAGTCTGGTTGAACTGAACCCTGGAGTGTTTCACTTTTTAATCTGGTTGTTTTTTGTTTTTGTGAATGCTGTTCTCAAAATCTGGTGTAGGCCAGTTGACCACTCTAGGGTTGGCTTGGTAGAGGTGGTCTCAAACCGCTAGTAAGTGAACTCTAGAGTAGTTTACTTCTGGTGGGAACGCCATCTTCATTAATCACAGGGAGAAAGGCTCTTTCTAGGTGAAATATAAAAAATAGATTAAATATTAAAAACAATAAAATGTTCATAATCAGCATCTGGCTATATATCTTGATCAGCTTTAGCTTTACAGAAAAATATTATTTAGCATGGTCTTCATTTATTCACGCAGCTAATCAATAAGATGTAACTACAATATGTGGCCATCAAATTAAGTTATAGATCAGTAATAAAAATTATTCAAATGACATTGTCGCTGTGCAAAACTGCTCATAGGGAATGATCAGGGTATTCCCCCCCACACACACACACACACACACTTGCAGATATACAGAAAATGAAGCAATGGTTGAATATAAAATGTGTGAGTATAGACACACAATGTTGTATCTGTCCCTGCTGGAGGACATGGCACATGAAAGACTCTGAACTTTGCCAATGTTCATAGATGATAATCATCTCTCCAACCAGTTCTGACTGCCGCGTACTGTGCATCAGGAGTAGTCACGATGTGCAAGTGCTGAAAACTAGCATCTTCCCAAGGAAAGTGGCTGACAAGTCAGGGCTTCTTTTCCAAACCCAATGCGCAGAGGAACAGAACGATATGCGCCACATGCCAGCCAATTGCCAATTGACTGATGAAAGGCAAGAAAAGGTGCCTCGATGGCACAAGAGGAAACCTGTTGATGCGTTACTGTTACACACATGCAAAACTGTGAAAGATAGTGTTGGCATATATGGACATATTAATTGTTGTTTACATTTGGTTAATCCCTCACATGCGCACTAGCTTGCGGCAAAAGATATGATGCAACCCTTCATGTTTACACAATGGAAATTGCTAAGAAGCTAAAATCAAGTTGCTTAAAAGCAAAAGAGAACCATGTTGAACTTTAATCGGACAGAGATTGTGAAAGATACAAACAGAAGTTGTATGTGCATGGTGTTTTGTTGCCTGATCCGTTAGAAATGGCCGAAAAGCAGTGGGACAATAACCTGTCGAAGTGGCCGCCTGTGCAGTATGGTGACATTTGGAACTATTTAATAAACACTCCTGGGTTGTACACAGTGGAAACCTTGAAAGATTACAAATCGCTGGATGGATAAAAATGTTTCATTTGTGTGCATGTTCATGAAGTTTTATACTACAGTGCAAATGACTCACGATGCTTCATACAGAGTTACGTTCTCCCGTTCGCACCTCTTAAGCCTCTGCTAAAGGACCACAATCAAAATAAGGGCTTGACTCTTTGGATGACTTTGACGAATGTATGTGTATATAACAAAAATGATATATTTTTTCTTTTTTTGGAGAACTGATTGGAAGTCTGTTTGGACATTTGTGAGGCTGAAAGGAGCTGACTGCCAGCGGGAGTGTCAGATTGCTACATGTCCATGCCCAACACACACGCTGGAGTTACATATCAGACTGAGAGGATCGTTTTAGTGCATCCATTTCACAGTGACTGTTGTCTAATTTTCCAGCTTTGATGGAGGTCTACCAGACATTTATGAGCAAGATGGTGTATTGTTTATCAAAGCCACGATAATCTGCAGAACAACTCAATTCAGCGGTTAGTACGTGACGTCACTCATCAGCGTGTCTATAACATGGCACTAAACTCCCCTTTCTATTAGTACCTACTCTAACTGGCTTTCCTCAGCTCTACCAGGTTTCAGGGTGTTTCCATTACAGATTTTTTGGACCAAGTAGTTACTTTTGCTGTACCTACTTTATTGGGGTTCCAAGTGGGGAGAGTTGGGCTCAAATTGTGACTAAAGGCTGGAGTAGTGATCAAGCTGTAGCTTTGGGTATAAATAGCGATCTGGGCAGCAGCTTCAAAACACTGATGTACTTTCTGAAGCTCTGATCACGGCAACAACTTAGTAAATTCTCCAATCACTGCAGCACATTTGAAACTGACACCAGTACTTTCTGCAGCCATCCCAACACATACACAAACACAAAGCCAGTAGAGTAGAGTTGAGCTGATCGAGTAGAGTAGAGCAGAGTAGGTACAAATGGAAACGTACCATAAATGAGAACATACCATGACCATCAATGACCTGATGTCCATGACCTCAAACATGTTCCCTTATATTACAACCAAATGCTGCTGCTTTATGCTGCATCTAGAAGTGACGCAACAATTCTTATTTATTTGCAAGTTTTTGTTTTAGTGTAATTTCTGCCTGGATGGTCTTTATTTCTCAACAATGCCTGCATCACCTCCTTGATGGCGCTAATTGTCTCCTTCTGCAACAACATGATTGTTGGAGGCCCACAGAGTGCTGTGGAATCACTGGCCTCACCCTCCAACCACAGCACTGCAAACTACATGAACACACAATGAACACACAACTACAATATTTTACAAGTAAATAAACTGGAGTTTGAGACATATCATTTGTACATGTTCAGTTTACAATCTGAAACAAATCACCTGCAACATAATAAGGTGTCTTTGGTGCATTTGGGTCAAGCGTATCTGTGGACTCATCAGTTTTTCCCGCCAGCTTTTAATCTATATGAGTGGGCAGCAGTGAGCTTCCTCCATGGCGAGTATGCTTCTCCTGTGATTTTAATCATAACCCCCCTAAAAAAAACGCTGCACCACTGAACTTTCACAGATTCTCATATTTTGGCACCCACTAGGAGAAGGACATTCAGAATTTGCCTTTCATCCTTTTTCTTATCCGAGCTCTGGCGAGCCAATAAAAGTCATGAAGACTTGAGTTTTTTCTCTGTCACTACCTTTCTGTTCCTCAATTTTGCGAATAATGTTCTCTATAGTTTCTTTCCTGAATCTGCCATAGTGCACATTCAAAAGGACCAATGTGTTCATTTTCAGTAAATGATCTGTGATGCAATCCTTTAAAGCGAAACACAGCTGTCACATGATACCCTGGCTGACAAAAAAAGTTGTGTATGGTAATTTCTCAGCCTTGGGATGCTTCAAGGCAATGATGGCACCAGCATTGTGTATAAGGAATGCTAGTGTTCCATGTCAGGAGCAGAATTTCAAGATCAGAATTGTATTGCTTTAAGCCTGATTATTGTTATGATTAAACCCTGAAATTTAATCGGAACTTTAGCATTCAGCACTGATTTTAATGCAGCATTGATTCTATATTTGCATATATCTCACATGTTTGCGACTTTTTCTTTATTTCCTCCTCAGGAGATTATGGTTGGCTCCATGTATCAAGCAAAAATCCCTCTATTAAACCCATGTAGCTACCAAGAGAGAGGTAAGGAACTTATATTATTATAGAAAATGTTCAAATTGCAAACCACCAGGAAAGTATAAAGGTAAAAAGAAGTATAAGAAAATCAACTAAAAGTTGGATTTCTGATTTCCTTTCACTTTCCATACCACTTAATTTGTTTCAGGATCACTGTAGCTGTGGATTTCTGATTTATAAAGTCAAAATCTCAATAGTATTAAACAATAAATCCAGTATTCCAAATTTAACTAGTAAGCATGTTGCTGTGTGTTCACACTTGCCACTTAGTTAATATAGTGATGTTCCATATTATAAGCTCAGACTTCTAAAGCATATGGAAAGCTATTTCTTCCTAACCTTTTTAACCACTTCTTCCATTTTCCTTCCCTTACACTCTACTTTTCCTGCTCCTTTTTATGTAGCCTACAGCAGTGAAGACCAGCTGCTTTGGAAACCAGGAGTTTTGTCTGTTCAGGAAGTGGAAGAGTTCTTGCTGAATGCACAGAAGCCTCGTAGCCAGGAGGGAGTAGTATGGGCACAAGGAGCTACTGTTCAAGACAATGAACAGGTACATGAGATAAAAACCGTATATCCCTAAAAACACAAACATGTGAATGTGTTTAAAGCCTCTTACAGTGTGCACACTGTCTTTGTGTTAAATGCCCAGACAAGCTGAGTGAAAATGTAGTTGAAAATGAATGACTAGTTTGAACGACCCTCGGTAATACTATTTGATGTTGTATTATGAACTGTTTAAAAGCCTGAATAGTCACCTTTACAAAAAGGTGTAACTTAAGAATCCTAAGAATCCTATTTCTATAAAATGAGCATCACAGTGGGTTATACCCCCAAAGTGGGCAAAAAATTCTGTTAGCATTCACTCCATTTTTTAGGTTTCATGGTGAATTGCCGTTTTCACTCTCATCACAGTAATAAGAAAAGAACAACACATGTTGGCCATCTCCATACACAGCCTGGCACCACCTCCGCATGGTCACAAAGCTGTTAACACTTTGCTGTGGGAAGAAGTGTCATTCCTTGTGTCAGATGTGGTATTAACACAGACAGCATGCTCTATCCTCTTCATCCTCAAAGACTGGACATACTGTGTGATGACCCTGGTTCCTGGGGAAGGTCCTGTCAACCTGGAGAATGGAGTCCCAGATTCTGGAGGTGTGCTATCTGTACTGACCCCAGAATCTCAGATTTACCATCAATTATGTGTCAATCATGAGAAGGTCATACATTAGTGACTTACACACACTTGGCAGAATCTGAAAACAAGAGTACTGGTAAACACCAACAGGACAATATTGCAGTGGATTTTGGCACCTTTTTCACACATTTAGCTGTGCTGCTTATTCCACAGAAACTCAATTCTTACAAGTTATACCTCATTTTAAAAGGTACTAATCAGGCTTTCCAACGATACAAAACCATTTGGTATTAATGAAGGAGGGAAATTATCAACCAAATACAAATTTTCTTACTTGTGAAAAAAATGTTACCTCATTTTAGTTCTGATGGCCCTTTTGTGCTCCTCCTGTTTCTCCATTTGCAGGCACTGTATGAGCTGGTGAAGTGCAACTTCAATGCAGAAGAGGCACTGAGGCGATTACGTTTCAATGTGAAAGTTTTCAGCAGTGAGCCTTTTTTTTATATGCTCTTTTTCATACAACATGCATTTATTAATCTTTTTTTAAAACTTATTTTTAATAATCATAGTTGAAATGCAAGATTTCAATATCAAGAACTACTTGGCAATTTTTACAGTTGCTATGCATTTCAGAAAATCTGAGCATATGGGTGAAATATGTTAGTGGTGTCAACTGGCTTCACTGTCTCTAAATATCAGTAGTGACTATTTAAAATTTAAACAAAGTTTAGGTATTTCTCAACTGGCTGTAACTGAAAGCTGCCACATAAGTGTGAACTTTACTGAATTACTGAAGTAGTTTAAACAGAAGAAAAAAGTCTTTTTTAAGTCAACAACTTCCTAGAAATGTATCCCATCTGTTGATTTCACCTCTTTGGCTTAATGTCTCTAAACAGCACAAGCTGGTGACCTCAACTCACTGAAGCTTAAATATAGACCCAGCTTTGTCCTTTATAGTTTGGATTGTGTTATAAAGAACAGGAATATGGACACTAAACTGTTATGACTTACATTTACTTTGTTTGTTGTGTGTTTTATTTCAATTCAATCCAGTTTTCTGTCTTAAATTTGAAACATGTAGCACCTGAATCCTGCTTTTCTTTCACACCATCTTTAGATGAGCTATGTTCTTGGAGTGAAGAGGAGTGCAGAAACTTTGAACATGGCTATCGGGTTTATGGGAAAAACTTCCACCTCATTCAGGCTAATAAGGTGAGAGCTCTGGGACTAGTATACTAATCGTTTTGCATTGAATGTGTCTTTCCTTCATTCACTCGGTTGAATATTTCCGTTCTTAGTGGCACAAATCAAAAATAATTTTCGTCACTTCCTCAGGTACGAACACGCTCTGTGGGTGAGTGTGTGGAGTATTACTACATGTGGAAGAAGTCAGAACGGCACATTTACTTTACACAGCAGGCCACCAGGCTGAGCCGAAAGAAGTACAACCTGCAGTCAGGGAGCATGTGAGTACACCCTTACACACCAATATGCAGTATATTATAACAGACAGATGTTTAGGTTTGTTTTAATTTCTGTTTTGGGGTTTTTAGAATACACAGTTGTGCAACTTGTATGTTTGTCCTTTAAAATCTTCCAGTAGGAGCAGATAAAGTGATTTCAATTGAATTTATTACAACACATTTAGTATAAGCGACTCATAAGTGTTGTTGTGCATTTCAGAGAGAATGGAGACCAGGATGGGGAAGGCGGGGATGTCGAGCAAAGCAACAGTTCTTCAGGGTTGTTGTCACATAGTACCATGAGCGTTGCACAGCTGGAGTCGCCGTTGCCTCTTCCCTCAAACTTGGACCTGAACAAAGAGGGTAGTAAGCACGGTGAGTTGATTAATTTTGTTCTATTACTGAAATAGTGTCTTACAACTGACGTGAAAGCAAACCTGATTAAAAAGGTTAGAGATATAGTCATGGTTTCATTTTGACTTGTTTAAATGATGGACAGAAAAAGTACAGAAAGTAACCTCACAAAACCTCACAATCATTTTCCCTGAAGGATTAAGCCTGCTATTTTAAATATAATAAATATCTATATAAATATTTATATCCTATGAATGTTAAAAACAACATACCTTTACCCATCTGTCTCTGTGTAAACCACTTACACAAACACATCATTTCACACATATTATACACACAGTTACTTGCTTTTTATTTTGCTTATTCTTTACTTTGATCACATGGTTTGTCATTTGTTTTACATCACATATTTATTTAGTTTTGTTATAAAACATTTATTTGTCTCCCCACTTTTGTTTCTCCACCCCCCCCCCACCCCACTTTGTCACGTCTCTTTTGTGTTGTTGTTTTTGCATGCATGTCTGTGTGTACGCTTGTATGTATGTGTGCATATTGACATGGTACTCCAGAAGAGGAGGGTCGCCCCAGGCGCAGACGAACTCCCCGCTTTCTCTTAAAGCCATGACTTGGGTCCACACAGGCCACAGAAAGCAGGCTGGGCCTGCAGGTAAAGAGAACAGGATGAAATAAGGGGTCACTGGGGAGAAAATCCATTAATTTATCACTTGTAGGTAATCAAAGTCCACTCAGAGCTGAAGGAATAAGGCTAAAAGAAACGGCCATCTCTAGAAATGTAGTATTAATAAAGTCAATTATTACTCAAAATGTAACGCTTTTATATCAATATAGAAATTTTAATTCAAATATGGCTCAGACAAATAAAATTAGTCAGACGGATAAGATTGTAAATGATTTGTTGTAGCAGATGTAGCACATTGGTCACTTATGCCTATTTTAATCATTGTAAAACATAATGCTGAGCCAATACATCTGTGCATTCCTAACATAAGAGGTTTGACCAAACAGAACCTTCACAGAAGTTCTGATATTCCTCTGCTTTAATATGTGTATACATTTTCTTTTCCTACAGATGTCATAGTGGGCAGTCATTTATAGAAAAAGTTAGCAGTTTTCTAATAAATGTTTCATTTTCTTAAGTTTAATCTTAGCTTGATGAAAGCTTGATGAAAGTGATTTTATAGTTGGTGTGAAGATGTGCTAAATGAAAACAGAATGCAGCTGTAACAAACAGAAAGGTGTTTTATTGATCATACTTTTCTTTCATCTTTTATTGATCTGTCCAGATAATGAGCTGGTGATGAGTCTGTCAGAGCTATGTGGTGATGAATGTCCTCAGCAGCTGTTTGAATGTCCCTTCTCTTTCCCGTCCATGGACAACCTGCGAGATCCAGGCTCAGAAAGCTGTTGTCCCTCATCTTCGGTTCAACTGCAGTCTCAACCTTTGGCTCAAAGCTCTCAGTGGGCCCGCCAGAGCTCACCGTCCCACCACAGCCTCCAAACTTCCTGCTTCTACCAGCTACACATGTGTGGCGAACATTTTGCGTCTGAGGGCTTAGACTCTGGTACAGCAGGGGATGGGGCCGATGCCCCGCCCAGGCTGCAGGTGGAATTTAGTCTGCCTGCCACCTCACCTTCTTCATCTGTTTTCTCCTCCCACTTCCAGGCATTTGGCAGCCTGCTGCACCCATCATCTATCCAGCATCCTCGCTCTTTGACACAGTGAGGGGACTTGGAAAATGTTAAACTTAATGGTATTCTCTTTATTATCTGTCGTGGGTAAAGATCTTCACATCAGGATCAAAGAAACCGGGAAGCAAACACGCATTTACCTAACTTTTGATGAAATGATGGACCTGCTGTGTTGAGGCCAACCTGTCTGTCAAATGATTGTCACTTGAAGTTTCGGTCCAATATGAGATAATGAACGTTTTAATCACTACTTTCAGGCATTTATCATTTCTATATCTAGCAGTTAATTACCACAGTCTGCACAGGGCAGCTCTGTCAATTAACTACAGTGAATATAATGTTGTTAAAGCACACTGTCCACTGCTGCTGTCCACTTTTTCTAAAACAGAGTAATGATAACTGCAACAGCTTCTCCTTTGTTTTATTTTTGAAAGGTATTCAAATCCTTCCCAGTTTCTTACCATAGGATCCATTTTTTTTTCGTTTCCTTTTCTATTGTTGTTGCTCAGCACAGATACTGCTGATGTTATTTTAAATGTATCATTTGACAATACTCATGTTATCTTAAAAACTTTAAATCTCACCTAAATCTGTAACTACTCTCCTTTAATCATACGTGGCTGCTTTTCTGTAATTTCCACAGTACCGTAAACAAATAATGTGTACATTCAGGATGAGGAGCCATGTTGGAGCAACACAGAATATTTTGTAATATTCTCGCTTTTTATTTGTTTCATTATCATAAGGCTTTGCCCTTCCTTGAAGCTTTTACTTCTAAATGTATAATGTTTCCATGCTTTGTCAAATAACTTGGTAAGTTTATTAGATATCAACCAGAAAAGAGAGACAAACATGAAAAACAGTGCAGCAACTTCACAGCTATGTATAAACTGTTCCTCAGGCTTTGCAAATGTTGATCTTAAAGATAAATCTTTCAGTCATCCATTGAGAAAATGGTTATATTATTACAGTTTTCTGGCCCTGTGATGATGATGTGGTTCAAATCTTTTGTTAAAATGGAGGATCAGGCATCTTCTAATTGCAAGGTTCCAGCTTCCTACTACAACTGCTTAAGCTTCTTGTTAACAAGCCTTTTAAGCATTTTTTTCATCAGATTAGGTTTCAGACTTGAAATCGTTCTGTTCTTAATCAAAATCTTATTTCAGATTGCTAGTTGACTTTACGAGAACAAGATCTACATTCAAAAAAGATGCCAATTACAAAACAGTAGCAAGACTCAGGTGACATCTTGCGAGTAAAGAGCGAAGTAAATGTGTTAATATTTCAGACTGGAACAGGTGATGGCCATCAGTTATTATTGTTGCTTATTTATATGGTAATGAGAAGATGCATATCTGTTACTTTACTTTTTATTGAAAGTGTTTGTTTCAGAAAGTTATGTATTTATTTATGATTGCTCACATTCATGTCTCTAAATTTTGTGAATCTCTATAGACATAAAGAAAAATCCAACATAAGATGATTTAGCTCCACGTTCCATCTGTTTTGTTTTTATTTCTCTGCATTTTTCCCTGTAAATGTTTAAGCTCTTCTTGTAAACTTTTATAAAATATAAGTGAGTTTCTGATCAGTTGTTTACATGCAGAGTTTTCCAGGTAAAGCCACCAAAGGCAGGTAAAGGAGTAAAAGTCACTGCCTTTTGCTTGTTCTTAGTTTTGACTTATATTTTTAGCAATGTCTATGATGTACTGCGTCCATTATGCTTATTTGAAATTATTATATTTTTAAAGAAAGAAAATAAATTTAGCTGCGGAAATACATCCATGTATTGTTGCTGTATGAGTTACTTTAATGTCTTCTGCAGCTCCAGCCTTTGATGAATTGGTAACCTCTGAGAACAACCACATCTTCTACTGTTATAAGTGAAATTGTGAAATATTTGCAGTTTTGTGTAAAGGTTATGTCAGGAGAAAGTGAAAATATAAAAGATGCTCATGTATTCTGTTCTGGTAGATGTGGATAGATTACTGTTGTGTTGCTGTATTTCATAAAGCCCCTTATTTATTTATCCGCCGCCACTAAAGACAGAAATTTCCAAATGATCTAAAAACTATTACAGTTTAAATTGGACTGAACACACTTTCAATGAGGTCATTGCACATTGACCTGGGAAAACTTTTGTCTCGGCGCACATAGATGTACTTGAAATGTAGTGCTTGTTAACCAATTCAAGTCTTGTAATTCATGTTGACTGTCACCTTTTTAGTCACCTTCCCACTCACCAGTAAACACATAAGTAGGGACATGGGGGGCGATTACGCTTGCTGGATGTGGTAATCGGGACCATTAAGGTGGCCCTTGTTGCTGCACTCTGTTTCCGATCGTCTCTCCGTTTTAATCGCACTTATACATAAAAACAACTACTACAGATAGCAAACATACAGCTCTTAAGGGGCGGGCCATCGAATGTAAAGTGGGCGGGGCCACTTAGGTTGCCCTACCCTCAACAGCACAGACAGCACACCTCACAATCATGAATGGGTGGGGGCGAGCGGGGAGTGACGGCCATTTTTACACCCCCAGTCCCTGGGCCGGTCTTGCTTGCGCCTCGATCAAGGCGAGCTGTTGTCCACCCACCTCGAGCTCGGGTTGGCTTGGCCGGTGGAGGCCGATGTGGACCCTGCAGGGTACTGGGCTTGCTGTTCGTGTGAGCGTGTGGGGGGTTGTCTTTTGGCCTTTTTGTCCTCTTGCCCACCAGGGGGTGGGGGGGGGGGTGCATGGGGGGAGGGATGTGTCGGTGAATGGGAATGTGTGCCTTTTTGGAGGGGGTGACTGGGAGGGTTGAGGGAGTGAGAGGATAAGTGGAGTAGGGTAGCTGGGTGGAGAAGGGAGGAGGGGTTGGTGTGGATGAGTCACTCTACGTGTGTGGGTGTGACTGTATATGGGGGTGTATGGAGCGACAGAAAGGTGCACTGGGGGTGAGTATAGATGTATGTGAGCCTGTGGGTTAGGAGGGATGGGGGTTGGATCTGTGTGGATGGGTGTATGTGCGTGAATGGGGGGCTGGTTCCCCGGGGGCCATCTGGTGTGCCTGGGGGCAGGCTGGCTCCTGTCAGGTGGCGGTTTGGGGCCCTGGACGTCTGCTGGCGTTGGTTGGGTCCTCGGCCTTTGGGTGGGGGTTGTTGCCTCTGGGTTCTTGGGGCCTTGGGCACTTTGCCCTGTCTGCTCTGGGCGCCTGGCGGGGTTCTCGATTACCGGCCTGGGCCCGCCAGGGTTCGTTCCCCCGGGCTGCGGGGGCTCTGGCCGGGATGGCCCTGTCCCGCCTCCTTGGTGGACGGTGGGCTGGTTCTGGGGTGGGGTGCCCGGGATCCTTGTTTGGGACTGCCTGCCGTTTGTCCTGGTCTTGTGGTCCTGGCCTGCCTTAGACCTTGTGAGTAGAGGGGGATACCTGAGCATGTTCACTTTCCTGTGAGCACTTTTTCACTTTGTATGTTCTGCATCGCGGCACTGCTAGCACCAATCTTTTGTACGTATGTATGGGCCTCAAAATTTTATTCTGTGTATGTATGTATGTATGGTTGGATTGCGGTTCACTTTTGTGATGTGTATATTTGTCTCTTCTTTCTGTGTTGTTTGTTTTCTCTATCCCTTTCTCCAGTTTTCTTGTTCTTTTTCTGTCCCCTCAGGTCATGTCCAGCAGCGCATTGAAATCTTGACAAACGATGATGTAACTAAAATAAATAAAGAATTCAGATCATCAAAAGGAACTTTGTATATTCATATATACATATAGTTCCTATTGACAAAGCAAAGTTGTTCAGCAAGGCACAACAAACAGATCCTGATTATCTGCTTCTTTTAATGCTGGACAAGACAAGTTAAAAAAAACAAACAAAAAATACAATGCAGAGAAAAGCAAAAATGTGAGGAAAAAGTGAAAATCTTTACCACTTCAGCATTGCAAGTGTAGTATAGAACTTAGAGTTGGGGGAAGCAGCTGAGTGATACAGTAGCTACTCAAAGATACCTCGCTAGTACTGAAATTTGGCCTTCACAACTGTCTTAGTTCTTTATGGCATAGAGTCAACAAGGTGTTGGAAACATACTGTTTCGATATTCTGGTCCATGTTGACATGCTAGAATCACACTGTTCCTGGAGGTTTGTTGGCTGAACATCCATGTAGAGTTTCTTGTTCCACCAAATCCCAAAGGTGCTTGGTTTTATTGGAGATTTGGTGACTGTGGAGACCATTGTAGTGCAGTGAACTAACTCATTGTTGTGTTCAATAAATCGTATAGTGATTTGAATTTTGTACCATTTGGACCATTAACCTTCTGCAAGATGGGTACACCATAAAGGATGGACATGGTCAGCGACAATCAGCCCTGGTATTTAAATGATACTCAGATGTGCCAAATGTTCGTTATATAGCCAGAGACTGGCACCCAGTGTTGTTTTCTGCTGCTGTAGACCATTGGCTTCAAGTTTCAAGTTGTTGTGCAATCATACTTGGTATTCTGTATAACTTTCTAAAAAGTTTTGATTTGTGATATTGTCACTTTTTATCATCACCAACCAATCCACCCATTCTGCTCCAACATCAGCAAGACATTTTGGTGCACACAAATGCTTCTGACTGAATATATTCTCTTTTAAAACACCACTCCTTGTAAATCTTAGAATTTGATGTAAAAAAGTTGAATGCAAAAATGTTTTCTTGACATTTTTAAGAATTCTTTTTTTCTTTTTTCAAAAAAAATGTTTAATGTAAAAATCGTTGTAAATCAGCAATTTCTGAAATACTGAGACCAACCCGAGTATCTGTGCCATAGTTGCCAAACGGCTTGCTCTCACTTTCAGATACATGGCTTGAACTTCAGCAAGTCATCTTGACCATATCTAGATGCCTAAATGTATAAAGCTGCTGCGGTCATTAGTTGCCTGTGATGGACTGGTGATCTGTCCATTGTGTACCCTGCCTCTCACCTAATGACTGCTGGGATAGGCTCCATCTAGCCATGACCCTGAATTAGATGAAGGGGTTAAAAAAAAGGATGAATGGATGTCATTAGCTAAATAGCTATTTGTGTTAGCCAGCAATTGAACTGAAGTGCAATTAGCAGTGAGTATGTGAGTAGTTAACTCCACTGTTTCCTATAAGTGTCTCATAAACACTATTTACACCAGTGAAATAGTGTTATAACGTCTCAACTAAATGCTAAATGCAGTTGGGATTTCTTTGTTTTTTTAACTATTTGTTTGTGGGGATTTTTTTTGTTTGTTTGTTTGTTTTATTTATGTATATATTGTTAGTATTTTATCCTCAAACAGGAAGTGTCGAAGATGTAATGGTTTCATCACAACCACCGCCGCCTCCGCCAGATATCCTTCGTGTGAGTGCTATAACTCATACAATTTTCACAATTGGATTTTGGTAATCGGTGTTTACGTCCCTGTTTTAAAGACGAACTGTATCAAATTTCACGATTATCAGATTTATGGTTTCCAACCAGGCGGTGCTTTATGCATGAAAAATCAGACCTGGAACTATTTCTCTCATTCCTCAAATCAAGTGCAAATAAAAGGTCATAACCTTAGGATGCACCCTGTCCTGACGTCATACTAGGGTTATTCAAAGTTTCAACACCAGGTGGAGCTTTAAGCATGTGCGACTTTATGTTATTGTATCGTGTCTATTCGAGGATTGGGGAATAGGTGGATTGGGCCGTTGCTTCCGACCTCATAGGTCTTGTTAAAATACAATATATACACCCATCTAAATATAATACTATTCTGTAATATTCCACATATTAACCTGTGAGATGTGAGGGTGTCAAAAAAAGGATATCAAAGGAAAAGTCATTGAAAACTTAGTATTTCCTCTTTTTTTTCTTAAACTTGCTCTGTCTTTGATCCCAAGCAGAACGATGGAGCTGCTGTGTTGTGCTGAAGAAAGTTGCTTTGCCAAAAGGACCTTCATGGATATCAGGCCACTTTTGATGATAAGCAAAACTGACAACTACCAGTAGAACTTAAAGATTGGCAGGTCAAGAAAGAGAGAAAAAGAAATGTTAATCACAACAAAAACATAATCAAAAAGAAGAAAACATGAAGTTGGAGAAAAAAAAATCCTGGATGACACAATGGCTGGATCAGCAGGAAAGTTTGTAAATGTGGGAGCAAAATATCTGAAATGAGAAGTGATTAATGTGTGACCAGGGTCCCACTCGGATCAGAAGCAGACAAGGTGGATCATAGCTCTTATCAACGCTTCCAACCAGTCTGGAGTTTTTATCAAAAGAACTTGTTAAAACTTTAAAGCAAACTCAATCAGGAAAAAAAAGATTATTTCAAGCAACAGAAAATTATCTCATTGTAAATTGTTCAGTGCTGTAAAATCCTTACAGGGGAAGAAAAATCTCAGGGACATGTATCAGAGCCAGAAAGAACTGGATAAATGTGACTTATTAGTTTCTATCAAGAAGATCCCATCAAATCAACACTGACTCATCCAAAAAAGTTAATTAAACTGTAATTTATAATGAAATAAACATAGTATATGTGACAAAGATGAGAAAAACCATTCAGGACTTTGTCAGAGAAATGTGAACCAGCATCTGTAATGGGTGTGGAGGTGAATTAGTGTCAATGAAGGGGTGAATTGTTGCTAGTGTCACTGATACAAAGGCTTGTATTGGAATTTGCTAGACATATTGTTGTTTCAGTGGTTATTTCAGGAGGATAATTAGAGCCTCGCACAACATAATTTTCATGCTGTCTAGATCTGTCTCTTATAATAAAAATGTATTCAGTATCATGAACGGGAGAATTATAGTATCCATAAGACTCATGAACAGCTGAAATCTTGTGTACAGCAAAAAATAAAGATTTATTTGTTAAACTAAGAACAAACAATACCCTGATTAAAAATTATTACATGTATATAAATATGGTTATAATGTGAAATGATGATGAGACACAGTTTGCAGTTTTATTGCATTTTAGAAAATGTTTTCTATTAAACTGTTATCCCATCTTTTCTGTAAATGCTCCAGATAATTTGCTTTTTTTTTATTTATAAACAGCTGTGCGATCAACAGTTTGTAATGAGAAGTAGACTACAGCATCTGGGCAGATAAATAGAAAAAGAATCGATACTTCTGTGTTCATGTTATATATATTTATTTAGGAAATTAACATACAAAAAGTGTTGTGGCAACATTGAGACTTGACTATGGGATAAACTAAAGAAACGATGAAGAGTTATTACACCAGCTGAGCATGATAGCAGCTTGTGACGTATTTTCAGCTCAGAAACCAAGACATAGCAAGGAGGACACAGAAACGGTCTAACAGAGGCAATCAGTGACCTTCCATTCCTTCGCTGCTGAAGTTCTCTTTGACATGAAGAGGTAGCAGCACAGCTGAGACTAAATAAGAACAGATAACAGTGATCATGCGTTGGAATAAGTAGATAAAGACAGATATAGACAGACCAGAGGAATCAGATAAAGTGTAAAAATACTGAAACTAGAAGCAAACGTGTCAGATAATGTAATGTTTAAGTCCGAAATAAAAATATCAAGTGATATTTTAGTTGTGTTTTGTCAATATATATGAATTTATATTAATGGAAGGGACTTTACAAAATCAGAATGGGATATTTAAATCTTTAACAGATTATTTATTATGTTTTATATATACATTCTAATTTTATTTTATTTAAATTATAATTTAAATACATCTTAATTTTAATTTATATATACATTTCAAAAAACAATTTCAATTCATATATATAAATTATATTTTATAAATACATTTTTAATTTCCCTCTGGGAATTCATTTTATTTACTAAACTAAATTAACAAAACTAATATTCATTTCATTTATATCACCATAAAGATATTTTCACCTATATTCAAAGCATGACTGAGAACACTGGAATACAAGTTTGACTGCTCTTCCTTATTGAATTTAGCTGATATTTAAATTCCCAAATCTTTGGCCATCAGTTTTTCATTGAGAAAGGAAGGTAATCTTCATTCTCAAATATTTTCTTCTCTTTAGACTGGGCTGTAGCTCAGGAGGAGTAATTGTCTTTCCGCTGGAATGTTTGGGGGATCCAGGTTGATTCCAGGGCTCCTCCAACCTCATGCCGAAGTGTGTCTTACTTTATGTAAAAAAAACAAAAACAAATCAGCAAGACACTGAACCCCAAGTCGCTCCCTATCTGGGTGTGAGTGTGTGTGTGAATAAGTAAATGTGTTGTGTAAAACGTCTAAGTGGTCAACAATTAAAAAAGTGTCATTTAATTACAAGTCCATTTATCATTTAGATACCAAGAATGACAAAAAAAGAACTATGTGTGTATGAACAGTCATGCATACAATATAGTTTCCTTCAAGTTATATTCTTCTCATTTCGTGTTATGAAATAACTGAACGTCTCTAAACTAGCAGCTTGTCCAAAGGAAGTAACAGACTGTGAAATGATCCGTTGTAAGGCATTAAAAGGCTTGAATGTGTTTAAATATGTCTAGAAAGTGGAGTTCCAGTTACATTACTGCATGTTTTACAAGGTAAGCATAAAATTGAAGAATCAGAAGTAGAGTTCACTGAACTCTGAGTTGACTGAAAAACTAAAGAGATCACATTAAACATTTTAAGAGACTTTATAAGAAACACACTTAAAAAGTAACATTTTATTTGAAAACTATTGCTATATAAAATATAATTAATAAATGTAGAAGGTTTTTTTCACTACTAACGAGCTGGGGAACTAAATGTACTGCTGTCTTTTTGTGGTAGGAACACTTTACTCTGCAGCCAGACTAAAAAAAAAACTTTGACTACCAAAAAAAAAACTCTGCTGCATTAAAATGACACCTTAACTAAATTAAACAAAAGATTCAAAGACAAAGAGGGCTGCAAAGTAATCATTTATTTTAAAATGACGATGTGAAAATGGAAATAAAGGTTTTAACATAGCAAGAAATGTGGTGAAATTTTGATGAATGTTTTATGTTTTGTATCATAAACTGGATACAGTTTGTGGTTGTGATAAAGAATCACTGTGAAAATGTTAATTTTGTGTTTTTTGCCTCTTGCAGATGTGTTTGAATTTGTCTCCATTAAGATGAACAAAATGACTGGGAATTCAGAAAGACTGAGCTCGCTTCAAAAAAGACGGGTTATGATTCTTTTCTTCTAGTAAAAATACGCTGCTTCCCATTTAATTAATGATAAGACGTGGCTGTAAGTTGCTCAAAAATAATAACTCCAAAAAACAGCAAAGCAAATTATTAAACCTTTAAAATGATAATAAGTCATAGAATAATCTTTATAAGGTTTGTTGTTGTTGTTTTTAACAAAACAAAAATATACAAGTTTTTTAAAATTCTGCAAAACAGTTTTACAACAATGAAAGCTTGTAAACAACTGGATCGAACACCTGATGTATTTTTGTCATTTAAAAAATAAATTAACAGATAAAGTATGTTAACAGAGGGAGATATCACTTTTACAAATCCCACTGAACTTCATGGAAAATTTTCTGGATCTTATTTTTTTGAGATCCAGACAGAAGAATTCCAGGATTTCCCCACAAAGTTACTGTTTGGAGGTCTGCTGTAGCCCACCAGGTTTAAGGTTAGAACAATTTTTGTTCTTTGTCCAATGTTTTTATTACTCTCACAAAGAATTACACAATTTCTAGTTTTCATTTGGAACCTGACTTTAATGTGGAAAAAGCTCCTTAGTTTCATTTTAAACATGCTCACCTAAGATACTAATTATGAAACATTGCTGAGACTGTTTATTCATATGAAGTAATATGAAAATGAAATGAAAAATACTTTATTAACCCCAGAGGGAAATTCAAATTCTGTAGTCATTTGGTTCAGCTGGTTGGAGTTTTTAAGGCACTGGAACAAACAGGTTGTTTTCCACATCACCGGAATTCTTTTCTGACTCAGACTGGAGTAAGACTCCAACTGGACTGACACAATCTGGACTTGACACTAGAAAATGTGCAGGGAGATGAGATTGCGTTCAGGTCCTTGACTGAGCTGCAGGGTGAATGTGGAGGTGCAACAGGAAAGCTGTTGGCTCATTGTGCAGATCTTCTCTTTAACAGTAATATGTCCAGGATGACACCAACGCTGGTTAATCAGTACTGCAACTCCACCTCCCTTTAGTTTTCCACTAAGTTGTTTATTGCGGTCTGCACAAAACATCTTGAAGTCATGTACGGACGCATTACAGTCTGGGATATGTTCTGTTATCTCCTGGAGCTCGTCCGTTTTTTTAGCTAGAGATCTAACGTTACCCATTACAACAGTTGGAAGAAACAGTTAAGTCTTCGCCATTTCTTTCTGCCTCACTCCTGCCCTGCATCCTCTTCTCTTTCTCTTCAACTCCATTGCTATTTGAGGTGTTATTTCACTAATAATCTTTGGAATTTGGAGCGCATTACCAGTTGATCTTGGTGGTAAAAACAAAATCTCATTGCCATGGAGACTCAAGTTTTAAAAGAGCAGAAAAAAATATGCAGAAAATCTCCTGTATAGCACAGTTTCTTACGTGCGTGAAAAGTCTTCTTTGACAACCCAAATTGACAGCTCATGTCTCAAAAAACACGCCTATATTACCAAAATCATAAAAGAAATAAATGATTGACAAACACGCAAGGTTTCAGATGGTTTCAGAGATGAGTGAAGCCATCATCAACCTTTCTTGCTATCATTATTCAATCAAGCCACCAATAAAATGAGAAGAAAAAACACTCAAAGAAGCAATGAGAACTTTTTTTTTTTTTTAAAAAAAAAAGGGAACTCATAAACAGCTTCACTGTTAATCAAAACAACTAAACTATAACGATACTGAATATTTTACATTTAATGAAACATTTTTAAATAAATTAGACTCAAAATGGCTCCACGCTTAACTGGTTGTTAAGCTTAGTTATGACCAGAAGATGGCAGAGAAGTCTCAGCTTTAGATTGATTTCCTGCTGCATTGCTGTTCAGCGTCCATAAAACCTGTATACAATATGTATTCAGTCATTTACATGTAAAGCATTAAACTTTCAGCTGTGGACTTTTTAAAACACAGCCAGCGTTTTAATGTGCTTGGAAATGTCCAAAGGTCAAATAAAGCTGCAAACAAGGCATTTGCACAAAAAATGCCTACATTAGTTCCTTGGAGCTGACTGTTTGCGGGGGGGGGTATGGTATTTGTCATGCAAACGAAGTGTTAATGTACACTCATAAGTCAAAGCGCACACATGGCTGAAGGCAAACACCAAATAGGACAGCCTCAGTGTGTGAGTGCTAGAGGGGAACATCCTTGGGGGGGCCCCCCATCCCAGCAGGGTCATACTGGTGCTAAATGTAACCCATATAAAAATGGCTTTATTCAGCCACTGTTTTACACTACACTTTTTGTTCAGATGGTATTTTTTGTATCCATGAAGCGCTTTGCATAAAGATGTTGCCTACATTGAGTCGTTTATTCTGTTCCAAAGCTCCCAGGCACCTCCTCCGGCTGCTCTCATCCGTAGGCTATTGTGCTTGAGTCACCAAAAACCTTAAGATCAATCATACGCAGAGAGGAATGAAGGAGACTAGATGCTCGGCTGTGCGTAAAGCCGTCAAACTAGGTGACGATTAGATAACCAAACAGGAGCCAAAGACGAGGAAGTCAGGAGGAGGGACCAGAAAAAGGCAACAGCGTGGAGTGAGCAGGGAGAAGAGTTTATGCTGGTCTCGGAGCTGATCATTTGGGGTGTTTAGTGTAGTCTTGGTTTGGCACCCATGCGCGCTAAGCGGCGCTGGACTTCAGAGGTGCTGCGTATCCGCTGAAAAAGTACAGTAGTTTATTTTTCCTTCTTTTCTTATAAAGTCAAGCACCTCTGTTGTCCATGTCAGCGCAGGTAGAAAGGATCCCGGAAGAACAAGTTGCGCCGGTTACCAGGTCATTTGCATAGATTGTTCTATTATTTCCCAGTGAGAGAACCCCGATGGGACTGTTTACTCTCTCCGAAAAGTAGTTTCTTTCTCTCTCTCAGACTAAATAAGTAAGGAACAAAAAGAAAATGAAGGACACGAGGAAGAAGATCCTGTATGTGGTGATGGATGTGCTGTGCGTGCTAGTTGGTAAGTTGTGGATACTAGGTTTTGAGCTCTACGTCAGCATTTTGTATTTCTGTTTTCCAAGGTCTGCGTGTCACTGTCAGCATGTTGCTCTCACGTCTTTTCCACTCTTCCCGTGTTTGTGTTTAGAATAAGAGCAACTTTGCGCCTGGTTCAATAATCTAAAACGGGCGTTGTTTCTTTCTTTGCACGTTTGTCAGACAAGCACGTTTAGATTTTGCGACCACTTTAGGTTTTTCTTTACTTTGGTGTCGTAATAAAGCAAAAGCGTGCAACTTTATATGTGCACATGTGCATTTGAAAATGATCAAGACTGTAGGAGACATTAAAGGACACATGCTGTTCAAAACCAGACCTTCCTGTCCTCCTCACGACTCGATTTAGTTGTTCCCAATTGCTGTAAACACCAGACTGTATCCTCATCCAGAAACTCTGCTGGACTTTACAGAGTTTCAGGAAGCAAAATGTTTGTTTATGGAAATTTGATATGCATGTGTGCACCCTGCATTTTCCTCATTTTCTGCTACATTTTGTCTGCCAAAAGTCCTCAGAAAAATGTTCCCACTTGCCACACAGTGCATTTTTCCACATATGACTTTTTTCAATAGGGACAAACATTTTTACACATCCCCCAAGTTAAAAAAAAAAAAAAAAGTATTTTGGGTATATAATGCATATGTTTGAAATTAGATTATATATTTTGTTCACATTTTTTAATATATATAAAAACAAACAAATATTCACAATTTATTTCTTTTGCCTTTTAGAATATCTTCTCTGTGTTTATAGTAAAGTGGTCAGCTTCAAGTATAGGGAATAACATGAAAATCACTCAAAACAGATTAATAAACACTTAAAACTACTTTAAAATGGCAATACGGATTTAAAATAAACACAATGTATCCAAAAGAATCTACAGCACCCACCAAAAGATGCAAAGAAAATGGAAAAATATGTAGAAAAGAAGTTAAAATGACTTCCCATAAACACAAAATGATGCCTAAAAAAAACTAAGACTCCAAAAAAACATCAATATATTCTGAAAGAGTCTACAGAGCATAATTTTTTATCTGTAAATTTATTTCAGTACAGTGTAAAGTTACAGTGTCTATAAAAAAAATTAAATATGACAGTGAATGTCTCATTTAATATCTATATGACTGTAAAAACACGAATAAATCAGATGGATGTCTGACTGTTTACATGATGAACTTGATGCATCGTAGAGATAACAATAATTCTCTTCAGGTTTGAGAAAAATGTGAAAAATTTCTCACCTACACCCTCAGTAGAGGTAGTTTTCAAGCACAGCTGAAGTGATGGAGTGTGTATGTGAAATGTACCACAGTGGTGGAATATTGGTTTTCTGTGTTGATGCCACAAGCCCGTGACAGGCATGTGTTATGCAACGGTCTGGTGTTTTATAGCGTGTTCGTCCCTTGTTGTGTCTGTGCCTGTGATTGCGCTGAGACTGGGTGGTGGGGGTGGGGGGTGGGAGGCGAGCAGGGTTAAAGATGAAGCTCTGCTTCCCACTTTGGGAATTTTTCCATTTGGGGGAGCATCTACAGACATTTTGCTGGCACAAGTCAGGGATCAAATGTCTGGGTTGGGTTGGTCGGTCGGGTCTGGATGACAGGAACCCACCCTTTTTCCTCCAGCTTCCTTCTTGCCACCCACGTCATTCACCCAAATAATCATCAAGCGAACCCCAAGCCAATGTGAGGTTGCCCCAGACGTGTAATAACAGCACGACAGAGCTTGTAATTATGCTGACCATTAGCATAAACAGAAACACAGTTTGGAGACGGGTTTTGTCTGTGCTTTGGAATTATTAAGGCTTTATTTGTTTTAGTCTTTGCAACTTTAGTGTGCAGATTGTATCTGTGTCTCTTTGACCATATTTTATTGGGAAATCCAAAGGCCAAATTACAACAGCAGCTACAATAATACTGTGATTTCTTTGGCTTGCTGGCTGTTATTCACACACTGCCCTGCCCAGGTCAAACTCTGTTGTCGATGTCTCTTGAATGAGTGTACCACACTCTATTTTTTGTCCTCTTATTTGACCTAGCTAAAAAGGTTAACGTAGAAACCTTAAATAAGCATTTAGCTTAGCACTTTCTTCCTACGCAAGCTATCTGCCTTGTTTCCTGTCAGATTTTATTGCGAGGAACATTTGTGCCATCTTTGCTTGAAATTGTCATTCATTGTGAGCTATTTGTGTCTTTTATTTTCCGCCACTTTTTTTTCTCTCAGTCTCCTCCTCACCTCCCCATTTCTGTATAAGTCTACACTCAGCGCAAATACGGTGGGTATTGGCCCAGGGACACACCAGGCTTTAACCTTTCCCTGCCCACAGCTCATGTTCATAGGTGCAGTGCTGCAGGTGGAGGAATCATAGGAGGAGTCACTGTTCAAATTCCTGCATGACTCATGCTGCAGGCAAAATGAATGGCAATTAGCTGTGACTCATGAGTAATGTGTGATTGTGAATGGGCTTGAGGTAAAATACTTTTTGTATTTTCTCTGTTTACTCTTTGTGGTGCCATTTCCTTCTGCATGACATGTTATTTTACATTATTTTGGATTTGCAGAGTCGCAGCTTTTAGCAAAAGGTGGCTTTTGATAGATAACGGGGGTTGGGAGGGGGAGGGAGGTTGCAAACACATCAGGGTTTTACATCTATTGGTTTCTCATCTGGATAATCAAATGTTTTATTTCATATGTTTTATTTCGACTCAATTGCTAGCTAAAGCAAAGCCGTATTCTCAGCTATCAAATGTTTGCTGTGTTTGTGTTATTTTCTTCTTATTAGACTGACCGTTGGGAGTGTTGTAGTTGTTGGTCAGAGCTTGGTGGATAAACATGTTTCGGTGTCTCCTGGGAGCTGGTTCTCTCATGTGGTTTTGTTGGGAAGACTGATTGTCCTGAGTTCTCAGAGACAAGCAGCGAAGATCGCTTGTGGGAATGCTTTTCCTCTGGACAGTTGTGTCATGGAAACTAAGGGCACAAACAAGCTCGTTCCGCTGAGAAAAATTAACCTGTTTTGTTTTTATTACTCTTCTTGCCTTTTTTAAAAATCATTTTAAATGCATCACTGCAAATAAGATTCTAAGTAATATCATTTAAAGTAATAATCTATGATTATTCATGTACAATAATCATGTTAAACTGGTAATAAATCTATAAATGTGTATTTTAAAGGTTGGAGCACATGAAGTCTGTATTTTATCAAATGTCCAAGTTGAAGTTTTTGTTGAGGTAAATAAGTTTTTTTTCCCTTTGTCTCTTATAGAACATGTCGGTATTCTCATGTAGAGAAAATGAATAATATCCAGAATTTAATTTAGGCTTCCAATATTCTTGCTTTTTAACTTTGCAGTTTTACAGAATATGGGTTTTGTTGCCAGCATAGTTGCTACCATGCTTAATACTTTGAGGGGTGCATCTGCATACTGGTGCCATAGGTTACAGATTTTCTGGATTTGTTGAATATAAATAATTATTAAAGGGGAGGCGACTGCTTCTAATACTACCTATTACATCTACTAGTTAATAAGAAGTGTCTGACCTACTGTGTGCTATTTATTGTAAACCTGCATCATGAGACCTTGTTAGTGGTTCGTTTCGTAACATCCTGCCGCTTGTTTAGCCTGTTTTTGGTTTCCTGTCCCTCATTTTCTTCTTCTGTTTAGATTTAGAGCCACCGATCTTGATCAACCAGCCACTCATTACAATAAAGTTGAGGAAATGAACCAAATCTATTTTTAGTAGATTTTTGTGGAAATTCAGTTGCAATGTACAAACGTTTTGGGATGAAAGCTACCATTGTGGGTCTAGGGTAACTAGAGTATATGACAGAAGTGTTGCTCAAGTTTTTATCCTACAAGTAAATCTGACCATTTACTGAATTTGTTTTTTTTACCCGTCATGAAGTTTTCCAGTGGCTAGTGTTCTTATGCAGACAGTTGTACATAGTTGTGTACTGAGGTGAGTGGTTTAATCATTTAAGCCAGTTCAGCGTTTGATCCACAAGACAATGCCTGAAACCTGGATGTGACGCATGCCTGCCGTCTATGCCAATCTGCAGACAGAGGAAATGTGAGTATTTAAGAAAAAAATTGCCAGTGATGTATTGTCCTGTCAGGCAGGTGTATTGTCTGAGCTCTCGGACTATTTCATGTGTGCTTGCTCATACCATAATTATCTGAACCAAAAGATCTGATCCACAACAGCTCTCAGAATAGACAAACCCTGATGAAGACCAAGCAATAGCTGGTCTTCGAGCTGTGGGTCGTTCCAAATTCCCAAAATAATCCACTCTATTCCAGTGCAATACTTTAGGATGATCTACTATCAAAATGTCAAGAGTCTCTAAGTTGTCCTCAGTTTTTAGTCAGTTTTTTCTTCTTCATTTGTTTTGACAACTCACCTGACTGATGGATAGTAAGGAGGAAGCCGAAGTCCCATCCTCTTCCTGTTATAGTGAGCCAATGCAAAGCATTCATCCTTTGCATCATAAATGAAAGCATTAAATCCCAAGGACATTTTGTATCTGCACTTATTCCTCCTCTTTACCTGGAAATGAAAAATAAATGTCAAAATAAAGGAAGAAGACTGGATTATAGCTTACTTCACTCCATTTATGCAATACAACAGTAAACAGTAATCTGTCTGAGATAGGATTAGTTTGTGGTAATAAAGCAGCAATAGTCTGCAGTATGTTTAGTTAACAAGTCTAAGAAGGTCATGGAAATGCTGCCTTTTAACTCCTCCCGCAGGCTTTTCTGGTTTAGGTTCAAACCTGTGTGGCCTTCTTTGATCCTGTCTAAACCCATACTCTTTGATTGCCGGCCCAGATTTAGCTGCTCTCGCTCAGCCTTGCCCACCACCCCGTCCCCTTTCTGCTCTGCTTGAAGCTAAGCATGCGTAAATGATGGACGGAGTGAAACAGTGGGATTAAAAACGAAGAATGGGCCACAGCTGCAGCAGGATTTGATGTGACTGGTGAAGTTGGGCGTTCCTCATGTGAATTAGAATTCCAGAGGCCAACGCCGGCAGAGGTCGTAGGCTCAGCACATACCTTCCACATGAGTCAGTCCAGCTTGGGGTGAGACAGTCAGAAAGAGGGAGGGTTTAGTTGTTCTGTCGCCACAAGGCAGCCCTTTTAAAGATCTGTAACATCACCTGATGCATTATGTAAATGTTTACTAGGCTGCAGGGAAAGAAACAAAAATAAGAAGAGGAAAAAGAAAAACCTGCTTGTGTCCTTGTTCTCAGCTTGATGGGATGGACTGATAGTCAGGCTTGGAGAAAATGGCTTCTAAAATGTGGAAGGTGTTGAAAGAAGAAAAGGTGAAACGTGAGATGAAACAAGAGCTGCAAGCAGAAGAAAAAGATCAACACAAAAAAAGCCATAATGCAGAAAGAGGAAACTCACTAAAGTCTGAGTGACCTTGATGCTAAAAAGGAAGGAAACAAGAGTGGAAGAAATTAGATGGGAGCAAATGTTCCAGCTGTGACCCTGAAGGAAAGTTTTAGACCAAGCAGGGCAGCCTAGGGGCATGAGAACAGGCCTCTCACACCACAAACACACACAAATACATGGCACATACACACCTCAAAGTGTGCATAATGAAAAGCCAGACTGTATGTTTTTCAAATTGAGGAAAGTAATTGTCCGTCTACACGGCTCTGCAGGTGCAGCAAGTTGTGTCAGAAAAACAAGGACCAGGTGCTGTAAACCACCGGAGCTACTGCCAGATGAACATGACAGCTTTACTCAAGGCGTCAATCTCATGCGGGAAACGGAGCAAGATGGGCAAACATACGCGTCAGAGGGGAAAAGAAATGGGAGAGCACAGAGAGACTGAAAACTGAAACTAAGATGCGACAGGCTTCGAATCGCAGCGCAGACTGGAGAGTGTGGTCCAAACTGTTCTGCATAATTGCACATCTGCTGGCTAAATAAAGCGTCGCCTATCGAAACATCTATATTCACAACAGGAGGGCGTTTTCATAGGAAGATGCTGCAGTCAAATGAGTGATACACAAGAAGATAAAGGCTGCAGGGAAAATAGAAAAAAAATGACTGAATAATAGAAAAACAGGAGGATGTGAATCAGCGCTGGTAGAAAAAAGGAAGGAGGGAGTGGGATCAGCTTCTTTTCATACACAATCACTATCAGTTACTTTTGACATTTCATGTTTCAACAATGGCCATTTCAGCTTGTGTAGACACAGAGGTGCCACTGAGGATGAATGGATCTGCAGCCAGGTAGATGAGAAGCCTCCACTTTGGCAAAGTGAAACCAAAGCCTTTAAAGTAGGTGCTCTTAAATCTGAGACAGGAAGGCTCCATCCCTTCACTTCAAAGAGGTTCCCATTAGTGTTTCCTGACTGGATTAATTTTCTCGCCACATTCCAAACAGGCTCCTTCTAAATCTGCTAAAGCAGGTGTTAAGCAAGATGATTCTAAAAAATCTCAAATAAATGCCTCCATTTTTGTTTTTCTTACATTTTCTCTGCGGAAAAACCCACACATGATGTCTGAGTTTCGGCCTTTAAGTGGACGCAGTGTCACTTTAGCTAGTGGGATTGTCTCGTGGTGTGCTGGTTGCCTATTGTGCGCCGGTGGATCTAATTTTGTCAGCGAGCTGTGTCCGTCTGCTTTTCAAGAGAATAGCTGGTTTGTTTCCTGCAGATATTACTCACACTCATGAGACAAGCATGCACACACAGTTAAGGGTGAAGTGTTGCTTCGGCCCCAGACTCTTTACAGTTTTATTTCAGTCTTTTTTTTTTCTTTCACCCACACATTTAATTTATGACTTGCAAGTTTAATTGACTTGTCAGTTTAATTAGGCTTCATGTTGCATTGCAGGAATGAAAATGAATATACTTTTACAAGCCTAGGGATGCGTCTTTTAAGGCCAGGTTCCCTGACTTCACTTAGTCCATAAACTGTAGCAAACTGGCAAAATCCATGTTTGGCTAAGAGAATTTAGTGGGCATTAAGAAAGTGTAACGGCCATTAGCATATGGCTTGCCAGGTAAATGTGAAACATAAAGTTATTTAAAGCTTTTTAGTGGTGGAAAAGGCAACCATAACGTCAGATCAGATGCTGCTTCTTGCCTTTTAAAGCTTTTCACTTTATTTTTCTCCTTCTTCTCTATGTGAAGCAACAATACCATGCGACACCAGGGAGGAAGTAGCTCTTCTACTGCTCCACATTGACTGAACTATGCAGATATTAAAGCCTGGCTGTATTTGTTTCTATTCTCCCAAGTCTTTTCCATTGGTTTGCATTTCCAGTTTGCTTTTAAGGACAACGCAAACATTTCACACTACGTCAAGTGTTTCCAGCTGACGTAATACTGCATGTTGAAGGGAAACAGATTCTCCTACTGTCCTTGTGTTCTTGTCCTACACCCTTTGCCTTTGGTGAGAACACCTACTCCACTTTAGGTACTTGATAGGACAACATTTGCTTTCATATCTGGCAATATTATTAATCCAAATGATCTTAGTTGTACTCTATATTCCGCTTATAAAGACTACGTTGTACTGAAGATGCATACATTAAGAAAACCTCTATTGTTTAATGTGTTCCAGCTAAGAGTCTGCGCAGATTTGTGTATAAAAAATTAGTTATAGCATTAAAAACTCCTGTAATGATCACGTTTGACATGTCTCTGTTTGACTTAGATTTGTAAACTAGGAAAAGAAAGATTGCTTCGTTCTCTCTCCACCTTGCTCCAATCTTTGCAGCTGGAAGCAGGATGCAGAAGTTGCCACCAAAAAAGCCACATCAGTAAATCCATGTCAAGGTGCTCCCCTGTGGTGCACGAGACAGGACGTTAGTAAAATCCAGGAACATAGATTGTATCTTGTATTGTGGTTGTTGCAAACAGGATTTTATGGCACTCTGAGGGGAAAATGTGGGCTTTGTGATTCCTGCACACCACATCCTGGCATGGCTAGTACAAGGTGGTTGGTGGGAAACTGTCATGTGGAGGACAAGTGTCATCCAGCTGCTGCATTAAAAGAAAAAGAGTGTTTGGTGGATGTGTGGCGCCGCTGTTGAACATTAATCCAGGCATTAAAATGACTTAAAAATGAATGAATACAATAAGTGTAAGCAACAGTAATTCCATTATGTAGAAAGACGTCATCCTCAGGTTCTACCAATGACTCACATGAAGATGTGACTGGTTTTATGTGAAGTTAGACATAACGTGTGTGAATTCGTGTTAACAGCTTTGTTGAAATCTCCTTCCTTGTCTGACATGTCTGAACCCTGCTCCTCCAAGGTCAGGTCATACGAGGAGTCCATGTGCAACCGTGTTTAATCAGTTGAGCTCTATTGTTTATTCTGTTCTCAGCACAAAGCTTCTACAGTGTTTTGCTTCTGAATCTTTCCTCGCAGAGTCAGTACGACTCTTTGTCTACATGGTGTCTGTGATTAACATGCATGCGGTCAGCATGTTGCTAAGCAATGATCACATAGGTCTCATGTCACCTCTGATGTGTGTGCAGTGGAAAACGGGTATGATGCTACTGCTCTGTGGGAGAATTCTAAGATCTGTCAAGGAGTTTTCTTAGAATGTATGTTTGATTATAATTGTGAGAAGATGAAATGCAGTAGGTTTACTCTCTGATGTATTTCTTCCTAAAAGCTATGAGCATTAAGTCCCAAAGGAAGCAACTTCTGTTTTATTTACAGCAGACTGATGTTCTGCATCCATCATGAGGTGGAATTAATCTTGATCCATCTTCCAGTTGTGTATTTTTCCTTTTAGTCTCCGTCCTCTTGCTCTCTCATCAGTTAAGGTTCTACTGGAATTATGTCAGCTGCTGGGAGGGAATGGGAGGGGTGCACCATTCATTTACACAGAAATGTAATATCATTGGAAGCTGCTGCACTTCCCAAGTTTGCCCTTTTTATGTTCATGTCTGCTTTTCTTGCATTTACTATGCAGCTGCCTGGTATTTCCACCGTGGCCTCTAGACTGTCTTGGTACTGGGTGGAGAATACATTCCTTACCAGGGGTGCAACTCACCATTCTTTTCATCAGTTTTTCTATTAATTTTTCACTTTGTCTGTTCGAATGAACATTAGAAGTGAAAATAAAGTCATCAGAGCCCAAATTTGTGTGAATTAGTGTTTTCACACATCAAAAATTTTGATTTCAATTCTAACAAACAGCTGCTAATAATCATTTAATCTTCAGACTTTATATTGGAAAAACTGTTACATTTGTGAATAAAAATCTGTTGTGTTAAACTCCATGGCTGGAAAAATCGCTATGGTTTTATAGTAGGACCGATGAGGCCTGCCTCCCACTGACTCTTTAGATCTACCTCAAGTTATACTCCACATTTCCCTTAGAGAGGATATACAGTAAAAATCCCAGCAGTTACATCCATTGTAGCAGCAAAGAAGCAACAAGATAACCGAATTATTTTTATTATTATTAAGCATACTTTTCAAATGACCATAGTCTCAGTGTAAAACTATTTATATTCAGTATAAATTCAGGCTAACCTAAGTTGTTTTTATTGGCTTGTTTTGGGATTTAAAGATGTACCTATGTGTGTGTGTTTGTGTTAGAGAGTGTGAAGATGAGGGTTGTGTTTTTTGCTTCTGAACAACTCAAGGACATCATGGTTTCTCCCAACCCCAGGCTGCTATTTTGTCTTATTTTTAGACACAGCCACATCATTCAAAAGTGTTGCAGTTTTGCGTGTTTTTGCCTGCAGGAATTTGTGAACAGACTTGTATGTATATATACACTCATCGGCTGATTTTTTTATTTTATTTTTTTTATGGCTTTGGTTTGATGTAGGAACTCTTTCCCACTGTTTGCTTTTGGTATTTCTTTCTGTTCTTTCCCACCCGGACATTTAACTACCGAAATGTTTTTTCCTCCTAGTGGGTCGTTATTCATCATTGTGATTTTTAGAACCCAAAGTCCTGCGAGAGGGAAAACAACTTAGCTATCCTTAAAGAAACATTGTTGGTTCACCTCTCAGGATGATGTAATGTCTGCAGACCTGTTGAAAAATAGGCAAATATGTTCTTTTTTTTTGGTTAATACTTCTACATACTTTCTCTTCTACATTAAAGTCTGTTCATTTTGATCAGCAGGTCTGCCAAGTCGCTTGTCTCATCCCAGTAAAACACAGATAGATTTATCTTATTTCACCACTTTTTTCATTATTTCTAAAAGATATCCTAAATAGTGTTTCCTAATCCACCTGTTCTTCTGGTTTTTTTCTCCAGCGGCACTGCCTTCCATCATTATGACCAATGTGTACAAACCGTATCAAAGGGGGATTTACTGTGATGATGAAAGCATTAAATACCCCCTTAAACCAGACACGATCACTCACGGCATGCTGGCAGCTGTCACCATCTCCTGCACTGTCATCATCGTAAGTATTGCTCAGCAATCCTAGCTGACCGCAGTCAGGGAGTTTGACTTCTCTTAACTTGATAATCCAACACAGCTTATAAAACTTCCAATCCTGTTTGAATAATAAAAAAATGTCATCACACTGGAAAATGAAACAGTTCTCTTTTTTCCTCAGATCTCTTCTGGAGAGGCGTATTTGGTCTACAGCAAGAAAATTTACTCAAATTCCAATTTCAACCAGTATGTAGCTGCCCTCTATAAGGTGGTGGGCACCTTTCTGTTCGGAGCAGTTGTCAGCCAGTCACTGACTGACCTTGCTAAGTACACAATCGGCCGCCCAAGGCCCAACTTCATGACTGTATGCTCCCCGAAGGTCTGCACGGGTTATATGCAGGTTATCAACTGCACAGGAAATAGGCAGGATGTCACAGAGTCAAGGTAAGATGGAGAGAATTCTGGAGGCAGTTCTGGTAATAATTATGGAGATTAGGAAGCAAATTACAAATATCAAAATATTTTTAAAAAATGTGCTTCTTTACGAAGTGGGCTATTTTCTAAACATCCACATTTAAAACAGGTGCAGATAACAATTCGGCTCTCCAGAGCTGATTATCCTGTATGTAAAACAATGTTATGAGAGATCAATTTTCATTTGGTGAAAAGCATTTTGTTACAAACTGGAGTTATGGGTAAGCGGCATGGTTGCTTCCTTATGCATTGTGCTCTGCAGTGATGTGTCACATCCATTTCTGTTGAGACAATTAAACTAAAGGCTCAAAACAGCCATTTACAAACCAAAACATTCGCTATGTTTCACATAAAACACACTAAATTATATATACATCTAGGCAAACAGAGATTTAGGGATTTATTGCCATTTTACAACAAAATTATGACATTTGATGCTTCTGAATAAACATCCTGTGAATTGTCTTGCATTTGTCCTCTTTTTCATTTTCTTTTTCTCTTTTGTCTGCAGATTGTCGTTTTACTCTGGTCACTCCTCATTTGGAATGTACTGCATGCTCTTCCTAGCAGTAAGTACTTCCTTCAAGTCTTCAACCGAAATGTAAATATGCATCTTCATGTGCAGACAGAATGTAAACAGACAGTGTATCAGGCATCGCTGTCCCCCGATGGGGTTTATCTGAGAACACGCTTGTGCATCTAAATGTCTAATTAAAGCTTAATTGTTGAAAAGGAGAAAAGGTCCATAGAGCCAGTTTCTGCATGTGGGGATTAAAGGACAAGGGAAGAGTTTAGATGAGGAATGCTGACATTGAGAGAAATGGACTTAAGATCGCTTAAGGCCTCCCCCCCCCACGCCCAGAAGTCAATAACTGAACTGAATTCTGTCCTTGAGGCTCTTTCATTTAATTTCATTTGGCCTTGTATCTCTGTGTTAAATCCAGATGCCAGAACTGCAAACCATGTTAAACTTTTCCTCACTCATATGTTCTTGTGTTTAGCAAGGCAAACAAAATGGAGCTAAGTCGTGGTATCAGCCTTAGTCCTCTCTGGGAGCATGTGTGCACCAGAGTGCAGCGTGGCTGAGCGGTTAGCATGATGCCAGTTATTGCACCTTTCTCTGCAGCTGAGCAGAAACTCAGGGACATTTTGCCAGGTTCTGATGCTTTTGGGCACCTTTTGATTCTTATAAAAATGGAGCTTTTAAGGGTCTGTTCACCTGGTGGGGTTATAAATTAGATTTTAACGTTGCACACCAGCCACTACAGAGCAAACAAAAATACTTTGTTGTCTATGTTTGAGCTTAGATAGCATCAAATTCATGACCCAATAGAACATTTCACATCTGTGTAAGCAAATGCAGTCAAAACAAATATTTAACTGAAGCATTAACACACACCTTTACCTCAATGAGCATATAATATCAGTAAATAACCAATAACATTCTTTTTTTATCATTTTGTTGTAAAATTTGTTAACTTTTCATTTATTGTACTCATTTTCCTTTGCAGCTTTATGTGCAGGCAAGACTCGCGGCTAAATGGGCCAGACTTCTCAGACCCACCATCCAGTTCTTCCTGGTGGCCTTCGCGGTGTACGTGGGTTACACCCGAGTTTCTGATTACAAGCACCACTGGAGCGACGTGCTGGTTGGGCTGCTGCAGGGAGCACTTGTTGCGGTACTCAATGTGAGTCTCCAAGACGACGTCTTTCAATGAAAACACTGCAGCAGTTAATGATTCCCACATCGTGCTTCAATTCGATGGTCAATCCTTCCACTAAAGTCTGCTTCTTTGATGTTCTTTTCGCTATTTAATCCTTTGTGAAGTGGTTCCAGCCTGCATCTAGTGACATCTCATCGTTAAATCCTACCTCTGTGGTTTTATACTTTTGGAAAAGAAAACATAGGTGGAGTTGTCTGTCATTAACAAGCTGACATAGAGTGGAAATCTTAATTTGGGTGATCCTCTTTTTTAAAGCAGAAAAAGACACAAATGAAACTGTTTTTCAGCTTGATCTCCTTTAAACAGTTAATTGGAAGAAAATGAAGTAGGCTATAACAGAAAAGCAGAGCAATTTACTCACAGCTGGCAAAATCTCAGCCAGTAGGTCCAATCTCTTCATTTCATCCAGCTGGGCCTCTTTATTGTTTGGCCATTTCCCTGTTTTGATTGAATCTCTGTCAGCAGTGCTTTTGTGGAAATTTTGGAGTGGCAGCATGTGTGTTTCTGCCTCTGTGTGAGTCCATGTATGATTAATTGGGATCAGAGTAGACGCCTTTGGCCTTCACTGTGCTTTTAAAGACCTTCTGGGCACAGTGTTTTATGACTTACAGGGGTTGTGCCTGCTCTCTGTGTGTTCCTCTCAAACATGTGTCCGTTTGTCATTTATATGCTGTTTGCAGATCACAATTTCCAGTCTGGCCCTAAGTTCTCCATATGCTCTACATGTTTTCACTGCAATCTCAGTGGAACAAATATCTCCTAAGTGTGCAACAATCTCCTTATCCGTGTCCTCGTCTCCTTCCCTATCCTTCCACAGGTTCGCTTTGTGTCCGATTTCTTCAAGAAGCGTCCTCCACGTTGCACAAGGCCAGACGCAGTTGATAGCGAGGAGCCGGAGAGAAAGCCAAGCCTGCAGATTGCAGACTCAGAGCGCGGCAACCATTACAACTACCGTAACAATCCTGGCCCTTTGTGATAAGGCACAGACACTTGGCTGCAGCCTGCGGACCCCAAACCTGTGTCATAGGTTCTAAACCATGTTTAGTTCAGGTAAAAACTTGGCTCATCTGCAGGCTGCCTAATTCATTCCTGTGCCTTTTGTGAGTTCTACAATCAGCCTGTTTGAAAAGAAGCTGGAGATCTGGTTTGTAGTTTTCCGCCTCCATGACTCCCAGTTTCGTTCCTAGTGTCAACCACTTACACTACACCTGCTCCACTGGACTGACTGAGAGGGCCGTACCGCTCACCAGGTGCCCCGGTCCCTACTCAAAGACATCATGATGACCTCCTTTTCTCCTGTATGAGAAAGAGCAAATTGTTTTTAAGACATTGTTGTTGCTTTTAGCTAAAGACTCCAAACTCACTGAAACAGCTGTAACACACTGTTGCATTGTTGAATACTTGTGGCTAATGTGTCATCGGACAAGTCACCGTCAGAGTTTAAGCTGTTTCTCATGTTGCACTTTTCACAAAAAAAACCCACAGTGGGACGTCAGATAAAGAAAAGATCTGTGTGATGGGGATTAACAGTGAAACCTGCAATTATTTCAGGTTTAGGAGCTCTGTATTTTATTTTTGTTTAGTATGTCGCTAACTGTAGCTTCAATATTTTAGAGATGTTTTTAACTTCTTCATGTCCACTTTGGTCAGCAGTGATTCAGGAAAGTAAAACTGCTCCTTCATGAATGTTTAGAAATGCTAGTGGAGAGGGGTGTAATTTCAGTGCACCTTAAACTGGCTTTGCACCAGACCAAAGCAATGATGCGCAAGCTAAAAACTCCGCTGCAGACCATCCATTGTACATCAGCTTAACCACCATGTCAGAATACAGTAACATTTCTTACAGTCATACAAATATAACCTTTTTCTTCATATTACCAACCTTCTATAAATATTCTCGCTTCTGGCAACTAACTTCAAAATTTCAATACATTGTGTTTAAAATGGGCCAAATTCACCTTGAATGAAAGCTGTTTTTCTTTTTAATATTATATTTAATTGTAACGGTTAGGGATGGTTTATATTTCCCCTGTGTAAAAATGGACTGCAGACTTAGAAACCATTGATGCATATAAGCCTCGGTTTCTGCTGATCTTTAACGTTACTACCACTACATTATCAATCAAATATTAAGATATTTGTCCTCTTCCTTTATCATATTTTTTTTGTTTCAGATAATCAATGGACAAGTTTAATTTATTTCAAATGCAAAAGCTTATTTTTACTTTTTAAAAAATACTTTATTTGCTCTTACAAAGGTTGGAAATGCCAGCTCTGTTACGGTTTTTGTGCAATCGCCCCTGCTTAATGACACTATGAGCCACAAATACAGTATATAATGCATTGAAATATGAGTTGCTTTTCCTGAAGGATGTGTGTGTGTGTTCATATGTGCTTCTCTGCCTTCATATTAACAAGTATCATTTTACCTGTACAGAACAGTGTGCCTTGGCTCATGCTTTCTCAGATTTGTCTTTTGGATTTGCCAGCCAAATGGATCCATTTCCAGATCCAAACATAAGCCAGATGCCTTGGCAAGACTTTTAAAGAGCCGCTGTAATGATGATAACGAGTTACATACCCAGCTGAATGTTTTGAAGCTGGTAACAATGATCTGTTCCCACTTCAGAGATGCCTCTTTTCCTTTCTCCCTGTTCTCATGTTGATAGATGAGATTCATTTGTGCATAAAGTCTCCTGTACAGTTCTTGTGTAGTTTACAGATGTGTGGAGGACTGAAAATAGATCTGATATACCACTAAAATGATAGATTGTGGAATAGATAGGTGCAGACAGGGAGATCCTCACCTGGTAGTGATTGAAAGGGCCCTGGAGCTTTGCTTGGAGACCAGAGAGGAGGGGTTGTATTGAAGAGGGATGGGATTTGTGGAGCCTCACAGTGAAGCATGGCCCTGAGGGATTTTAAAAAAAACTTGGAACAAAATGAGAAACAGCTGGAACTTGTTGCAGTAAAGTGATGTGCTTTGCCCTCTCCCTGCTTCCAACATCTAAATCAGGGGTGCCCAAGCCCTCGAGATTGACTACCTTGCAGCTTTTAGATGCATTCCATGTCCAACATACCTGAATCAAATGTCTCAATTACATCTGTTGGAGAAGGGATGCTTCTAGTAGGACCGGACTTGGACACACCTGATTTAAATGATCTATGTGTAGCACAGGCAGAGTGACAAAGGATGCAGAAATATTACAGTTTGATTCTCTTTTTGGTTACCAAGCCTTCGGATTTCAATAACGTAGAACTTTTATGTCAACTAGTAGCTGTGATTCATTTCATTTGCTTTTGTTCAAACTGTAGATGTAATCTATAGTCTTTAAATAAAAATAAATTTGAAATAAAGATGTATGTCAACCTCAAATGTATGGCTTTCTCTAAGCGCATTCATCTCCTCACTCTCATGTCAATTTTGAATGAGAAGTCATTGCAGCGTTAAGATGTCAAAATGTTCTCCTCATTTATGTTGTTATTGATAATTGCAAGCAATTCCTCATTGAAATGATGCAACACTAAAATTCTTCAGTCCAAAAGTCAAAGATCAGCAGACTTGAAATTCATTTTTATGACATACAGCGCAGATGTTTTATCTACTTGTCTTTAAAAGGCAAAAATAAGTCAACCAGGATGTACAAGATGCTACTTTTATATTTTGAACAGTAAAGTTTTCCCGAAATAGAGCAAAAGTGAGCAGTTTTGCTACTAAACTTTGGCTTTAAGCACAAAAAGCCCAGCAGCACACTGGCATTAAGGCAGATTCCTCTCCTCTATATATCATTAAGAACATACGGACTGACTTTTGGACCACACCACTTTAAGATTTATCATATTACCTTTGGAAATATTGGGATAGGTTGTTGATTTACAACATCATTTTCTTGCACTTAGCTACATTTTCAACATGAATAATCGAAACCAACTGTTACAAAATGGGAAAGGGTTATTCAAGGATCTCCCTGCCGCCTCGTAGTACAGCCAGAGAATGGAACGAACCACAAAAATAAACACGTATGTTTATAACGAAATAAACACTGGATCCTCTGGGACTTTTGCAAGAGTTCTGTTGGCAACAGTATTGAAAACCACTGTCATCCCTCATTTGAAACGCCATTACTCACTAGTATGTTGTGAAAGAAATATAAATGTGAAGCAATTTTTTTTTAAACATGATGTCAAAGCAACAGAGAATGAAAAGCCTAAATGTTTTCCAATCATGAGTATTTAACATTTAGCATCTTCTTCTGCAGGGTGATTCATAATATGAGCTTACAGCAGGGTCATTCATTTCTCCAGAGGAACATGATCTAATCTTTACAGATGTCCCTGAGGCCCAATGAAAACTGTGTCTTGTTGTGTCATGAGATATTGTTGCTATAGTAACTGTGACTATTTCTAATCAACATCATAAAACATTTCACTATTTAGTGGGATTAAAAATGTAGATAAAACCGGTAATTTGTCTGAAGTTTGTGGATTCGTGTCGTTTGATGTAGTTTAGAAGTGAAAACTAAAAGTTAAACTTAAAATTAAAAATTAAAAAAATTAAAAGATTTTTTTAAAAAAATCACTTAGTTGTAATTTTTCAAATCTGGACCCAATCCTAATTTATCACTTTTTTTTTTTTTGGCTTTTTTAAGCTCTTTTTCAAACTGTGTGCCAGCAATGTGTTGCTTTCTTTGGTCTTTTCATCTGAGGTGTTGCTGGCCATTCACAGGGGAGGAAGATGCTTTTCCATGATTAATGACCGATACAGGGATGGTGCCAAGTAAGGAAATGGGATTTGGCTACAGAGATGTGGGATGACGTGAACCTTGTGTTAATTCCTATTCTCATGTGAATTTCTCATTAGATTAATTTCTCAGGACCAAAAATGTGTAGATTTTACTTAAGTTATCCTACATGTGATTAATGAAAGTAACTAGTTAACAAAAGGACTAACTTGAAGTGTTAACAGAAGGAATACAGAGTTTGCAGCAGTGTTTGTTTTACTGAGACATGGCTGAGGCAGCATATCTAGAAGCTTTAAGCCAGTACGAACAGGTGAAGATACCAGTGAATGGAATGAGCAAGGAGGAGCTTTTCCAGTATTTGACAACAGCAGATGGCATCTTTAAGTAGAAGGCTGGCTTTGTCCACAGAAGTATACTTCAAAATACATCAAAAACTCCAGAATAGACATTTCTTCACATCCTTTACAATACAAAGTAAGGCAGAAATGATGTGTACAGACAGAAAAATACACTGCAACACAAAATTATGGAGGTCATTATTGCAAGAACAACTGTGATTTGGAACCAGACATTGACAATCCTGTATTAAAAAAATGCATTAATGGATTAATAATATATGCTATCTTCATTAAGTTCAGTCGGTAAAGTACTTTCAAAATAGCTCTTAAATGCCTAATAACTTAGTATTGTCCCATAACAACAATAGCTAATTATGAAAATATGGTATGAGGCACATCGAAAAAGACAGTAAAATATAAACAACGTAGTATGTATCTTTCCTCAGAAAACACCAGAATTATGAATAGTCCTTTCCATCACAACAGATTTCTGTGAATGGCTGAGAGTTGTGTGAGAAGTGGACGGTTTGGGAAACCCTCAGTGCTCGAAGGAGGAAAGCATGACAGAAACAACTTGCATACCACTATTTTAATGCTGTGGTAGACTTTATATACTCGACTGTTCAGCCCACTTTAGTCTGCGTCTGTGGAAGATGGCTCTGTGGTTTCAAACTGGAATTTCAGGATCCGATATAGATTCCTTTAATTTCTCTTGTCCTCATTGTAGCTTTGTTTTGCCTCACAGGGCGTGTTTCTTATTCAGAATAGTTTCGATATTAGAACTAAGGTGTAAAGCAGATTTTGTATAGAGCATACATGACAACAATTTCCATCTGTGTTTCCTGATATTTATAAAGTTGTTTCTTAAACCTTTGGTCCACAGATGTTGGATACACGAGTAAACAAGGAGAAATCAAGGAAGAGAAATTATTTTACGGTTTCCGCTTAGCTGAAACTGTTGACATCAGATACTTTCACACTCACTTGTACTAACTAGCTGGTCACTTACAGTCTAAACAACTACAGAAAGGCACAGAAACATATGTCAGTTGGCAAATTCGCAACAGCAAAATTTGTTTTTATCAAGGGCAACTCTTGTTTTTTATTTGCACATTTCAGTCTTTTGACAATTAACATTTCCCTCCATTCCAAGGTACAACAGAAAGAAGCTGCTTACTTTCTCATGCTGAAAGCCAGCAGAGTCATTTTTAGCTTGGCTCTGTCTTCTAGTAATTAAAATGCCTCCAGAAACAAGCAGCTAGTCTCTGTTGTTTTTTTCTTCCTATTATAGAAAGCAGCTAGTCTTCCTGCACCAAAGCCAAAAAGCATTGCTTCTACAAAGGGACACATTAATTAACCCTCTTTGCACCACAAGCAAGCATTCATACTCGCTTATTCACATTTTATTGAGGCTGGTTCATCAACCCACACCACGGCCTTGTACAGTTTTAAATAATAAAATGAATACTATTCATAATTAAGCCCACAAGACTTAATTTAAAGAGCAGCCAGCTCTAAGTCCAATGTGCAGAGGGAATTATTGTACAGTTAATGTTTTAGCTTTTTAGCTGTAGAATCCAGTGAGGTGTAATGTGTTAGTAAGCCACACTGCATTTGAATGGGGCTGTTGTTATGAGTTAGGACCAAAGAAAAAAATCCTATGCAGTTTTACCTTCATTAATATGGGTAGGGAAAACAAACAAAGTTATTAATAAACTTATCCAGTGCTGTGTAAATGATTAAAAAGTCTGCCCAAATGATTCTGTGAATACTTTCTATTCATCAGATTCAGTAAACAAGTAACAGTCCATATTTCCATCTATAAGGCTGTAAAAACAAACCTCATAAAGAATTTGTGACGTCTGTCTTCCACAGTTTTCATGGTTTACATAGTCTATTATACACAAATTTCAGTAAAATTCTCTTTGGGTCATCTCGCAGGGTGAATCCCACATCTGCCAAACTTACTGTTCCATTAAACATCATCACCCTTACAAAAATAGCAACCCAGTTCAAAGTTTGCCTTTGGCTGGACCAGAAACTTTCCTCTTATTGGGCGATGTCCAGTGTTTGTGTTCATTTATAATCTAATCAGCAAAGGCATTTATTTCCATTTCATTTGTTTCCAGCCCATTAACCTGCAGCTGTTTGCCTTTGAAACCTAATTACCGAGAAGGAATGTAGTTTTATTCCTCTTCTCGATGTGCTTGCAAGTCTATTACTGTCCCATCAATGTTTAATTGTGCTCACATGTTTTCACTGAGTTTCTGATTAAGTTTTTTATTTTTTATCATTTTTATTCATAGTCAAGAATGCACACAGTGTGCAGCTGTAATTAATTATCAGTGATTGGTTGTTGGCAACCAAAATTACATTATTTAAGATTAGCAGAGAGAAATGAGGGATGACGAGTTGATAGAGTTGGTGGTGACGACAACACCAACAATTAAGAGGACACTCAATTCTGACCTTGATGAGCTCAAGTTTTTGCTGTCCTAATTCGCTATTCTAATGCTCCATTATGGCTGTAGTAACAGTTATTATGAAGAGTCTGAGGGGGTATCAACAGCTCTCTCATATCCAGCTTTCAGTCTCTTGGCATTTACATGTTGTGTTTGACAGTAGCTCTGTGCTTGTGGGGCCTGGCAGCAGGGGCCTTACTGGATAATGGCACATTTCTTTCAGGCAGACCAAGGAGAGAGTGCAGAAGCAGCTCATCTGGCTGCTAGCCATCCTCACCAGTGCCACCAGTGACCCTGGCGAGAGATTTTTATATTTTAATATTTACACACACATGCACACTTTGCTCTCACCAGGGCCTGCATGTCATTCCCTACAACCCTGCAAGTCTTGCAAGGCGCTACTGATTTATGTGCAAGAGGAAAACGTGTCCCGCTGTGAAATAGTAGTGACACGGAGACATAAACAAACATCAGGTACATCGCTGGAGGCCATGTGTGGCAGGGCCTCTGTTAGGAAACAGGCTAAGGTCTTGTTACAAACTGAAATGATGTCATGGCAAGTTGAGGTGCAAAGGATTTGGGGTTCTAGTTATTAATTCACATGAACAATAATCAGGAAAGATGTAGCATTTCTGTGCTGCATGTTTACACAGGAAGAATGGCACAAACTGATACATAGTAGCATACTGTAAAAGCTGGACCTGCAGACCACCCATCTCAGCAGCCACGGATCCTCGTTTCTATTTGAGTATCCAGATTTAGATCACACAGACTAATGTATTATCTTATGGAGACCAAAAGCAGTTTCTGACCTTGTATGACAGGAGTGTGGATTTAACTCTGCACTGTACAGTACACAGTCAAAACCCTCTAAATCAGCATTTATATTGTCGAGTTGGTCATTTTTAAGCACTAATGTAGTTTTTAAATGACACTTTAACCACATTTTTATGGAACCCAAACAAAAAGGTTTGTCTTGTCTCTAAATCAACTTGAGTAAGTAAACAGTTACTCGCCTCCAGAGTGGCAAAATGCTGTATATCACCTAGAACTTTGTCATTTAAAATTTCTGTTAATGTTTCTCCTGTCAATCTGCTAAATCTTCCTCATAGCTTTACAACAAATGTTATTCTTGGCTTCTAGTGTTTAGTTTAGGATATATTTTACAATATAATATATATCAAACTCTTAAGACCAAAAGCAGGGCATTTAAATTTTGAAAATATGGTGAACAGACATGGTTGAAACAGCCACATTATTACCATTAATGTAAAGCGTCCTCCGTGGAACCACAACATCGAGTGAAAGGGACCGCAAGGAGAAGTGGTTGGCCTGGCTTTATTTGCCAGCCAGTTGGTCTCTCCTGGAAAATACAGGTTGGTGTTTTGTGCCAGAAATCTGCAGAGCGAGACGGTATAGTAAATGAAAGCGGAGGAAAATGTTAGTGTAGATGCAACCGGTCCAAGAAAGAGAGGATGGATCATATTTTTAAGGTTCTGTAGGCTTCTGTGGTGAGTACAGTGCTGGCATGATACAACTGGAAAGGTTAAAAAAAAAAAGAAAGACACTCCCATTACCTCAGTAATTAGAGTGGTTAAAGAAAATTTACACTGTGACTAAAATAATTAGGAAAAATGGTGCCCAGTAAGTATGTTGAAGTCCTAGATGGACAGTTTCATAAAGAACTCCACATTTTGTCTGTTACATCACAAAGGAAATAGAAATTAATATGGAGTCCAGATTTAAAACACTGGATATTTTTCCATTATTAAAGAGTGGCTGAACAGTATTTTTATTCAGCAGGGTTATAGTCTGATGACACCTTTCACAGGATATTTGCCATCCGACGTTAGTGCTGCCTAACTCTGAACTAAACAGATCCAAAGAGAATGATCCAAATTTGGAATAGCTTCACTATAAGCCCCAGAAACAAATAATAGCAGTAACATAAATGCATACAGTAATGATGCTGATGCCATGTCAGCTCTTGGCAGAGATGCTTCCAGTTTTCCTTGCAGAAAGCTATAAACTTCTGATTATAAGCAGCATCTGTTTATAATCAGAAGGGACACCCTGAAGACTGGAGATCTACGGTTCTGCACAACATCACATCCAAACTGCTGTGTGGGAAAATCAGTTAGTATCTTCTTAGTCAATATGATAATTAAATGCTAAATAGTTTTGTATATTGACAGTAGGGTGAGTCTAAGTAGAGAACTTATAACAGGAGTGATAAGTTGATCTTCTCCAGTAAGATATGAGTCCCTGCCGTGATGTTCAAAATGTTTTTATTTACTTTCAGTCATGACACCAAAAGTCCTACATAGACTTCGAGCCTCCACCTTGGTCAACGCCCTGACCAGATCAACATCGAACTGTCATTACTTTTAAGCTGAGCCATGCCCTCTAGCTGATCTGTAAGCTTTTGAGTAATCCTGCTAGCAAACAGACAAAGCTCGCAAACCAAACAACAATTTGTGAAGATGTGAAGTTAAATATCACACACAAAATGTGAGACAAAACCTTGAAAACTTGATATAAAAATCATTTTAACTTATAAATGAAGAATTATTGAATCTTGAAGGACTGACTTCTATACATACACTCTAAAACCATGCATGTTGACCGGTGTTTCTTAATTCTTCCTAGAAGCAAATGGATACCAGGTAGCTGCTGGGATGGGCTCCGACTCCTCTGTCACTGCACTGGAGGATAGATGGATGGATGGATGGATGGATGGAT
>JBAMHX010000016.1:17582297-17596145 GCA_037177515.1 Pseudomugil tenellus | reverse complement strand
CACCAGTGGAACTTTAGTAAAAAAAAAATGTCCAGTTTAATATGTTACTGTGATTTGAGCTACCTGCAAATGCGAAGATGCAAAATGCAACTACCTACATCAGAGAGAAGCATGAATGTGATGTTAGCTCCACAAAGAGCCACTCAGCAAACATAAAAATAGCCTAGACTTCACTATAAACACTTAACTATAAAGTTGTATGAATACATTTTATTTATAGAGAAATGGGTCAAAGTGTCTGTTTTATTAAAGCAGAGGTAAACAGGAACACTTGCATTTGTTTTGCCAGTTCCAGGTAGCGAATGAATAAGCCATATTTACTCATGCATTCCAGGCCTGACATTTCTTAACACCACCCTGATGAAGTGTGTGTGTGTTCAGTGAAAACCCAAACAAACAAAGCAGTTGGACTGGACAACATGAGCATGTGCCATTTCCTGGAATAACGTTTGCATAAAGCAGGTAATTGGTAAGGAAATTCACTTCAAGCAGAAAGTGTCAGCAGATGATATTTGCAGCTTCATACTCATTTCAGCTTTCTGAGAATATGTCCCAGAATTTCCAGTGTAGATATGATACTGGAACTGGGTCACTGGCTAGTTATATCCACTTTTCTTGACCTGCTATAAACAAAAAACATTGATATGAAGCTCACAACAGTATAGTGGGTATTAACTGTCCCAGACATCCCATTATCTAAAATTTCATTGGTATTTTTCTTCATGCAAGCAGCCTACATACTTTAAAACTACATAGATAAGGGCAAATCAGGGTCACACATGAAGGAGAATAAGGACTTTTGTGTGAGCAAGCCAAGGTTGTCTCTTTTCCTACATCACAACTAGCATAAACACTCTTCTCCTTCCTGTCCCAGTATGCTTTTAGCTCTTTATCACTGCTGTTGTCCAGTGGCAAGTGCACAGCTATCGATCAGGAGCCCGCCTGCAATGCTTAGCCAGTGATTAGGATTGGAGGAGGAAAAGGCCAGGGGAAATGAAGGAACAGAAGACAAAGGTTTACACAACTTATTCTGGAAGTGTGTCTCTGTAGAAGGAGCAAACAAGGCAAGGAGGTTACGTCGTACAAAAAGGCACCTCCAATTAAGCCAGCTGACAGACAAGTCGTAGCGCTTCGCTAATGTGAGCTGACAGCAGGGAAATTTGAATAACGAGGCTTGTGGGAGGATGGAGGGTGGGGTGGTGTGGCTAAGAAAGAAAGATGTGTAGCATTAATGAAACAGGTGCCTTGCTGCCCCTCCCCCTCTATGCGAAGTAATCATTGAGAGATTACCAGCAAATTTCTCCAGCGTAGCGCCATGCTGATGGCTACTTGATGTGAGGTGGGGGAGGAGGAATGAATTGAGAGGGAGGGTTGATGTTTCTCCCACATTGTTGGCTGTTTCAACGGTAGAAATGATTCACATAGAATAAACCGTCATATTTGAACAATTTATGAGTCTTTATTGCCACACTGAGTGACGGGAGTGTAGTAACATGTTAACGGCCTCCGGCTTGGTGGGTTTTTTTCTTTTCAATATATACAGACACATTCAGACATGCTATCCTGGGTTAACGTCATTGTCCCTGCATCCTTGTTGGCAGTCTGAGGGAAAAGCAGGAGAACTTGGTGGGTGTTTACTTTGAAGATTGATTCTGTGGGAGAGGAGTGTAATTTGTGGCCTGACTAATGGGTTGAAATATAAAAAGATACATCAACAAATCATCTTAACTGAAGGAGGGAGAAGTGGTGGTTAGGATTTAAAATGCATAAACATATTTTGGCAGTGTTATTGATGTGACTGTAGGAAGATGATCCACCACTTTGGTCCAGATTGACATATTTCAACTACTGTCTGTAAAATTATGGTGGAATTTTGTTGACATTTGTGGTTCCTCTACAATGAATTCTGGTAACTCTGGTGAGCCTCAGATTGAGTTTATTTCTGTTTTGTTTTTTTAAAGAAAATGTTGAGAATCTTTGGGAGGATTGTCATGAAGTTTGATTAGTCAAATTTCTCTTAAATGATACTTCAGTTTGTTTAGTTTAACCCGAAAACTAACAATGTGCAAATAATATGTGCACGAACACTGGAAGGAAATACTCTTATTGTGTGTAAGAATTCTTTAATTTTAGGAAATTATTTGTATTACACACAACCTTGATGTTTGTTCAATGTATTATGGAGCGAATAGAAGTTAATTTGTCTTGTTTGAAATACTTGTCATGTTATTGGTTCACACGCATCAGTGTGTGTGCAGAACAGGTACGCCTGTCACCCAGGTAGATTTAATTCCTGCAACATGTTCATATTAAATTTGGAAATTTCTTTGCCTCCTCATTAGTTTTTTTTTTGTTTGTTTTTTAGCTCAAAAGCTTGACGCTCAGAAACACACTGTGCTCATGTGGAAGTTCAAGTTAAAACGAGATGTAAAAAAGTTTTACCACCTGCAAGATTTCTGATGGGCAAGAGCTCATAGTAAGGTCATCTACAAATAGTGGTTTACTGTAACGGGTATGAATACTTTAACACTAAAAGAAAGTGGCTATTTTTTTTCTAACATCGCTGCATAACCTTTTCTATCCTCCATCAAAATTTTAACTCCCATCTCCTGAAGGTTCTCTAATCTAAGCCCCATTCTCTGCTTGTTCAAAAGTTGTGGAGTGCAGAAAACTGCAGCATTGTAGTTTTAGGCTATGGCATACTAGATGAAGCAGACGTTACATGGTTATGAAGACGAATGTGGGAATGCTCTTTATTTTATTTCTTTGTGGAAAAGGACTAAGAAATCCAAAAAAGTTTTTAGCATGACGAATTGGGTGCATTCACTCAGAGATGATCTCCTTACTCTGTATGAGTGAGGACTGTACAGTTGTTCTGGACTGACTTTGCTTTTAGACTATTTGAGATAGTAAAAACCTTTTTTTTTTCTCTCTTTTTTATTTTGGAGTCCGCTTGTTACTCTGTTTAGTAAACACAATGAAACAGACTAGTGTCGGAGGATATTTTAAGCTGGTTACAGGTAAGCATATTTGTGATTAAGAAGGTGTAGGTCTGTTTTACAGCTAAACACACATTGTGTTTTGCTCGTTATACAGCCATCTTACTCACCAGGGTTGTCTCAACAGAAGCTTAAGAATCTATTTCTAGTTGATAACAGTATAAAACGTAAATAGTTTTATCATACAAAATAAATTGTATGTTATTAAATAGATACGTTAGAATTAAATCTAAATGATGGTAACACACAGAATTAAATTAGACTAAAGCTGTGAAATTTGGAATAAGAGAATATTTTAAACAGGAATTATCTGACTTAAAAAAGAAACCTTAATGGCTACATTGAGTTTTAATTCCTCTTTTATTTTAAATAAAAGTTAAAACCGCTTTAAACTGATTTAAAATGACCACATAAACAACCAATTCTAAATGCAAAACAAATATTCGGAATTAAACGTAATTATGAAGTAAGTCGCTGGTTTATTCCCATTTATATCCAAACGGATTAATTCATCTATCATTTATGCTCGTTGCCTTATCCCATCCTGATGATACACATATTCCATCCAATCTTCTCCCTCCTGTCTTCAGTACTCTATCTTCCTTCTACTCCTTAGCTACTGGAAAAGGTGTACCGGTGGTAGTAGTATGCTTCTGTCAATCTGGTAATTTAAAATTATAATCAAAATTAATGAGACCATTTTAATAACAATGAAGTTTTATTATTATTAATTCTGAATTCATGAAAATCATGTAACTATTGGCAATGGTTTACGATAAGTATTGGCTTGAAGGATTAGACTTGAGGCAGCTCTTTCCCCAAGTAGTGACAGTAGTAGTCATAGTGAAAGATCCTAATCAGAGAGATCATAAAGAAAAAAAAACGTTAACTGAAATAAGTAAAGAAAATAATTCAATAAAGGAACAAAATCTTCAGAGAACCACATTCATAAAAAGATCGACCTAACTCTGTATATTAAAAAAAGGCACTTGAAAGAAAATGCCAGTATATAACAGTTGATGGCTAGCTGGGTTACGATTAATCTGTTCACCCATGTTGAAATCAGCACTGCAGTCTTTTGCAAATGCAATAATATTTGCGTAGTTGGAAATGCCTATGGAAAAATGCACACTCCCACTTCTTGTGTGAATATGTGGGTGTTTTATCTCATTTCCAAGTGTCCATGAGAACACATGGCTCTAATTTATTTATTTATTTTTTTTTCAGGATAGAGGTTCAGGAAAAGGATGCAAGTTCATTGTGGTTTTCTACTTGTGGTGCAATTAGAGGTTTCTTTAATGAAATCAAGATTGATTTCATTCAAGGAATTTCACACTGGTAACATGTCAGAAATTTATATAACTTATGTACCTAATACTTTTATGGTTTTGCCATACGTCTTTATAGGGCTGTTTTTTAGGGCCTGACTGATATGGATTGTTTTAGACTCATATAATGTCTAATGAATAAAATAATTACGTTTTTGTCCTTTATTACTTTAAGGAACAAAGAGATGAATTACTGACAGAATGTTATACTGTTTTACAATATATTGATATTTTAGTACTAGTGTAACTTTACAGGAGAGGAATTTTCAATAATAAAAACATTTGTCAAAACATCAAACCTCTGGGTAAAGCTGTCCTAATTAACTTATTTTAAATTTGGACCATAGGTATATGCAGTTGTCTGCTAACCTGAAGGTTGGCAGTTCGATTCCAGGCATCCCCTGACTACATGCTGAAGTGTCCTGCATGAATATGAATTAATATAAGAAAAATATATTACCATGGAATAAATGCATTATTTCAAAGCACTCTTTGTCCGTGTAGCTCTTCTCAAACTTAAGTGTCCTTTTTGCAATACTTGAGAATACATCAATTGAACAAACAAACTACCGTATTTGGACTATAAATTGCTCTGGACTACAAGTTGCATCAGTAAAATGAGTCATGAAGAGAATTAAAAACATATGTTGCACTGGACTACAAGTCACATTTATTAATGAGGCCTGACAGCAAATATTATATTAATATCCATGGCAACTACCAGAGTGTTGAACTTCAGGCAGCACGCTGTTCAGGCTCGTGATGCTCGAGTCAAGTTTTTCCAAAATAACCGAACCTGCTACTAATGAATACATGCTAAATGTCCAATTAAAGACTGATTTTATTTGGCTTGAAAATATGTGCTGGTAAAACTGGCAATTGGCAACAAGAATATTGTAGATTACACACTGTGCTTTTCACTTTAAAGCCCAACCTAAGAACAACTGGGCAGAATAGTCCAATTTTTAAAATTGGAAGTCTTTATTTTACCCTTTTAGAAAAAAATCTGTAAAATATTTTTGGGTATTTTCACTATTTATTACCATGTGAAAGGTCAAAATTATTGTAGTGTAATTCTGTACATTCTTGTGTTCACCAAGGGGCAGGAGACCAATAAAGTGTAAAACTGATTTTTAAAAAAAGTTTCTACCATAAAGTGATGAAAAGTGTCTCAAACTGCGTGTATCAAATATAATACGTATGACTTTATAAGACCCCACCATGCTTCATAAGTTCAGGACATCTTGCCGTGTGATGAACTTGCTTTGTTTTCTAATCTGTAGAAAGAGTAATCTCTGCTTTTCATCAGTTCCACACAAGTTTTTCATGCACTCCAAGCTTTCTTTTTGCTGCTTGATAAGTGAAACACAATATGCAACCAAAAACAGTCAAGTTTTTGAGTGATACTGGTGCAACATAAAGTTGTTACAAGCCCAGTGTCCTCTTATGGCTGTTTAATATACATTTTGGGACTTTGACTAGGTTTCTGGAGCAGTCGAACTATTAAACGTATGACTTTTAGTCCAGAAAATACTGTAGTTTAGATGATCATTATCTCATTAACACATTGTTTTTCAATTCAAATTTTGAAGAAGTCTGAAGTTCACCAAATGGGAATCTGGTCCATTAAATGCACTCAGCAGTCTTATTAGCTTTTGTGTGTCTGTATTTCTGTTGTTTGGTTGCATTTGTGGTTATGTTGGTATGGCTTTGGTCCCCTTCTTTGTCTTACCTTTGGACTTTAAGAGATGCATATGAACAATGGAATTAGATAAGCTTGGCTGTATCACTGTAACCATGAATCCTAGGCATGACCATTTGTGAATTTAATGTTTTTCAACCAACTCCCCATACATACTACTTGCATAGTATGTAGTTATGATAGACTGTAATCAAATAATAGAAAAGCTATCTTTCACATCATTCAACCTTGGGCTGTCCTACCCCAGTATTACAGAACCTGACGTTACATTTGTATGAGCTGCAGAAAAGCCTAGCCTGTAATTGTGTAACAGTGATTTTCCGTCTATGTAAGCTTTGTTCAAGGGCAGACGGCATGTCTCTTGTTTGCTCTCAAGCTGGGAGGAAGGGAATAACTGGCTGTGACATTATCAGGTGAGGCTCCTTGAGCAGATCCATTCCCCCAGAGGTCACGAGGTCAGCTTAATGGCCTGACCTCTCGCTTTAAAGCCAGCTCAGCTGTTTGCCAGATCAAGAGTTGGGGCAGACTAATAGCATTGGTTAATGGTAATTGTAAAGGGTTTGGAAAAAGGTTATGCATGCACTGCTATGTTTTCAGAACAGTCCCATCCATCTCATATAGATGACTGTTAATAATCCTTACAGCCCTACTAAGCATTTTAGAGTTGTGCAAAAGGTTCTGAGTGCCAGAGCAAAGGGACAAATGGGAACTTACTCCCATTTTTTTTTAAAAAAAGATGTGGTATTGAGCATGAAAAAGGTCGTATCCTCAGATTCATCTGACTTTATTTTTAAGAAAGTTACTGATTCCTTCTCACTTGTCTTCTGGAGGTATGGCTGTGAAAAAGCACAACCCTAAAGATGTTGAAAGGCAAAAATGAACAATAAAAAAGATTTTCTCTCTCTCTCACTCTCTTTCAACCTCATAAAATGGCCTTGGTCCTTTTTTTTCTTCCTTTCCCTGTGAAGAGTAATTGCTGTGTATGTGTTGTGTGGAGAAGAGGAGAAAGACTGTGTGTGTGTGTTTTAATCATGGGTTTTTGTAAGAAAAGGGGTGTGTGTATGTGTGAGTAAGCCTGACAAAACATTCATGTGTATCTATGGGTATGGTTGTGTGTGTGTGGCTGTGTGTGCAGGAGTGGCTTTGAGTGTGTAAAGTTAAAGAAGTGTGTGTGTGTGTGCGCGCACATGGAGCCCCATGCTTGAGGACTGGGTTCTGGCAGACAGATTGAGAGCAGCTTGTTAGAAAGAAAGAGGAACAATGAGGTCACAGCCCATCCTCTATCCTCTACTTTTTCTCTTTCGATCATTTTCTATTCCTCCTGTTTGCGTTTAGAAAAGATTCTTTCATCTCCATCTCTTTTCTGTATATATCCAGAAATGGACTCATCCATCTTTTTATTTCTCCTTTGAATTCTTCTGTGCGCGCTCTCTCTCTCTTTCACATACACACACAAAGCACAGGTTTCTTCTCTCCTCTTTCTTCACTATTTGATTTCCTTTCCTCCAAAATTGTTTCAGCTCCTGGCAAACCCTTTGCTGTTTTTGTTATGTGACTTTCTCCTAATCTGCATTAAGCTGAATGTCCTTTGGCCTTATAGTTGAACAAAGCTAAGCTACAACATAGCTGCTGATTATGCATCATTTATATGTGATAGCAAAGTTGAATATTTTAGATATTTTTTCCCTTTTGGCTAAATTATTTGTAAATTATGTAGTTGTTTTAAATATGCAACTTTTTGAGGCATCATCTTTAACTTGCCTGGATTTTGGCATTATACCAAATTTTAAACTAAACCAAATATCCTATGATACCACATTCTGCAAGCTTTTAAGCATGGCTTTATCATTTCCTCTGTTTGTATTGAAAACTTTTAATGATCTTAAAAGCCTAATGAGCCAGTTGTCTTCAAGGACATAACATGAATTTAATAAAATTAAGAGTATATAAAATACTAGGTACTAAGCGAGATGCCTATTAGAAACTGAAGTAAACATTGCCTGTCGTATGTGCAGTTTGGCATGAATGGAAGTATATTTACTTGCAAACTGACATAAATGGAGCTTTTTGTCATACTTGCTGCACCATTCTCCACAAAAATGTCCAATACATTTTAACAATGCTCCAGTTAGCCCGGCAAAGGGTGAAGCATTGAGGTAAGCATACATATGAGGAAAAATGAGTTGCACTTACTTTTCCTTGCTACTCTTTTAGGAGAGAAATTGCTGCTGAGCAAAGTCTGTGTGTATGATTTAGTTTTTTAGTTGGAAAGTTGCATCCATTAGCTGGAATTTTATGGAATCCATTCAGCTCCCATGCACTTCTGTTTTAAGCCAAATGTTACACATCTGCAAATTTGCATGTTTATTTTTGGAAAAGCACATGGGATTTAACATTTCTGGTTGATCTGTACAGTTTCTGCTGTTATGCTTAAAAAAGTCAGTTAGTCAAGGGTTTGAGTGCATCTGATAAGTTTTTGTGATTCGTAACAAAACAACCTTGTTTATACTAGAAACTAGAAATTATTCACGGAGAGGTGAGCAAACTACTCGAGTAAATCGTGTATCATCACTCTAACTTAACATCAGTCTTAGTTACATGACCTTGCGAAGCTTGTGAGCCACCCATCTCAGGCCCTGTCTGCTATTTTTTGAAAGAGAACCAGACCGACAGTCCTGACCACCCTCCTATGCCAGCTTTCAGGCCCCTTTTGTCTGCCTGTCCGGCAGTATTACCACTATGGTTGCAGCCTCCTAATTGCTCTGGACCCTGCAGAGAAGAGAGACCATATGCAAGGTTGGGGGTTGGTCTTCAGCTATGATGAGGCCCTATTTCTCCGCCTTTCTGTCCCCTGCTGCTCTATTTCACTTTTAATGCCTTCTTAGACTCTGTCTTGCAACTATAGAAAGTCTCTTCATTTGGGTAGGGAGCCCTTATTTCTCTCCACCATCCCAAACAAGGGCTTCTGACTAAATTACCATCTGACTCTAATAGCAGTTACACAATTTCTGTTTTGCAAAGCACCTCACAGACATGCTGCCTAGTATGCATGTACATTTTATGCACCATGTTGTTTTGACATGTTTCTTTAGATGAAAATTCTCATTCCAAGTTACTTGCTCCTTTAACTCCATGAAACTAGTCATTGTGTACTGAAAATTCCTGTTATTTCCACCAGGTTTTTGACAGGATGTTGAATTCTGATGAAAGTGATGACTATTTATGGCTGTTGTGCTACTCAGTCTTTTTCCAAAAAAGGTCTAAATTGTATATTTTCTGTCCACTTAGGCACCTCTGCAGCCACCCCCGGGGTCTTCTGCTTCAGCAGTGGCAGCGGCAGCAGCAGCTGCTGCTGCAGCTTCAGGGACACCCCAGTCACTGAAACTAACATACCCAGAAACACTGGACCGCATTAAGGAGGAGTTTCAGTTCCTCCAGACACAATACCACAGGTGGGTGTTAGGGGTTCTACAGTGATTATATTTATCAAATCAAATTTTATTTATAAAGCACTGTTCATACATATGTTGTAGATCAAATTGCTTTACAGCGTGATTAAAACATTAAAAACAATTCTGCAAGTCCACAAACCTGAGAGAAGCAGGTATCTAAACTTACCATAAAAGTTCTGTCTGTGAGGTAGGACGCAAGCTATTTGTACACAGCCAAACCAAGTATTTAAGTCTGTTTTGAAAAGGATAGTGTGGTGTACTTTGTCAAAAGCAGCACTTAGAATCCAGTAAGACTGAAACTGTCAATTTATAAGTGCATCATATACATTTGTAAAAAATATAAGTAACCAGACATGGTTGCTTGTCTGTGTCTCAGTGATTTAAATGTGTTTTCAGTCTTTGCATCAGAAAAATTTTGTTTATTTTCACACCACACAGCCTGCTCCCTTTTTGCATCTGTTACCTGATATAACATGGGTTTTTTTTGCCTCATACACTTTTTGTGCAGCTATATAGTGTGCTTGGTGCGCAGGAATTTGCCCAGAATGTGTTCTGAATGTGGAATTTGGACTGACTCTAGTCCCAGCTTTCCCCCTCTCTCTCTCTTCTCTTGGCAAACCTTCACAAGGTTCCCAGCCCCTGACTCTTCTCTTCTCATCCTGCTTTGATTTAGCTGGCCAGAATCTCCCCTCTTTCCCTTTCTGCCCCACTTCAAACTTCTTTTGTCCACCAATCCACTCTCTCACACTGTCCACAGCCCCAGTAACCCCTGCGGCTAGTGTTGTCCCGCTCACAGAAATGCCCCTTAGTGTGTGTGAGTGTGTGTGTATCTTCATGTTTCAGTAAGTCTGTATTTTATCTGGTTTTCACAATCTCAGAAAGTCAAAAACCCACATACCAGGAATGTTGCACTTTCTCAAAGATACCGTTATGTTTAAAATGTGGTGGGTATTCTCATTGTGCATAGCATCAAATATAGGAACACACCCTTTAATGTTTTAGCCGTGTTGCTGTGTGGCCTCCTTGTAAAATATAAATGTCTAGGGATGAGTTTCCTTAGCAAAAATACTATTTGAAATTCCTTAAAATGATTCAACCAGTAATAATGACTTGGTGGTTGCATAGGACTGCCAATCTGCGGTGAGGAAAAAGTTTTTCTAAACTTGTTGAGGGTGCAGTGCATCTACAGTATAGTTATAGTTTTGCCAGTTTTGTGCTCTTGGATTTTCTTGGAACTTGAGCTCTGCAAAATCCCATCCAACTTTAAAAAGTCTTCATCTTCCACAAAACTGATGGGAAGCGTTTCTAAAATTAGAAACTTTGAGATGAAGTCTGCCATTTGCTCTTCATGCAACATCAAACCTTCATTGTCTGGTGACAAAGCGAGCCATTGACTGCAGTGTGGGAGTGTGGGTGGCATCTTGTTTTGGATGCTTTGCTTTCAAATGTGCATTGATGTGGTAGGTTGGCCCTGCTAGCTTTCTGACAGGTTGCACTCAATCTAATTTTTGTTTATATTTAAAAAGGGGTTCCACACACAACTGTTTATGCTGGATGAAACTGTACTGTCATACCGGAGAACTCTTTGCCTTGAAAGTTAGAGAAAGAGACAAAAATGTGCATCCCCCTCCTGTTACAAAACACTTGGTGCATCCCCCTTCTCGCCCGGCAATAGTACTAAGAAGTTGTGAGCAGGATCTCCAGTAAGTGAATCATGAGATTAAGAACATTAGGAGCAAGAGCCGCTTGTGATTGGATCTGAATTTTCCAATATTGTTACTACTGCAAGCCATTTCAACAGGTTCAGGTTTCAAGGAAAGATTGCTTAACCATCCTGCAGCCTTCTCCACCAGACCGTAAGATGTTGTGATTACAGAAACACAACAGATTAATTGTGTGTATATGAGTTGAGCTGGAAACTAATACTGTAGTCAAAAAGCACCAGCTTTGGTTATCAGACATCTTTTCAGGGGTCTGTCGAGTGCATGTTTAATATGGAAGAAGGGTATCTGCCTGTTGGGTTTTTTTTTTTTTTTTTTGAATGACTGGTTTAGTTCATGATTAATTCGCTCACAAAGCTATGGATTTAGGCTGTAGGGCTGTTTGGAATGTTCAATTTTAAAGAAACTCATTTCAAATCATGTCTTAGATGCTAAGTAAAACTTCACTTGACTGTTTGTCATTTGCAGGGTACAGCTTATAGAATGGTCCCTTTATTTCCATTCATGTTCTGATGTGTTGTTCGCTTTGCTGCTATTTTGATTTCTGTCACTGGCTAAAAAGGCATGAATGGTTATATCATACACCTTTTTTTTTTCATTTGGCAAGTTCTGAACTCATCCCGCTTATGTTTTTCACATTTTTGACATTTTGATGAGTTTCAGCTGACAGATTGAGGAAATGTTGTATTTTAGCACTTAAGTGCTGACTGAAATGCTTTTTATATTTGTAAGTCTGGCAATCACCAAGCAGTCCAGTCATGCATGTCAACTTCTCTTGAGCCACATGCCACTTAGAGGTCATAAAATAGCCATTATGTAGTAAAAATAGAAGTTATCCTTTTACATGGTAAGCAGCACAATAAAAGCACTTGGCTCTTTCCATAATGATGTAACTGCTTAGAAGCTGTTGGATGCCAGTTTGCCTGCTGACCGTAACAATAAAGAGTTTAATTTGGCATCAGTTTTAGTGTTGGGATGAGAACAGAGGATTAGCTGTGGTCCAACAGGTTGGAGTTCAGAGCCACATTTCTGATTGCAGCTTGCACCTTCATGTAATCAGACCTATTTGCAAACTCTTCACCCTGCAGGCAAAACATGACCTGGACACCCACACAGACGGACACAAACACACTAACCTATTCAGACACATTACCAATCTGGTGCATGTGTTTAAAGCACTTGCACACTGCGGGTCCTCCCCCGATTATCTGCGCACACAAATAGGTTTTGTCCAGAAATATCCAGGCTTAGTAGTGTATGTTGGCCGCAGGGAAGGTGGCCCGATTCCGATAGAAGTTGGATTAGACTGGAAGAAAGAGACAGTGGAGGGATTAGAGCTGATGAGCTGCAAACTGTGTTTTGTGTTTTTATATGTATATGGAGGGTCTGGTTGTGTGCTGGGGATGGTTCTGAGCTTCTACATCTTATTTTTGATTTATGTATGTGTGTGCGATTGGAAAGATGGGAGTTGTAGAAAATATCTAGCCAGGCTAAAGAAAGGGAAGAGTTAATTAATTAAAGGGTCATTGCTGGGGCAGCAGCTCCAGTCTGTGTCTGACTGTTTTTTTGTTTTTTTTTGTTTTTTTTTAAACTATCAAACAGGCTGTAATCAGCAGACTGAAGGGAGACGGGAGGAGTTGCTGACAGAGCTCTCATTACTGTAATTTTCTCTCTACAAAGGCACACTCGGGTTGTTCTTGGTGACTGCAGACATGCTTGCATATGTGTGTGTGTGTGTGTGTGTGTACGTACTTATGCGTGGTCTGTAGAGTCAGATAGGCTCTCCACTTGCCACTAATACGCTGCCACTCATCACTAAAGAGCCCCCCACTCATCTTTGCCCAAATACCACAAAGCAGCAGTAGCAACTACTGATGCACATATTGTGCTTGTATCATCTTATGAATATATAGTTTTCAACTAAATATTTATATTTATTTATAAATAATTTTTCATTGGAACCTTATCCCAAATTTAAAAATTGCACTCATGGCATCAGAAAATTACATTTTTTTTTTTTTTTTTATCTAAAGAACTTTTCCCATGTAAATATTAACATGTAGGTTTACCGTGAGTTGTCACATCAGCTCACACTTGCAAAGCTGCTGCATTTGTGAATGTGTATTGTAATGTTTGGGGGGTTGAATATGTGGGTATGGGTTGTTGGGTTTGTCCTCTTTGGACCAGTTCAGTCCTGCAGCATATGCCTGATCTAACTGGGATGTGAGGAATTTAAAAGCCCAGTCAACACCTCAGTTTCTTTGTTATGTCCCTTTAAGGCGATTCTGAGCATAAAGCCACTAGTGAGCAGAGTTTTAATGTTGTGGCTGAATAGTGTGTCTTCAAAGCACGCTAATCGATATTATGTCTGAGTGCAGGAGACTGTATCCTTCCATTTCTGACAAAGCACAACCTCTCGTCTTAATTCTGTGTGTGTGTGTGTGTGTGTGTGTGTGTGTGTGTGTGTGTGTGTAAAACACTTATGAAAGACCAGAATTAGCTGTTAGTTTAGCTAAACAAAGGATTAGAGTTGGCCTGATATTGTGCAACATGATCCCACCTTTTTTTAATTTTGTGTGTGTGTGTGTGTGTGTGTGTGTGTGTGTGTGTGTGTGTGTGTGTGTGTGTGTGTGTGTGTGTGTGTGT
>JBAMHX010000016.1:17567947-17582197 GCA_037177515.1 Pseudomugil tenellus | reverse complement strand
GTGTGTGTGTGTGTGTGTGTGTGTGTGTGTGTGTGTGTGTGTGTGTGTGTGTGTGTGTGTGTGTGTGTGTGCGTGCTTGCTTGCTCTTCTAACCCTTGAAAGATGATGAAAAAGGACAAAAAAGTCTCTGAAGCGATTTGTGTGTTTTGAAAATGGAAACTGTGGAATAAAGGCTGGAGGTTATTGCAGTCGAGCAGAGGAGAGGTTAATCAATAGTTAATGGGATGTAAAGTGAACAGTCACATACCTGGGGGCTAGCTGGCTAAATGGTCCTGACACTGTAAATGCATGATGCAGGTGCAGTTCCAGGTGTCTTTTACTATCTGTTAACGGTGTTTTCTTGTAACACATTGCGTCACTTTTGAGCTGCAATCAGTTTGAACTGATGTAACTTCTTGTAGTTTATGATTGTTGTAAAGATTATCATTATTATTTTTTCAAACTCAACTTTTATTTTTTTAATAGACTGGAAGAATTTATCAAGAAACTAGTCTATTTTTCTATATAATTGTCTATTTTAAAATCGCAAATTTTAGCAGAGAACATGGTTTCCAACAAAAACACGTTATATCTGCCACAGTCCTGTTTTGTTTACAGCTGCTTTTGCTCACATCTTGTCACCTCCACGTGGTTCAAGCATGCACAGGATCATCCACCACAAAACGATTAGAATGCGTGTATACATATTGTTTTTTTGCCTGCTGATCAGATCAAAAAGGGCTTTGGGCCACCCCCCCCCACCCGACTGAAAAATCTTTCTGATTGAGATTACCTATCAGATTTTCGTTCTGATTAGACATTCGATCGTATCAGCAGTGATCGATGTTACCTCAGCATTTGCTGCATCTTGGACTTGACAGGAATGAGTTGATTTTACCAGTCGTCAGTGCAGAGGTCCAACGTATGCTCCTAATCTGATGCTTTAGATGTCAAAAAACATAATTGGGCTTCAAAAGATTTTTGACAATTATTTACATTTAAATTTACAGTGGGGTAATGCTCAAGCAAGATGTTTTTTATAGTTTCTTTTCCAAAGTATATGGAAAAAAATGTATATCGTGCTGTATTTATACTCTCGATCGAGTGTCGACTGCCACGCAGATCCTCTGTGTTAAATCTATATTTTTTCAAGTTTGTGTATTTTCATGTTTTTGCATTTGCAAAGATATCATCAGAGGGGATGAACATTGGATTATGAGGCATTTATCATTTTCAGATTGGCCACCAGGGGGCGCTTAAACCTGAAAACTATTTTGGCTGTATCTCTGAACCTATTCAGAGAAGCTATTCTCTGAAACTATTTGGCCTCAAATCATGTGCAAATGAAAGGTCATGACCTGAAGATGTGTCACATAATGATGTTATACCCGAATATTTCTGTAATTGTATATGTATATGAGGATTGGGTAAATTGAAGATTGGGAGTGTTCGGGGATATAACCCTAGCCGTTGCCTCAGACGGTGGAATTTCTCGTTTTTTTAAACAATTTTTTTTGTTTTTATTTTTTTTTTTTGAAGATTTTTTGTGGCAGAAATCCTCTCTTTCTCTATAGCATGTAGGTATTACTTTATTAGAAAATGTTGCCACTGAAATTCCGATTATTTTTTTTCCATCCCTTTCAGTGACATTTTTATTTCCAAAAACATCTCATTCTGTTTTTGCATTCCTGCTCACACTGCATTTTTGTGCAGAAATGCAATCAATATTCTTTTGAACTTGAAAGTAAAACTATTTTCAAGCTAACACTGCTCAAATTGAACACTTTAAAAAAAAAAGAGAGCTTCTCAGTCTATTTCACAAGATAAACTGGTTTTATAAACGGACCTGGGCAATTAATCAAAGCGAACATTCAGACTAAATAATTGATGTAATCTTGCTCATGTCGTTTATTGAAATTGTTTGAAAATGTTGTTTCCTAATTATATCAAAATATAATTGAAAATATTTGGAACAAAAAATTTAAAGTATCTCTGAGAGCTAAAAATAAAAAAGCTGAAATATTTGCTAATTAATCGGGATCTTGGTAACCTGTTGAATTAATCATACTATTGATTGATTGACTAAAACTCCCCCTCGGGGACAAATAAAGTATCTATTTATCTATGATCTAGCCCCATTTATAGAATAGAAGTATGTAAAAGTACTTGGTATGATCCATTCCAAAACAGTCAATGAGGGAACGAAGTAGAAGTATTGTAAACTAAACAAAGCCTTGATATTTTTGCAATACCCAGTGGTCTGCTCTTAATGTGGCGACTTAAAAGGTGGTTGGCACATTTCTACCATTTGCAGAATGAGATGTTTTGCTCTCTAGGCTCTCATTAGAGTTTGTGGGTGTCCTCTGCTGTTTATTTAGCAAGTCTGCACGAATTTGTGGGTGTGCATTGTGTGTTGTTTGCATTTGGTTTATGTGCTTGCAGACATGCAGTGTATGCTGGTTTAGTGTGTTTGTGCATGCTCAGTTCTAATGACTCTGTGCTGCACTTGGTGTGTATGTGTGTGTGTTCGTGTGTGTGCGTTCAGAAGCTGACAGAGCTGTCTGAGTGTTGGCAGGCTGCAGATTTGTAGCGCATTCAGCTGATCATCTTATCTCCTGTCGGCGTCAGTGAAAGATTGGAGGAACCAAGCCCACCATAGCAATCACGCACACACAAGTCATATCTCTTCTTCTTGTTGCTTCCCCCTCTCATCTCTGTTCACTCAATCTTCTTTCCCCCCCCTATGTTGCTATCTTTTCCTCCGTCACCTGAAACTTCTCTCCCTCCCTCACAGCAAATGGTGCCGAGCCAAAGACTAATTTTTACAGGCAATCATTTCAACATGAAATACCTACTTCCTGCTCACCACTCTCTTCCCCACTCTCTCTCTCTCTCCCTCATTTTCCTCCCCCATCAACTCTTTTATGCTCCTACAGTCACATAATGGCAACACACACTCTCACAGTAATTCCATTCCCTGAAGTCCATTTTGTGGGGAATGGTTATTGCTTGCTGAGTGCAACCTTGAGGTCTTTCTTGTAAGCACAAGAGGTGTCAATCTGCACATGGCGTGTATGTCTGTACATTAGCTGTGCAGCAGTGTAATGCTGTTGTGTAGTTTGTGGTGGCAAAAAACTGAGGACTAATTTTACGAGCAGAGAGACATTGATTTTCTTTTCTCCGACTCTCTTTAATGGGATTTAATAGCGTAGCTCGCTGCTGTTCATTTGCAGAAACAAAATCAGATGAGTGAAGGTAGTTTTGTGGATGTGATATTTTGGCTGTGGATGATCATTTTTCAAGGATGCTAAAGTTTTTTAACTAATACATTTTTTTTTAAAAAAACAAAAAACTAAAATTCTCTCAAATGACCAGAATGCAAAACAACGGCAGACTGTCACTGAGCATTACATCCGAAGCTTGAATGATGATGAGAGAATGAACAGGTTTAGAGATGTAGCTTATTTATAACTATTTTAATGGTTATGTTGATGCAGAAATACTGAACTTTTCCTAGTTGCAGCTTTTAAAGGAGCTTACTTATTATGTTAAGACTGGTTAAGTCTGGCTCTTTAAACATTTAGTTGTTTCAAAACGTATGTTTCTAAATGTATTGTATTAACTGTTTGTAAATGCAACATTCAGATGGAGCCCCTCATGTCCTGCCAGCGAGCGTGCTTTTAGACGCTGTTCTGGCTCTAGGGTTGAGTCTCAGAGCCTTGGTGCTTTCTAGCAAACTAGCTCGCATGTAATGCTTATTTTATTAAGCATTAGAACACCGTGGTCAGTGATTATTTTAATGCATTCTTACTGTGGTTTGTATGCAATGTAAACATCTACACGGTTTTTATATAAAGTGATGTATTTTCCCTCTTTCAGAGCAGATCGGAACAATTTTCTTTACATTGTTTTATGAGAGGTTGACAAAGATTTTAAACTGGACATTTTCCTTTTTCTTTCCCAGACTGGGTCAGAAATTGATAAAGAAAACCATCAAAAAACAGATTGATACACGGAATAAATTTCCGTTTCTAGTCAGCAGTTCTCAAAAGAATAAGGAGCTCTGCAGTTAAAGAGACAATATGTTGAATAAGGGAAATATTATTTAACTACTTAATTGTTTCAGGATCATTTAATATCTAATTTTTATGCTGTATTGTCAGATTTTATGGAAAAGTTTCTGATCGGCTGACAGTTTGTTTTTCCGCCTGTTTTCAAAGTTATACTCTGCTTAAGTATATTTTTAATTAACCCTCGATATTAATCAAATAGGTAATTTGATCCATATCAATCACGTGCTGCTGAAAATGATCTTTAGTCATAGTTATTTTATTAGCAGCAATGCAATGCAGAGCAATCATTCATTATTTCCGTGCTGCTTGATAACTCATCTGGAAGCTTAAAATTTATGTTGTGTGAAACAAATTGGCGGTCCCACACACAGAGACACAGTTGCATTCGCTCTCAGCCCAGCTGCGAGTGACTTCTGCCGAGAGGCAATTCCACTGTAATAAAATCTATAGGGTGGGGGGTGGAGTTTAATCCCCGCTATGCTCCTTCCAGCATCACCATCTTTTTCCAGTCTTGGTCCTGCTTCCCCTCTCTCTCCTCCCTCGTCTGCTCAACTGGCTGGCAATGATAAATGAGTCAATTATGAGTGTGTGTACGCAGCAGTGGAGAAAGGGAGCGGATGGGGTCGTCATTACCTGTTGCGGCCGAGGGTAATGTTGCGTTATTAGTCATATTCTAATTTTCCTCCACCAAACGACCCTCCCTGCAACGTCCCACCTCACCGCAACCCCCTCCTCCCAATCAATCTCTCTGCTCCAGCAAACAAGTTGGCGTCAACTGCTGGAGGCTCAAATTTACACCAGCTTGCTTGCAAGAGTGCATAGAGTTGGATGTGGGATGGAGAAGCATGGTTCTGTGGGGAAAAGAAGGGTTGCAGAAGTAATCTTGGGGGGGGGGGGGGGGTTGTTTGTTTGGAACTAAAAGGTCCAAAAAATGGAAAAGTATGTTTAGATCACAGATCCCAACACAAACAGAGCAGTTTGGGTGTGAGGAGACATGATCAGACACAGTGCGTGGATGGAAATATAGGACACACAGGAGAGGTGTTTGGAAAAGGTCGTGTTAGATAACAGCAACAAGTCACATCTGAACAATAGAGTGGACAAAATCAGCGTTTGGACTGAACTGAACTTAAAACAGAAACTGCTACTGGAGTGAAACTTGAGTGTGCAGTAAAAAAATGGAGATCAACAGGCATGTGAGAAGACGGGAGGGCTTGTTGGTAACGGGAAAAGCTGAAGAATAAAGAGCAATGAAAGGTCCATGTGTGTATTATAAAATGTCCAGTGAGAGAGAATAGAAGAGACACTTAGGATGTGCTTCCCTGCAGTGTTGGCTGGATTTCAGGCCCAAGCGAGACTTTGTCTATTTCTGCTCTGCACTAAGGTGATAATGGACTGTCAGCATCACAGTCTCCCCACTCCCTCCTCCCCAGCAAGAGATGGAGGGAGGAGGAGAGGGGGGGTGTTTAGTGAGAGGAGTAATTTGTTATGTTGCTAATTGCACTGTGTATTTTTATTTGCAGAGTGGCATGCATCTAAATAATTTGTTTTCCTTTCTGTTCTATGGCAGCTTAAAACTGGAGTGTGAGAAACTGGCCACAGAGAAGACAGAGATCCAAAGACACTACGTTATGGTGAGACACATATGCCATTTTACTTCACATTTCCTCAAATTAAGTGCAGAGACAAGCCATCTGAAACCTTCTTTTGCTAACGGCTGCCAAATACCCTCAAAAACAAAACGCATGCAGAGGTATCTTGATGAAGCTTGTGAAGCACCTTGCAACATGCAAGTATGGAACAAGTCATAACTGAAGTACAGAGTAAATTATTTTTATTATATCTGGACAGGAAATTAAAAACCACAATGTTGTTCCCCTCTCCGGCTAAAAGAAAATCCACTGCTCTCGCTCTTCTTTTTTTTTTTTTAAATCTTCTAATCTCCGGTCTTGATTTACCTGTGATTAGAGCCATAAACCAGCACAGCTGATGGACTGAGTGCTGCCCAGAGCCTGCTGTGCCAAAAAAAAAAAAAAAAAAAGAGCTGTGTGGCAGCCTTGGCACAGACCTTGTACTTGTGTGGGGGGTGGAGATGAGGGGGTAGCTGGCATCAAACACAGGCCAGGACTCCTTTGCTGACTGATAATTTGGGGGAGTTTGGATGTTGCTTAGCAACAGGCAAAACTTGGCCACAGCAACTGCTAAGCAGAGCTGCCAGCTGCCAGGAAAGGCATCTTTTCTGGAGGCTTACAGGCAAGCATACACAGACAGAAGAGCGTGCATGCAAACGGCTTGGAAAAAAACAGTCACGGCTAAGCACATGCACGCGCACGCCTACACAGTTTGAGACTTGCGCTATAAACGCACACACACCTGAAGTCACACACGTGTGTGTGTGTGCTAACTGCCAGGAAAAATGTCTGACGAGAGAGGACCCCTGCCATCTCCTTTCCCATCCTGCCAGACTGTTCCGGTTGCCCGACTGCCAATCTCCTCTCCACTACCAGCCACACTGAAAAGCAAATGTCAGCCTGTCACTTTTAAGGGACCGACTTTAAAATGTTCTTCTTTTTGTCCATTTCTCTGAGAAAAGAGTCTCTCTGGCATTCAACGCCTCCTGTGCGTCTCACAGCTCCTTGTCCTTTCCGATAAAAAGGCAGGCTCAAATAGCCCACATTAGACATGATTATTCCGGTAGTCTGTCACCCTCTTCTGCCTGATGACAATTCCCCGTCCTGCTTTGGGTTTCTGGCTGTGCAACATGCCCCCGGGTCATTTTAATGCAACTGACTTTCAGCAGAGTCAAGGTGAATTTAGTGGCGATGTTCTTGTAGGTACACATGGCACCTCAGAGTGCACATGTGGGGCAGCAAGTGTGTGGCACTGGAAGATAAAATGTTTCTAAGTGGCTTTGGATGGGTAAATGTACTTCTGGCGGGGGGAAAGTCTACGTTTTTTTAAATCTATTTTTAAAGACGTTACCTTCTTTAAGTGTTGTAAAAATTTGGTTTATTTTTGCTCTGTTTTGATAAAATTACAAAAACTAGAATTGAGTAATTAGTAGAAAATGAATCAAAGCTTTTAATCAGTAATCTCGCTCATGTCAATCATTTAAATAATCTCTCCTTAAATATATTTAGGAATATTCATTAGATAATCACATATAAACTGTGCTTCTGTTCATTTATTTATGAAGATATTTTGCAACATTTCAGGCTAAAAGGCTAAAAGTCAAACAACACCAAAATCACTGCAAATCATTTGTAACTGAACCAACATATTCAATCAATGTTAATATTGATTTGAAATCATATGACCCATCTGCACTTTTCTGCCTTGACTGTTGCATTCATGTAGTCAGGAATCTGATGTAATGATCGTCATGCAAATCATTGCATTTTGAATATTTAGATATTGGTTTTGGAGATGTTTACTGGAGTGTTTTGGCTTAAAGTGTGACAAATAGTCGCCTTATAACATGCAAATATTCTGATATGGATGCTACGTGATTCTTGTAAACGAAAAATGGTCAAAATGCTGCTATTAGATGTCTAAAATTAAGCTTCTCAGTTCAATCAGGGCTTCCATTGAACTATAGCTACAGAAAATGGAGCAAACTGTCAATTTTAGGATGAATGTGGTGAATTTGTGTATTGATGCTAATCATCTCCATTACATTAAATATCTTCAGTATACGTAGTTATCATTTTGCATCATATTACCGGAGCTTTCTTTCATGCAGATTATAAGCTTATTTTCTCTTCTGACATCTATATTTCATCTTCCATCAGATGAGATGGTTTCGTTCTTTCATACTGCACATCATTGTAAATGCTTTATGTATAAAACCCCTCCAGCATGGAGGTCGCTGTGTTTCAGGAGTCTCATTTTGCTCTTTGTGTACGGTCATGTATATTAACTCTGCTCTCCTTTGTTTCAGTATTATGAAATGTCCTACGGCCTTAACATTGAAATGCACAAACAGGTGAGTGCGCTCCAGCTCTTTCCCTTCTTTCTGTTGCCTGTCTTTATTAAAGTTTGTTTGTTTTTCTTGGATTTTTATACCATCCATGACTTTTTTTTTTCCTTCAGACATGTCTACTCTAAGTAACTGTTTTTAAAAAAAAGTCAGTCCTATTACACCCCCCCCCCCATCTATTGCTGCCTTACTGTCTTTTTTTCCATAACACTTCTCTGTTTTCATCTCCATTATTTTCCCAGTCCTCATCTCTCCTCCTTCCCATTGATTTCTCTCTATCTCTTATTTTTCCATGCACCCTCCCTCCACCTCTGTCTCCTTGCGGACATGCAGTCCACGCTGAATTTCACTTTAAATCAGGTCACTGCTTTCCTGCCGTCTACTCTCTTTCTCTCGCTCTCTTCGCTCATTTCACCATCTCAATCGCTTTGCTTTTGACGTGCGGCTGCTGCCACTCCCCACCACCACCACTAACCCCCAGTCTCGATTTTTCTTTCCTCCCCCGCTTTCCTCCTGTTTCATCTTTCCCCATTTCTCTTCTACCTCCTACATCCCTTCTTCATCGGCTGTCATTTCCTTAACCCAGTCTACCCTTTCCTTCCTTCTCTCCTTCCTCCACCTCCTCCTTTCATTTCCACTCTCTCATTTTGCCCTTCCTCCTTTATTCTCTTTCTGTAGATTGCTCGTACTCCTCTCTCTCTCTTTCTCTCTCCTGAAGATGTCATTTAGTAGTTGGAGTTCTCTAACAAGAAATCATTGTGTCTCCCTCGAGGTGGGGGTGATGGATTGTTGGGAAGAAGGGCAGGGGGTGGGGGGCATGTTGGCTGGCTGAAAATGGAGAGTGCAGGGAGGGAGTGATGTGCACAAGTGAGAGGAATGAGAGAGGAAGAGCAACAAAAAAAGGAGGGGTGGAAGTTCAGTCCTGCATCAATAAATCACTTAAGAGAGAGAGAGAAGAGGTGAGGTGGGATAGGGTGAGTGAGTATACATGCATGCATGTGCTTTCTCACACATTTTAGCTCATGCATACACACACACACACACCCTAGAGTCTTGCTGTCAACAAGATAAACAGCCTACAGCCATAATGATGTTGTCATGATCTCTGCATGCATGTCATTACTGGTCGTAACGGCCTCGTCGGACTTGCTGCCCAACATGTTGGTGCTCATATATGTGTGCGCGTCTTAGACACAACGTGGCAGTGCTTACAGGGGGGGGGGGGGGGGGTGGAATGGATGAATGTTTGAAAAAGAAGTATGGATGGAGCAGAAAGGGGAAAAAATATGGATGGATGCAGAGGGAGGGAGGGTTGGAGGGAGATTTTGCTGTTGTTAGTGTAGTAGAGCAGATCCAAGCAGACACATACCCACAGCAAGATTCCCTGACCCCCAGCAGGAAGTACCTACGCATACACACACACACACACACACACATGCTTAAGCATGCAAAAATGCAAACAGACATAGACAAAACAGACATGCAAGGACACATCAGAAACACACACACAAAAGGGGAAAGATGGTGATTGTGTCTTTCTCCTTGGCACACACACACTCGCTCTGTGTGGGCTGGCTGTGGTCACAGCAGATGCTGTCCATGAATATTTTAGCCAAACTCTCTGGCAGGGTTTCCATTTGCATGGACCAGATGTAAGCAGCTGAAATATTTACCACACTGGCCCTGAGAGAAGCAGGCCACAGCCACGCTGTGTGTGTGTGTGAGACTTCATGAGCGTGTGAGTTTTCTTTGTGTTCATTCTCAGTCTTGGCTGTGTGGTCGTTATGTGTCTGTTTATTCATCAAAGTGACAGATTTTTTTTTCTTTTCCCCTTTTCAGACGGAGATTGCAAAGCGGTTGAACGTGATCTGTGCCCAGCTCATCCCCTTCCTGTCACAGGAGGTGGGACACACACACATACACACTTGTACTGCATCCAATCCTCTGTTTCTCCTCTCTGTGAGCAACCCACACAGAAGAGATGCACATTCACAAACATTTCTCAGTATCTTTCTTACCCACCAAACTACAGATGGACAGAACTCCAGGGCTCATCTATTTTCCTCATACCCAATGGTCGCATGCATTCACATCACACTGACAACGTGACGGAATCTCCTTCAGAAATGTCTTTTTTTTCTGTCAAAATATGAACGCTCTTCTTGCACTTATTATCAAATATTGAAATATTTGCTCCTCATAGTGGAAGTAAAACTTTTATCTTATTGCATATATCCTGACTGACATCTTGGTTTGTTCCACAGCACCAGCAACAGGTGGTCCAGGCAATGGAACGCGCCAAACAGGTGACCATGGGGGAGCTAAATGCTTCGATAGGGGTACGTGGGCTCCCCCCTCTGCCTCATAGCGTGTGTACTCCCATATTTTTATTTTTTCTCATTTTCTTTTGCTTTATGTGAGGCAAAAGCACATGCCAGCTCTAAAAAGAAATGCTGAAAATTGGGTGAAAGTTGGCTGATAGACAACAATTTTTTTTACATTTAAATGTAAGATTTCAGTGTCTTTACCAGACACGTAAACACTAAACAACTATGGGACCTTCCAAATATGTGAATATATGTAACAATATTTCACTCATTTGTCATTTAAGCCAAGTCCCTCAGACCTTTAGTATTTCTCCTCTCGCGCACATCGAGCAATTAGTTCCCTTCTTCTCCTTCCTTCTTGATCTCTTCCAAATAAAGCCATTTCCTCCTGTACTTGCTAATCACTCAAATCTCTCTTTCTCTTGTCTTCCCTGTCTTTCCCTTCTTTGCTTTCGTTTTCCTCTGTAATACAGCAGCAGCTTCAGGCCCAGCACCTCTCCCAGCACGCCCAGGGTTTGCCAGTGGGCCCACACCCATCAGGGCTGCCCCACCCCGGCCTGGCGCTCGGTGGAGGGTCCAGCCTGCTGGCTCTGTCCGGGGCTTTAGGGGCACAGTTGGCTGCCAAGGATGAGAGAGCGCACCTCGAGGCAGCGGCTGCTGCTGCAGCAGAACACCACAGAGGTACCCAGACACATTAAATGATGCATGGCTTCCTTCTTCTTTTCTTAGAACACAGTGTCTGAAACTCTTTGTGTCTATTTTTTTTTTCGAAGTGTTTAGAGCTTGAAAATGAAAACGTCTTTCTAACAGGAGTAAACATTAAAGCTTGGCTTGGTGGATTGTGATGGTTGGTTTTGCTTTGGAGTTTTGGCAGGGCACAGGAGTGCTGCCAGTGATATATTTTTACACTAGATCATCAGCTGCACACTGATATTAAGTGATGCCAAGTAATCTTATATTTGTGTGTGTTTGTGTGTTCCTAACTACATTTGTTGTCCTGGTGCTTGCTACCTCTCCACGATGGACCTTTTCTGCTTGCCATGAACAGATCGTGAAGCGGGACCAGTGAGTATAAATCACACACCGTATATTGCTCGTTTATTTTTCTAAAATAGAATGTCACGCCATTTGCGATATATAACGACATAGCCATATTTTCCTGCAGCCCTAGGAATCGTTGCCCCTTTTCTCATTGTGCATTTTTTTCTCCAGTAAGCTAAACATGCATCTTTTGTAGCTGATTTCCATGCCAAACTGTGGACAGTGAAATTTCATCCTCTTTGTTGCGTTTTAAGTAATTATTTTGATCTGACCACAGTATGCTTGACAGTATTAGTTAAAGGCTGTTTAAAGTAACAAACATGCTCAGACCACTCTACAGTCTTCTCATGTCTTTTAAGAAAACTTTCTCCCTCTGTCCCATCTGAGGTGGCCAATCAATGCAGCTTCATATTCTTTCACATCCATCTCTACAGCTCATGAGCCTGACATGATTTATGCAGTCTTTCTCACCTCATTATCACCCTCTTCCTCTCCGCCTACTCCTCTGTCCTTCCTACCCTCATCTCATCCTCTCTTTTGCCCCCTCCCAACACACACCTCCCCTTTTTTTTTTTTTGCTCCTCGCCTCAATGCCTTGATCTCGTTTCTTAATTCAACCCCCTCCCTTTGTATGGCCCCTCCGCTCTGCAGAGCTCCCTCTCCAACGGGGATAAGGTTCGCCCAGCAGACTACCTCAGCAACGGAAAGAAGAGGAAAGCTGACGAGAAGGAGTTCATGACGGACTATGTGAGGATGCTTTCATAACCCTCTTAAATATTTGAGCCACTGAAGAAGTTTCCCCCCCAACTCTGTCCGTCCTGGTCAGATAGCGTCGTCCCATTTATACTGTAGTAGTCCAACAAGCTTTGGAGATCTGCTCCCTTATTATTGCAGACTAACTACAATATTGACTTCCTGCTGCCTCTGTGTGAAAGACTAGATGTATTCATTATTTTGAGAGCTTAACTCTGGTGAGAAATATTAATCCTGGATCGTTATTTAGTTGTGAAGTGCAGGATTATCTTTGCATTTGAGTCATGCAAACAGACAAACATGAGCCTGATATTACATTTGTATTTACTGTCCACACAATGCCACAGCGAGAACTGTTCCAAGTATGTTACATTAAACAGATGTGTGCATGTCTGTGCAGGTTGTGTATGTCTACATATTGTCTACTACAATCAGAGAATATCTCATCTCACCTCTCTCTTTCTCTCACAGGGCAGCGATGCGGATAAAAGTGATGATAATTTGGTGGTGGATGAGGTTAGTAGGTTGCCAGTAGCCTCAGTTTGCCTCGCTTGACCGCTTTCATCAGCATACATTATGTAAACATACCCAGCAGGACCATATGAATAGTAATAACAATAATCCCCTGCCTCCCTCCTTCGCCTCTACCTGCCCTCATTTAGCTGCACATAGAGGCAAAACATACACAGGTATGCCATCTCAGCTGCACTTCAAGATGCCTGTTTACATTAAGATTATTAAAAGGAAATCTCAGGCATGTAGGTCTTTTAGAGGTTTGGGTTCTAAGCTTTTTACTTCCTAAGTTCCTGCTGCAAACATGAGTTATGGTTTTCCATTTCAATGAGTCCCAGCATGATCAGTGTAGCTACTGGGAAGAAGCTCTAGAGGACATCGTCAGGAAGAACAATTAGTGGAAAAATGCTGAGCACACTCGTCTACAGGCAAGGCTCACCAAGCAGTGCAAAGCAATGTCACAAGCCTAAATGTTGTTATTTACACCATCAGTGCATCACTTGTGCATTATAATTGGAAATTTCATCACAACTACAACCCAGGATTTCTGACTGGAGCAGTCGAAGGAATCTTTCATTACCAACCATAAAATGTACTAGCCGGGCAAAAGGTTTCTCCTGGTAATCTCATTTGTTTTTTTTTTCTAATAATGTTACTGGAGAGTAACATCTGCAGCCCGTTTATTATGAAAGATCCCCAAAGTTCCCAACTCTCCAGCTGGTGAAATAAGAAAAATCATTGTAAGTCTTCTAGAATGATTTTCTTTATGTTTCGGATGAACCTGTGTGTTTTTTTTTTATGTTCAGGATCCATCATCCCCCCGCAGCGTGCAGTCCTACTCATCAAGGGAAAATGGTCTGGACAAGATTCCCCCATCCCGTAAGGAGGGGCCCCCACAGGCCAGTCCAACCTCTCTGGCTTCATCCAGCAGCGCCACCTCCCCCTCTCGGGGAAAAGAGCCTCCACAGGTAGATGCAAAGACATGCTGGCAAACACAAGCATGTTCATCATCTTGGTGAAAATAACCTTTCTATGTGCAATGTGGGGTATTTCAGTGGAGGACATCACTTTTCTATGTTGCCAGCTCACACTGCATTCTGCTGTTCTGTTCAGGGTCACTAGTTTGTCTTTGAGTTATGTGTGATATTCAACATCCCACACACACTGAGTCTGATGAGATCCCATCATGCTTCTCAGGCCCAATCTGCCCTTGGTCATTCGCGTCGCCCAATTCTTTTTTGTGTGCCAGTGCTCGCTGTCTATTGCATGATTGCAGTCTCTTTTTCTTTCATCTTCAGAGAGAAAAGTCTACCACTCCAGGGATAAAGCCAGGGACTCCCATGTCTCAGGAGTCCAACACTCCAGGACCAAGTGGGCCCCCGCAGTTCAGACCTGTCCCAGGCAAGCCTGGTGTGGACCCCCTTGGTAAGTGCAACAGTAATCCTGCATTCAATATTGAAAGAATAACATATGAACTTTAAGGCTCAAATAGATCACTGGACTGAAAAGCACTCATTGATTTGATGCAAAACTCAACTTCAACATCAATCCTCAACTTCAATTGAAGTTGAGGATGAATATATAT
>JBAMHX010000016.1:17550741-17565505 GCA_037177515.1 Pseudomugil tenellus | reverse complement strand
ACCAACAGCTTAATAATAAGGAAGAAATTGACTATAAAACCATAAATACTCTGCAGTAGGCTCCTATTTACATTGGATCCCTACAAGAAACACTGACTTCTTGGCAGCTTGCCAAATTAAATATCCTCAGCAGAGGCTGGAGCTGTCACATCGACTAGTTAGTCAAATTAGTTTAAAAATATTTCGGTGAAACAGAAAAGGAAGCTGGGACGCAGCAGCAACAAACACAAAATAAACCCACATTTTTCACATCCTGAATTCTGATCGTGGTGAACAAAGCTAAACAACCGGTGTCTTGAACTGTCATCTACCCGCTCTGTTACACTCATAACGGGTGTATATATATATATATAAAACATTTTTTCTAACTTTTATTTATTTTATTACATGCATCTGTCTTTGCTTTTAGACTGATATGGAATTAAAACTATGAAACAAGCTGTTTTATTTTAAGCGGGAAACTTCATCTTTGAAGCTTTAGCAACATAAAGTGTACTCAAAAGTTTTAACTGTCGCATCTCATTGATCTGATTCTAATTTAGATTAATCGTCTCTTTACTCTTTATTTTATTATCTCACATTCCTCAGAAAATCCCGTAAAAGCCTACTTTAAGCACAGATGTAGCCAATAATTGCTTTATATAAACCTATGTTCTGTATCAGGTGGCTGTTTGTGCTTTAGCAGTGTTAACTGTATGATAAAACATTACATAAATAAAATGACAGCACATTTAAAGTAGCATGATAGGCACAGTGGTCCCTTTGTCATTAAAATGAAATGCCTCGAGTCTGTATTTCAATTTCGTCTAATCATTACACAAACACAGAAATATTAAATGATTATGGATGTGAAGCAATATTTGTCAACAATTACAACTTCTTTTATCGCGCCTTTTCCACTGTGTTATCATTCATTATCTGTTGGGAAACTTTCAGCTAAACATCCCCACAGGATACATTTTAATTAGTGATGAATACATTCAACCCATCGGAGTACAGTTGTGCTGTATTTCCTACACATGCAGCTCATGATGGCAAAAAAGGCTTAAGTAAGAAACTATCAGATAAACAGTGTGTTACTTTGTTATCCCTGTAATTTTTTGTCCTTTTTGTGATTCTGATGACCCAAAACAGAAAAAATTACAAAAAATATTTGTAGGAAAATAAAAAGTCTCACTGTTGGAGTGTTTATAGATCTGAAACGTTCTTATGTTGGATCAGTATAGAAAGTGAAGAACGTGTGCTGCGTTTTGCAGGCAGTTCCAGGGCCACACAGACGGGGCGAGCTGCATCGACATCTCCAACGACGGCACCAAGCTCTGGACGGGAGGGCTGGACAATACGGTCCGCTGCTGGGACCTCCGAGAGGGACGCCAGCTGCAGCAGCATGACTTCACCTCGCAGGTACAAGTTTCGTTCCTAGACGTTCCTGCTCAGATAAAAACCTAATGACATCAATGACCTCTTTATTTTGACCTCTTCTGTTCACCCTTTCTCGCCTCTCCAGATCTTCTCTCTGGGCTACTGTCCAACGGGCGAGTGGCTGGCTGTGGGGATGGAGAGCAGCAACGTGGAAGTCCTGCATGTCTCCAAACCCGACAAGTACCAGCTGCACCTCCACGAGAGCTGCGTCCTCTCCCTCAAGTTTGCCTACTGCGGTATGCAAACACATCCATGCTAAATAACCAAGCTGATCGTTTCCTCTTCATCTCACCGCGTGGCTACAAAGACCTCCATATCTCCTCTCGCTTGAGGCTTTTCCTACTGACGTCTGTGTGTGTTTTATTTCTTTTTGTCATGTAGGTAAATGGTTCGTGAGCACAGGAAAAGATAACCTTCTGAATGCATGGCGGACACCTTACGGGTCCAGCATATTCCAGGTACCCCATCCAGGACTTAGTTTATGTGTTTCGAGCACAAATTCCTGGTTTATGTGAATAACATTATTATGAAAGAAAAAAGCATTAAATCACTAAAATGCCTTCTTCTCTTTCTCTGTTCAGTCCAAGGAGTCTTCGTCAGTTCTCAGCTGTGACATTTCCCCCGACGACCAGTTCATCGTCACAGGTTCCGGAGACAAGAAGGCCACAGTCTACGAAGTCATCTACTGAACCCTGATTGGCTTGACACAGTAAACTGTTTCCAAGGGGCGGAGCCAAGGCCTCCCTCCTGCACCAATGACTGTACAGAGCGTCGGTGGGGCGGAAAAACAGGAGACTCAACTTGTACTTTGTTGTTTTGTTCACGTTTGTGCGAAATGAGAAAGAGAACCAAGAGGGCACAAAGTCACATCTCTGGAAAAATAAACTTTGATTTTAATGCTCTGAGAACGCTGGTTAGTCTGTAGCTGCGCAGTTGTGGGATTCCTCCAAAGAACTTAGTTTTTTGTTTTTATTTTCTTTTTTTAATAACAAACGGCTGTAGTAAACGAGAAATTAGAGGAAAAAAAGGCAAAACTTATTTTTTTAGCTTTTGGATTTTTTGCAAACAGTTGGACCATTCTGGGTGGAATGGAAGAGGTTAAAAGGAAAAACACTGTCCTGAACTTGTGCTGTGTACGAAGTCCGAGTCAGCTCGGCCCAGTTTGGCCTGGCATGGTCCAGCTCGGTCCACAGCATGGGGCTGGTCCTCCGAGCTGCAGATGGTGGGATGGTCTGACGGGAGGTTCCTGCTTCTTTTCTCTTAAGTTTCAGCAGCAACATGATTGTATCGTGGATACAAGCAGGATATGGTTTCCTCTGAAGTGTCCTGAGACTCTGATTGTCTTTGTTCTTTTTTTATTTTTAAAGAATGAAAATGAAGATTTTAAAGATGTTCTGGGGAAATCAGTCTCAAACCTAAAGTCCGTTGAAACAAGTATTCTCCGTATCAGGACATTTCCACTGGTATATCATCTCCATCCTTTCTTGACTCAATATTTGATGTGTTTTCTATTGTGTTTGTGAGGGCACATATAGACTGACTGGTATTTTCATAACTACCATCATGATCTTTCAACCTTACTATATATGAACATGTAAATAAAGTTCTCTAAAGGCAAAGAACAGTGTCATCTCTAGCTCTGATTTGCTTTGATAACACACAGCTATCTGAGAGGTCAACAATTTGTGCTGTTTTTCCTCCAGGGACCAGTGTAAAATTAGGTGGAGCACAAGTGTTGCACACCATTGCTTATTTCCCAAGTCAGGTTCTTGTCAGGTTAGATTCTGTTACTTCAAACAGGAAAAAAAAAAAGAAAAAAAGAAAGCAGCTGTTGCATGTTTTTGAAAAGCGTGTTCTCACAGCGTGGTGTCAGAAAGCATCTTAGACATATTTAGAGGGAAAAATGACGGATGTGGAAGGTGAGTAACACATGCTGCCTCCGCTCTCCTGTGATGACAACTTCTCTCTCATTCTGAGGAAACGCTGAGCTTCTGTGCTGCAGTGAACGTCTGCATCATCAGACGAGAGAAAGCGTCTCGGGATTCAAACCCGCAGCATGAACAAGCTGTTGTGAGTGGAGCTCTTAGTAAATAATGGAGTTTTTATACAGAGTTGTTTATTGTGGTGAAACAAAGGTGATCTGCAGTGCAGCAGGCTGTGGGATGGATTATTGTTACTGCAATAATACACAGGAGGGAGTTTTACTGTGACTCTATTCATCTGAGACTAAGCTTTTAGTCTGTGAGGGAGATGAGTGAAATTGTTATATCTTGAGGAGCAGAATGTTGGCTGAATTGTGGAGACTGATTTATTTAGCTTAATATCTTTAAGGCTTTAATGACTGTGGTATTAAGTTATAAGTAAGACTTTTTATTGACACGGATTGATCATTTGTTGTGTGCGTTTTGCTACATCCCTCAGTTGAAGGGTGCACTATGATGCTGGTTTTTACAGCAGGATTGTCTCATCTGCACACAGAACACATTTTGATGGAGGTTAAAAAAATATGCAATGAATCAAGATCTCTGCTGCCAATTAAAGTACGGTCTTTGAAGATATCTGGCATGTTTGTGTTTATTTTAAATTTAAGCTGGATGTATCTGCATCTTTTAAAAAATCTCCAACTATGGAAATGTGTGTAAATGAGCTCTGTTGTATTTGATGTTTGTGCAAATTATTCAGAGGTCTCCAAAGCAGGTCACACTCCAGGAGTCAGGACTGGTCAGTTTGATGTTTTCTCAAACTGTATTATTGGGGTTGTTCTCAGACAGGGTTGGGATCCTGTGCAGCAAACCGCAGGTCCAGCTGCAGCAGCGGTTGCTCAGAAACTGAATAACTTTAACAATTTTTACAATAGGAATCAGTTTAACAGTTCAGGAATATTGGATGTATTGTGCCAAAGATTTGGTTTGTCAAGTATCTCTTCCATAGCTATTGTGGAAAAAAAGTTATATTTAGTTTGTAAATTGTGCAGACATCAGCATGTAGTCTCAGAAGAAAGAACCAGACTTTACTGATTATTTTTTGCTAATGAATTTCAAAGTACAGACGTTAAAACAGATCAAAACTGTCTCCATCTCCGGCATTACTGGGTTGGAATAGTTTATCATTGCACCCATAAATGATTTGCTTTCTCCTATGTAGCATCTGTATTTATTTTTGGAGTTTTGAATGACTGTAAATTCAAACAAATGTTCTGGATTTAAAGAAAAAAATCCTGAACATCTGATCATTTCGTGAACTGTTTCAAAAACGGCACGTTCCATAAATACTTGGCAAGTAATTGAATAAAGAAGCATTTTCAGATTTCAGAACTAAGCTAAATAGTAAGGACCAGACAGGCCACCTGCTCTGTTTTGACCTTAACTGACCTCACACTACACCAGGGATCCTCAATCTTGATCCTCGAGGGCCAGAGTCCTGCAGGTTTTCCATGTGTAACTGCTGGAATACACCTTCGATCCAAATCAATGCATATTTAGTGAACATGCAGAACTTTTCTGAGTCTGACTCAGGTGTGTTCCAGCAGGGGCCCTCGGAAAAACTGCAGGATACTGGCTCCCAAGGACCAGGATTCAGGATCCCTGCTCTATACAATCCTGACTTATCAGAACTTCTGTTTCTGCTGATGAAGACCAACTTAAGCACGCAAAAGTGCTTCTGTTTCATACTGCAGGAAAGTTTCAGGTAGCAGAAATTTTGCAAGTTGTTATCCATTCATCCAGCTTATCTGAAATCAGGATTCTGCCTAAGCAGGGAAACCCAGACTTCCCCTCTCCAGCCACATTTGCCAGCTCATCTGAGGCTTTTCCAGTCCAGCAGAGAGATGTTATCCCTCCAGTGTGTTGTGGCTCATTCCTGGGGTCTTCTCCCAGAGGAACAAGCTTCTCATCCTATCTACAAAGGAGACCTTGACCACCCTGAAGAGAAAACTCATTTCAGCAGTTTGTATTTGTGATCTCGTTCTTTCTGTCACTATCTGCAGCCCTTTGTGACCATAGAAGTAGTGCATAAAATGTAGCATTTAGCAGATACTTAAATGAGCTGGTGGAGATTATAAAAGAAGGTAAAACTAAAGTAAATACTGGGATCACATCAACAAGTAATTATTGAAACATCTGGCTAACATGGTTTCCATGCTAAGCTGCTACAGCACAATGACACATTGAAATGTCACACAAAAGAATGAACACAAGTTTGGTTTATTTTTCGCACATAGTATTTCTTGTACAGCACAAGGGAAACGCATCAGAAGGGAAAACACAGTGCATTAAAAAAAAAAAGGAAAAGTTCCTTGGCCTTTCAAAAGAAATTTAACATGTTTGTAAAAGAAACCAAAAAGGTTTTTACACTGTTGGAACAGATACCACAGGCAAGGGAGGGAGATGTTATTTACACCACCAAATGCATAGCCATTATACAGCATCATTTTGAGTAGTGTGTGTGCGAGTATCATTTCAGGCTCCCTGTGGCTGTCAGGCAAAAAGGGAAAGAGGCAGGTAAAGGCATGAAACTGTACAACTCATCTCTGAATCCTCCCTATAAATCAGCCATTGCAGAAGTCCCTTTATAATATCTGTATTATTTATTAGCATTGCAGCGACAAACACAATCTTGCTAAAATTTTATACAGTTAAACAAAAATTCACACTGCAATGTGAAATGAATTGTTTTGTAAAACAGTGACTTGGAGATCATTCCCCTTCCCCAATTCTCATTCTGTCGGCAGCAGAGCTTTAGTGCAACAAACATGCAGTAAAAGTGGAACCTCTTCAATGGCTAAATCTATAGCGCCAACTCGCCTGCTGTACACAGACTCAGAAATAAGAATTTATTACCACGAATGGACTGAAAACAGACTAAAGTACACTTACAATCACTTAGCACAAAAAAGGGAGATAAAATATAAACAACAAAAAACAAAGGAGGATTTACCCCTAAACTTTTTTCCTATACACTGGACTTCTGATGCTGTTTATCCTCTGCCTGAAACAACCACAACCAAGGATAAAAGTTACACTGAATAACAAAAGGAAGTTAAAAAAATTATATTCCCCCACCTGTGTTCCCTTGATTTTCTGTCTCCATGTGTAATTGCATCCCTCCAAACACAAACCTGCCCACTGGTAATACCACATAAACATATCATTACATGACATGAGCAACCGCTAGTCATTAAAAAAAAATACTGAAGTTAACAAGTAACAAAAGGAAAACCTTGAAATGTGCCTGTTCAGTCTAAAGGTGAGGCTGTAGTAAGTGCAGCTGTCTGTCAACCAAAAGGTTGGTGGTTCGATTTCAAGCTTCCCCTGACTACATGCTGAACCCTATGACCCAAAAAATGTAAGTCGCTTTGGATAAAATCATCTGCTAAATGACTGCAATGTAATGTAAACAGTGGTGATACGTGCTCTACCGGGGCAAAGATTGCCCACCGGTTTGGAGTTTGATAAAGAAGGATTTAAGAAGGAAAAAAAATGGATTAAAGAATTAGCTAGACATTTTTCTTTTGTTAAATCATTTCTGCAGAGTGATGATGTTTAGCATGGTAGGCCTACACATACCATGCAGGAACCTCCGTTGGAAAAAATTGAAGTCTATGAGGAAGTGCCGAAAATTGCAGTTCACCCCTCATCCACTAGAGGCTCCAAAAGAAGGCAAACCCCACGGACTCCAATGTTAAAAAAAAGCCAACTTCACAGCAGAAATAAACATGTTTATAGCTAGGTAGAAAAATGTTTTAGGCATAATAGGTTGAATTTACCTTCATGACACTGTATGTGTGTGTATGTGTGTGTGTGTGTTGGGCGTGGGGAAGGTTATACCTCTTCCATTTAGACATTATTCAATCTTGAAATTCGCATAATTATGGCCGTGTCCTTTTGATTAACAGGTTTCCAATATCAGCGGCAAGAAGGCAGAGTGTAGCACAAACATGGGTTTTAGCTGGCTAGCTTGAGCCTCTTAGCAAGTTAGCTCCAGTTAGATCTGAGTTAGCTCAGTTAGCTTATAGCTACAGGCAGCTCTGAGTTTGATATATGTCAATCATCCAACTTTTTGCTCATCAGAAACCTACGTACTGGGAGAGTCTGTCCATCTTTTACATACAGTCTATGGCACATACTGAAAGAAGTAGTAACAGCTAGCCGTCATGTATGTTAGAAAGCATCATCACCAAAGCGCATTACCCAGTTACATCTGATAAGTAAACTGCATAATGTGAAAAACTATTGATCAGGTTGAGCAACTATCTGCAATTCCGTCTGTTGCTGGTCAACAGAAACAATTTTATTAACAGTTTTTGAGGTGCTTTTTAGACGCTGTGCTACATTCAGATAGCATAAGGCTACTCTTTCCGCCTTCTTCTCAGTTTGTAGGCTGAGCTAACTCACTTGACAGAATGATTCAGCTTTATTTAAAAAATTGACAAGAAAGTTTAGTATATCTTAAAAGAATGGTAAAATCCTAGCATCTCATTAAAAAATAGCATATCAAACAAGATTTAGCTGAACTCTTTGAGGCAGCAGGCAAGCAAAGATAGAAATAAAGACTCTGATAAACTTGTAATCTCATCTAGATTGTAAATGAAAACAGCAACTAGTTGCAAAAAAATGTGAAAGCAATCTGATTAGTCGCTGCTTAGTTAGCTGCTGCTGATAGCATAATGGCATGGTGTTAATTTGCCCTCATGTCTGCCTTACAGTGAGGTTGGCGTGCTGCTACTTCATCTAGCTGACAGTGCCTTTTAATGAGAATGAGAGCAGCGGCTTGGTGTCAGGAGAACAATCCAGAGGAATTAGAGGGAACAGCTCGGCGGATGTTCTCTGTTTGTGTCTCTGGGCCCTGGGAGAATCCCATCGACTCCGCTGCTCATTAGACGCTGCCTTTGTCAGACCAAAATAAAATAGATATTAAGCAGCAAGGAGAAGAGCGCTGTGGTGAATGTTTAATTGGGTGCTCGGTGTGTTGTGTGTTTTTCTCCCTTCATACACTCACCTAAGGGGGTTGTAGCGGTGTGTATTCCCACCCTGTGATGCGCAGCTCATGTGTTTGTGTGTCTGAGCAGGCTTCGTGTCAGTGTTTGTGGAAATCTGAAGCGCCTCCCCATCTCGGAGCGTCATCGTTCCCTAGCTCCCGACACCTCTCGCTGGGGAGATGAAGCTGTGGCATCAGCCTCATTAAGGCCTCCACTGTCTGGCTAATGAATCGATTGTGTGGTATCAGTGCTCCTGGCTGGTGCTCCCACAGTGCCGCTCCTCACCTCCTCTGGGGACCCCCCTTCCACTGAGCTCTTAATCAGGAAACGGCCCTAATTACCCTACACCCCTCCACCCCCCCGTTCATTTCTCTTCCTTCCGCACTCTCGCTTTCTTTACTCATCTTTCCCCTCTTCTTCCTTACAACTTTATCTTCATGCTCCACTGCCTTCCTCCTTTGTCCTTTTTATCTTGCTGTTTGCCATTCTGCCTCTCTGCTATCGTGCCTCATTCCTTGAGCTAAAAGTAGGAGGAGGACGAGATGGTGGGGGTCATTTAAGAGCTTCTACAGTAGCTTAAATCACAACAAAACAGAGGCATGGGGTTAGGTTTTAGAGCCAAAGGGCACACAGACTCAAGAGGACTGAGACGGAGGTGCTGCTGCTGCTTATGTAATGAGGTTCAGTATTAGTTGGCAGGGCAACAAGCTGCCTGTACGGACTAATGCCAAATAAAAAATAAAAGAAAAAACTTCCTTGTGTCTTTTCCCATGTTTTCCTTGCTCTTAGTACACCACCTCGTAAACGGTGGCCTTCTTGTCCCCGGAGCCCGTCACTATATACTTGTCGTCTGGGGAGACGTCGCAGCTCAGCACAGATGAAGACTCCTTGGACTGACAAACACAAAGAGAGGAAGATGTTTGAAAAGATTTGACTCATCAATTAATACTCAATCACACAAGACATATTTGCATTTCAAAACAGTCAGCAATTATTTCCAAACAGACAAGCGCACATCTCCCGGATGCTGACTCATTCGTCTGCTTTAGTGTTAAGACACACAGCTCTTCTTTCTGTCTCTCGCAAGACGCTGCCTCATTAAAGGCAGTTTTTAGCGTCTGCTAGAACAAGTCAGATGGTTTGCATAAATGGATCTATAATCCAGACTTTTCATTTGCTTCATTTTTCTCCTTCTGCGTCTTAAAGCCTGACCCGGGCACCTGGCTGAGATGCTCTGAGGTTTTCTTTCTACTCCTCCTCCTCCTTCGCTTCCCCTACTGTTCCATCATCATTTATCTTCTTTTCTGTTGCCCCTGACTCTTTTCCCCCTCCTCATCTTCACTCAGTGCCCCTCTCATGTCAATGCTACCTCTCCTTCCTCTAATGCTACAGGCACAGCAGCTCTGTCAATCATCAAGGCACCGGTGAGAGGCCATTTCACACTGGATCCCTTAAAGTATACCAAGATAGCAGGAAGGGAAAAGAGGGGAGTTCAGCAGAGAGGTGCTGCAATGACAGGTTAAAGGATGAGTTTGAAAAACAGAAAAGCAAAGCAGAGAGAAAAAACTTTTGACAAAAATGTGCTAACTCTTTAGTTACAGTAATGTCAAAGGTCAAATATATTCTATGTGGCAATGTGTAGCTGAGGCTACACAATACACAAAAAATAGGAAAACATCTGCAGGAATGACTATTTTGTATGAAATTAGGAGAAATTACAACGTTCTAGTAGATTTTCCTGGTTTTAAAAAATAGCTGTACATTTGGATTGTTTCAGAAAGGATGGGTTTAGTCCGTAATGGCTTCTTGCATCTTCTGTCTTGAAGTGTCTTGAAGAAGCTTCTCTCAGAACACAATCGGTTCAGCAGTTTTTACAGCATTCATTTCAGGAAAATCAGCCCCAGTAGCTCCAGATCAGCATCAAGCCAGCCATCTTCATCGGGATTCTTATAAGATAAGCTGTTCAAAAACTCAAAGCTAACAGTTTCATGTCCTGCATCCTTGTTTTTTTCCTATGACATGTCCAAGTTAAACCTTGTCATTTTAGCTTTCTACTAACGTAGCTGTCTCGATGTGCACATTCAGTCTTGAAGCAGCATATTATGCCGGATTTCCATAGTGCCTACTCGCCCCACACACCCCGGACCAATAGAGCCCTACTCGAATTAAATTCCGTTTCCATTGTAATCCCAGACCCCCTGTTGAAGGAGGGGTCCAGTGCATTCTAGCTTTTCAACCGTCGGTGATGTCATCTGTATGCGACACAAACGCAACCAAAACAACAGGGCTGAAGGTAACGTAACTGGTGCTTGGACTATGGTTCATACTGGCTATGGGACACTAGAGTTTACACGTCTTGATCAAACACATGTTCCTGTTTTCTCTCTAATCTTTTTGTGTTCTTGTTAGCAGTTCAACCTCATCCACTCTGTAGGCTAACAACAGCAATGACTGTATCTCATTGTTTAAAATGACTTTTCTGTCCATAGTATGTGGAAAACCCATTTGAAAAAAACAAATGAACTAAGATGCTTGAGAGTAAACTGTCAAAGAAAAAAATCAATTTTCTTTAAAAAAAGAAGCTGCAGTATGATCAGACCTACTATAACTAGCATGTACCTAGCAGCAGGCTGAAGCAGAAAATTACATTTTTAAATATGTTTATGTGAATAGCAACTTAAAATAACATCTGTAATTTAAATTATTTATCAGACCATGTATCATCATATCTTTTTAAAAACTTTTATCGTACTGATGTCAAGAACCATCCAGGCATCATCCGTTCAATATATTAATCCAGAACACAACGATATCCATCTCAAAAGGTAGCCAAAACAATTTCTTGCACAATTTGTCATTCAAAAGAAACCGAACCTCATTATGTTTTAAAAATCAGCACAAAAACAGTCTTGGCAGCAAGATTAATTTATCTCTAAACTCAGGAGACCAGTCTATTGTATATTTGCACAATGGTTCTCTGTTGATCAGATTGGACTCTTCATTGTGTTGTAATTCTTCTTTGTGAAAATGTTTGACTAAAATGAGAAATATCATGCCAACAAGATAGAAATGTGTTTCATACTGGCGATGGAGGGTAAAAAAAAAAAGATCTAAACATTTAAGTAAGATAGACAAAATACAAGGTCAGTGAGAAAAGGCAAGTTCAGACAAATTAGGAAGAAAAGATAAAAATGAGAAAGCAATAAGAACAATAAGAAGAGACATAAGAAAAGAGAAAAAAATGGGAACAAGAGAGAAAAGAGGCTTTAAAGAAAATCAAGGAGACAGAAACCGTTAAGGACAGAGATAAACCAGGAAGGATGAGGAGGAGAGAGCAGATCTGTATAACACTGACGGGAGGGAGCTGCTTGGCAGGAGCAACGTTTGGCATTTGGATAACAAAGCAAGATAGCCAGCATTCTCCTTTCAGTCCACAGGGAAACACAGGAGCTGCCAACACTGCTGCCCGCTGTAGCTTATACAAATATGACAGCCACACTGCTCAACACACACACACACACACACACATATACCTCTGTTTAAAAGCACCTTCATCGCTCTTCTCTTGTTTCATTCACACCCAGATGCACAGGCTCAGCTAAAAATATTGCATCCTGGCATATGTACCATTCAACATTTCCCCGCTAAGAGCAACTGAGTTAGGTGGAACTATGACATTGGGTTGATTCTGTTTGTGTGTGAGGCACAGCTAGAATTTCTGGAACAGCAACTGGACCTTTTCCACACTAACAAATGATAACTTTGAAGTCAAAACATGCACACAAATATAATCATGTATACAGAAATGGTGACGCTCACAGCAGTGCCATCATCCCTCACCTGGAAAATACTTGCTCCATATGGTGTCCTCCATGCATTCAACAGATTGTCTTTTCCTGTGCTCACAAACCATTTTCCTGTAATAATGCAGACACACACAGCACATGTCGTTTGAAAATCTGATGTGTTGATCAGACCACAGTTGCTTGCAACATATAGGATTGTGAGAAGTTTGAACTTTTGTGTTTGCATACCGCAGTAGGCAAACTTGAGGGAGAGGACGCAGCTCTCGTGGAGGTGCAGCTGGTACTTGTCGGGTTTGGAGACATGCAGGACTTCCACATTGCTGCTCTCCATCCCCACAGCCAGCCACTCGCCTGTTGGACAGTAGCCCAGAGAGAAGATCTGGAGAGGGGAGATGGAGGATGAAATGATAGGAGGAAGTAAAGGAAAGGGGAATTAAAAAAAAGTTTAATAAGATGATGAGAAGACAGTGATGTAGCAATGGTTAAAAATGAAAACAGATGTTGGATGAAAGAATGATGAAGAAGTCAGATAAGATTAAAGGAAGAATAAAAACAATGGATGAAGCCAGAGAGGACAGATGTTGCATAAAGGTGTTGAGTGAAAACACAGAACAAAGAGGGTAGAAAGTTAATGTGAGAAAAATGACAAAATAGAAGGAAGTAAACAAGAGGAATGCAAAGTGAATTTATTTTTTATAAAAGACATGGAAGGGGGAGAGAGACAGAAAAATTGCAAAAGAGTGGAGGTGGCGGATGTATAGAGACAGAAAACGATAGAGAAAGTCATTACATGGTGGATCGAAACTCATTTGACAACAGTGGTCGACTCCATCGCCCTGTTGTGACAGTGAAGAGTGAACAAGAGAGATGTTTATGTGTGTAGGCCTGTGAGGTAAAATCATGCTGTTTGTGGATGCAGGTGTCCCTGCGAGCAATAAACGACGTTAAAAAATACAGTGGTGTGCATGGTTCACTATTGTGAAAATAAGTGTGTAAATGTAATGATTTTCTTTCATTTTATTTTATTTTTACAGGCAGCTAAGTGTCTTTCTACCCTTGTCTGACAAATTTTCATATTTTATCATGTCTAGGAAGATGCATGTCTTCCTCTTTCAAGGTCTAGATACACATTTATTCCTATTAAATGCCTATTATTATTATTATTACTATATTATTATTATTATTATTATATCATCCCAGAACGCAGAGTGTCTGGGATATTATGGTTTTATCACCATCGTCCTGTTTGCTGCGTCCGCCACTGCTGTGTCCACTATTGGGTATCTTTTGTGTGTGCGCGATAACTCGAACAATGTTCACAATTGGACTTTGATACTTGGTATATATGTTTAGGTCCCCAAGTGAACGACCTGCATCGAATTTCACCATTTTATGTTTTTTTTTATTATGATTTATGGTTTCCCCACCAGGTGGTGCTTTGTGCACGAAAAATCCTATTTTTGGCAAAATCTCTGGAACTATTTCTCTCATTGACCTCAAATCAAGTGCATATAAAAGGTCTTGACCTCAGGATGTGAAAAAAAATCACCCCCTCCAGAGTTTACATGCCGGAAAAATGGACCTATTAAACCACAAAAAGTTTTTGGAGCCACTCTGTAAACATGTTTATTTCAGCTATGAAATCGGACATTTTAACATGGGAGTCCATGGGCATTGCTCTCTATTGCAGCCAGTCATCTAGCGGTGAGGGGTGAACTGCAATTAATCCGACTTCCGCATTAGCCGCCTGATCCAGTCCTGGTTCTCAAACTTTTTAAAATCTTTTTCCCAACTTTAACTTGATATTTTAGAGATGATTAATAGACTTTGACAAGATATTTAAAAAAACTGTATGCTACTGCACAGAACCACATGCTGCATATTTCTGCATGAAGCTGCTGCAGCAGAATAATGTGATGTGTGTGACTGTGTGTTGTACCTGCGAGGTGAAGTCATGCTGCTGCAGCTGGCGTCCCTCTCGGAGGTCCCAGCAGCGGACCGTATTGTCCAGCCCTCCCGTCCAGAGCTTGGTGCCGTCGTTGGAGATGTCGATGCAGCTCGCCCCGTCTGTGTGGCCCTGGAACTGCCTGTTGACAGGGGACACACAAGGGTTGCAGTAAAAAAAAAACCACACACATAGTGGCAGACTCCTGTGTGTGTCTTTGCTTCTTTTCTGCTGGAAGTGTCAGAACGAATATATGTTAATCCTTTTCTCTCTCTGCAGAAGCAAATCCCTTCACTTCACCCACCCACAAGATCCCCTTTTTTTCCTGTCCCTTCTCTATCCGCCAACCTACTCCAGTTCATTTTCTTCACACCTTCCAGGAAAGTGTGTATTATTCTGTCTCGATCAACAACGACAAGTTTAACCACGTTCTCTTTATTTCCCTCATCCTTTTCTCCTGTTTTTCTGGCAGCCCTGTGTTTTCCGATCATCCTCTCTATCTCGCACAACAACTACAACCCAAACTTTATTTTTCCTCCTCTTACCTGACCAGTGTCTGGTTGTGAAGGTCCCAGACGACGATGTTGCCGTCGCTGCAGCAGGAGAAGCACACCT
>JBAMHX010000016.1:17537434-17550501 GCA_037177515.1 Pseudomugil tenellus | reverse complement strand
ATGCGTGGAGTGGGCGTGGCCAAATCCCAGATGGACAGCGTGCTGGCCTCCCCGCCAACAATCAGGGTTCGCCCGTCGGGGAGGATTTTACAGGACCGGATGTAGTTATCTCTGTTCTGATTGGAAAAATGGAACTAACCAGTTAGATTATCACTGGTTGTAAATGGATCAGTGCTTCTGGTGTATGTGTGCATGTTTTCCACACTCTGGTTACTAACCAGACAGTCCAGCTGGGCCATGGGGCTCTTGCTTCCTGGTTGGCTGATGTCCCACACTTTGACGCATCCCTTTCCTCCAGTGTAGACGTGGCGCGTCGAGGTGCTGATGGTGACAGCGCAGACCACTTCTCCGTGGTTCAACGTGTGGATCTGGCGGGCGTGACGGGGGATTCCTGGACCCAACAGGGCGTCGGGGGGAAACGGCACCGGCTGCATCTGACCGTCTGCGCTCACGTGGAACGAATAAGCGCTGAGATGGAGAGACGGGAGGAGTAACAAAGAAATAAATAAAAAAGGACATCGACATAAAATGCTGAAGTCTAAATTAAATCAATCGATTAAGAAAAAGCAGAGTGCTTACTAAAACAAAAGCCAAACGATTCAACAAGCTGCAAATGTCAGTGTGGAACTTGTGTGGTCTGATCACAATATAATGGTCTCGAAACTCTGGTTATATTTTCTCAAATTCAGGCAATTACTGAGCTCAAGGAAGCTGTGGGTGAGAATGCATAATAGCAGATTGTATTACAGGGCAGAGTCGGTGTGGCATTGCTAATGGCTGATCAATACTGTAGCGGCTGGAAGTCAGGCTTGTTTTATGATTTCAAATTAGCAGTTCAAGAATGAATTGCTGCTCTGCAACAAATTACAGAAACAGCACAATCCTTAGGTCGGCAAACACAAGAGAAAAAGCACAAATGTGTGGAGGTGCGTATCCAGTTTGGAGTGCTTTCAGCTGTCACAGAGGGTTTAAGTGGATCTTCAGTTCATATAGTCCTAAATATTTGAATTATGCGCAGTTGTGTGTATCCAACTAGTGTCCTAAACTTACATTATGCTGTCCTGCTCCGCTTTTCAACACAACTTTTTGTTTTTAGTCAACATTAGCTGACCAGAAAGTAACTGACACAAAGCCTTCAGTCCTCCACTTCTGAAGCAGAAAGAGAAACAGATTTGGTACAACCTGAGTTGTAATGTTTGCCCTTTTCTTGCAATTTGACCTTTGGTCAAACATTCCTGAATGTTAAAATTGTGTCAGTTGTGGCTTGAAACCAGCGACATCAGGTAATTACATGTATGTTGCAACAGACCGCAAATCTCATCAGGATAAACACATTTAATCTTGTCTTAATAGGTGAAATAAGTCCAACAAGCTTTGAGTAATAGAAACTAAAACATGCATGAGTCTTAATGTTATTTTAATGACATTTTATCCTATAATGACTACGTTCATGAGGCCTGATGGAGGAAATATCATATCCAAGTAAACAAATGGAGCATTAGCTTACGGCTTGCCACCAGAGGATCCAGGGAGAGAGGAGGACAGTCCAGAGGCCCTTAGATGAGACCGAGAGTCATAGGCCACCTGGAAGAGAACAGAACAAGAGACGACTGATTGCTTGACAAGGACATCCAAAAATATACCAGCAACAACTGTGCTTGTATTCATGTTTACAGATATGATTCTGCAGACGGGTGCGTTCCATCTGCAGACACCGTGCAGCATGCTGAAGGAAAGGCTAAGCCTCTTTTCATAAGATACCACCTGTAAATCTTCTCTACAACCATCAGTCTCTTTGATAGGGAATTAGAGACTGTAAACATGACAACTTTGAATGCACAGCACTGATACTGACAATCCAGAGTCGATTAATCAAGTATTTTAACAGTGCGACGACAGTCGGAACGTTGGATTCGAACCATAAATCAATTCTGACAGAAAAGAATGAGCCGGCCTTTGCTCACCATGGGGCTGCGGGAGTAGGCGCTGGCTGCGGCGCTGATTTGTGGAGAAAGCGTCAGAGCTCCTCCGAATCCTCCCGGGCTGGCCAGCTCTCCGTTCAGTCCTGCGTGGGACACCACGCCAAAATGAGCCGGGTATGAACCAGGGGGCACAGACATGGAGCTGCGGAGAGCTGGGGAGGAAGGGAAAGAGGAAGGAGCGATTGAAGGATGGGATAAAAGAGGAGAAACAATATGCAGCACAAACACAAACACAGTCACAGAGGGGCTGAGAGGAATGGAAAACATCCTCATTTATTAAACTTTCTTTCAGAACAGGAGGCTGTCACAACAACTGGCTTCACAGCTGGATCCAATCTTTCACATTTTTTAGATTCCTTTCTTGTTTTATTTTTTACATGTTAAATGGGCTTGCACCTTTTCCAATTCTGATAGTGTAAATCAGAAGTAAAGCAGAGGTAGGTCAGCTGCGGTAACCACAGAAAACACTGTTGTACAGCACAGTGGCGGTTCATTTAGATAACTTGTCAATAGGTTTTCTGCTGAATTAAGAGAAATCAACAGCTATCCAGTTTTTTAAAAGCAAAACAATGATGCCGAGTAATCAGACTTACACTCATGAATAACAACATCACTACGTTCTACTTTGGTTTGACAATACCAAGTAATCCGACGTTGCATTTATGTTTTTCTAATGAAACGTCTGAGCTTTATGTTGACCTGCTAAGGGACTATGAATGAAAATGGTGCATTTACTAATTCTAGCATATTACCATTATAAATTTAAACTAAGAAATGCAATCTGAAAACTAACTAACTAACTAACTACCTAACTAACTAACTAACTAACTGATTCTTGCTCACGAACACCAAAGTAACAAAGTCACTGGGTTCTTATTGCTCCCTTTCTTTTTAATTTGCTTTAATAAAATCAGGAGAATTTTGGAAGAAAGGAAATTACAGCAGTATTAACATGCAGCTCTGAGATCGCAAACAAATACAGGAATGGCGATAAAACTGGTGGATAAATGGACAAACAGCTTAAAAGGTAAGTAATGGGGCTTAATTAGAAAATACAACTGCCCTCTTCCCTAATTAGAAACCTGAACAACAGCTGAAAAAGGGATCAACTGCAAGGGATGGATGGTGAACGTTTTAACAACTCGTACTGAGATGTAAGTCAGTCTCACCAAGAGGGTCTGCACTGGTTGCTGCTTTGCTGACCAGGCGAAGGCAGGAAGTGCTGGGACCTGGAGCTCCTGGGGCCCCTGATGCTCCTGGGGTTAGAGCCTCACGGTGAGACGGGGATGGGGTGCCAGATTTGGACAACGGAGACTGGGACTTGTCCATCTGTACAGATGTTAAAAAACAAAATATAACTAATAAAATAAGTTCTTGTTCACATTTTTTGTCTTTATTCAGTTACAACAGTTTAAAATCCTGAACCTATCTAACCTGTGCAGGATCCTTCGCCTTTCCTGGGGTGGGGCTGCGGGGGTTTGGTGTGGAAGGAGCCTCTCCTGTGCTCGATGAGCCCGGGAGTTCTTTCCTCAGGGTAGGCGCCCGGTCCAGTCCGTTGCCATGCGGTGAATGAGAAGGACTCCCAGCAGGAGAGTTCGGCTCCTGCATGACATGAGAAAAATCTTCTGCTCAGAGCCTAAAACAATCCTCAGTTTTTTCCTTTGAGTCCCACATCACGTCACGACTTTACTGCAGTCTTTCTATTTAGTAACAACGTCACGTCCCAGCAAATTCTTATGCATTTCTTTAATAATATAATGAACTAAACCAACACATTTAGCTGCATCACTGTGCATATGGCAGTTCTTCCTTTTCTCCTGATTCTTGCACACTGAATCCAACGTAGGCTCCGCTGCCAAACTCTGCATTGTGATTTGTGAAGGGGCTGAGAGCTCAGGGAGCATTACATGAAACAGCAGAAACTGTCACTGTTGCTGGTGCAGCAGCGTGTGGACCTGGAGATAATGTTGCTGTTACAGATGCTTTTATCACTGCAGCCACTGTTGAGCCAGCGCTGCCTCCCCCAGAACGGAGTGCTGGAGTAAGCACTTCCCTCTGGGTCACAGTGATCAGCACATGCATACAGACTCACACACACAAACACACACTCAGCTATGCAAGCACATTTAGGATCACATACAAACACAGAGACACATTTGCACGGTGTGCTTACATTTAGGTTTGCAGTGTGTGTTTTATGTCCCCCACAACACACAGACCTCCACACAAAAACTGTTCCTCTTTTTTTTCTTCTATTACCCACATTTGTAGATTTTTTTCCTTATCCTCTGCTTTTGTACCAGTTTCCCATTAACACAAGAGACCAGTTCTGCTTTTGTGTGCCATATCGCAATACAGAGAGCTTAGATGAAACATATTTTGGTACACAGCGTGAAGTATTTAAAGAACTAAAATATTCCAGGGGCATAAACGGCTTTGCATATATTAAATGAAGCAGACTGCAGTTATCTAATGAGAGGAGGAGAGAGAGGAGGAGGTGGAGTGGCGAAAATGTGGAAAGGAAGGAGTGAAACTAAAGAAAACAGTGAAGAGAGGAAAGAACCAGGGTTTCAACATGCGAAAATGTACACAGAGAGGACAGATGAGAGAAAATGGGTGAAGTGTTTGTGAATGCATGTGTATGTGAGAGTGGGCATGTGTGTGTGAGAACATGGTTCACGAGAAAAGAGGCACAAAAGGTGGCAGCTGATAATTAGCCTACACAAGAGTTCTTCCTATTTACGAGGAAACTGCAGCTAAAAGCTGAACGAGTTGCATACCTGCTGACTCGTTCCACTGATCAACACACTCAGTAAGACGTCTGAGGGCAGGCAAGACTACATTTATATCAAGACTACATTTATATCATTCAACATTTGTGCTTTGAAATAATTTGCTGGTTTGCTTATCTGACACCATCTCCACGCTTAATGTCTTTGAGTTAAAGAAAAACCTGCCAAGTCCTAAATTTAGGTCTTTGTTTTATTTTGACAGACTCACTGGAAACACACAGACTCAGGATGTAGATGTAGATTGGTCTTTATATTTACTCATTAGGCAGCTACTGATAGATAACTACAAATCTGAAATATGAAAATATGATCTGGTTCACATACGAGGACAAGTGTAAAATAAGGGAAGCACTAAAGGGTTATGCAGAGGATAGTGTCTGAACATCTATAGATAGTCCCAATGTTGGATTACATGCTTTATTCATGTAAAGGTTGCCGCACAGGAAGCAAGATCCTGTCGGAAAAAGGCTGCTTGTCACTTGTGATTTTGTAAAAAAAAACCAGAGATGTTATCTGCAGCTGAGATGTACAGAGACGGCTACAGCTGTCAGGTGAAGTTTTGCATGAGCAACTTGGATACTTGTAAAATATACTCTGCCATATATTTTATAGTGAAGATATAATTAGTTAGAAGAAACTTTGAAGGTGCAGCTGCATGAACACATGAATTTAGTGAAAGATCACAAATGGGTACACATACATATACAGTCACTTTTTAGCTTTTTTTATGGGTCAATAAAATGTATACAAAGAGATATCAGAATGAAGGACAAATTGATTTTTTTCTGTTTGTTTCACTTAGGTAATATTTTTTAAATATACATGTAACTATTCCCATCAAAACAAATGTATTTAGATTACTTTATCAATAAGCCACAAGGTTTTTAACATCTCTTTTAAGTTAAGTTAAGAATCATTGTCATATCTATTACAGCTAAGTTACCTAAACTACATCTACCTTCATACTTTCCTTTATTTAGCGAAGCAGACTTTGTCCTTGTACGTCCTTTGTGATTATAATCCTACATGAGTGCATTGATGAAGAAGAGAAACAAGTAATGCTGGGCAAAATTGCACATTGCAACTCTACATGTGTCTGTGTGTGTGTGTGTGTGTAGGAGATAATTATGTGTACCACAAAAGATTCAGCGGTTGCATGAGCTCATACTTTGTATTCATATTTTGGGAATAAAAACAGACCCAGAGCTGAGCAGAAAAAGACCCAGCCCTGTCTCAGGCATTTTGCAGCTATGACTCATCTTTGCCTGTGAATTAGAGTTACGTTTTTCACTCATCTGTGGTGTTTGCACCAACACTGAAATATTTTTTTAACCTTTTTGTAGATAAGGTTAACTTGAGTGCTCGGATATGCACTTGAAGATGCAAATCGCCCTGCATTTGATTCTGTTTTTTTGTTTCTACCAACACTTCCTGACAAATATCGAAATGTTATAAATTTTTATAAAATGCTATAAATTTTTATTATATTTACTGAATGCCTTTCTGAAAACTGTGTTGGTAGTTTTCACTTAAGACGTCTGTCTTATGCGGCCGAAAAGAAATTTGATGGGAGTGAAACTTAAAGCTGAAAAGAAAAAAAAAGAAGCAAAATTCTCTACAGAGCTGAGGAAATTAGTAGATGTAGGTCATCATATCGATTAGAGTGAGTTTAGACATGAAGAATAATACAGCTTGGCAATTCACCTCATTGGAGACATCCACCACAAGATTGTCTTCACTCTTGTCTCCATCACTGTCCTGAGAAGAGAAAAGAAGTAAATTATTTGTCAAGTGCTTTCTTTCTTCATAATCCACACAGATATACAGCATATTATATCTATGAATGCAGAACTTTAACAGATCAATATATCTACAACATAAGCTTCTCCCTATCTGTCTCTGTGCAACAGAGATGCTGAGCAGCATTTGTCCTCACCAAACATCTCCCTGAAACACAAATGCTATTTCATCTCTCAAGATCACACAGACACTAACTCTGTTGGACTTTTTCCCCCCACAACGCAATTTTTCCCTTTTTGCCCAGCCATCTTTCTATCTCTCCTCCTCTTTCATTTTCTTTTTTTTTCTGGGGTGAAAACGATGGCACTTAGTCACCATGGCAACAGCGCTTTGATGTGATCACAGCCTGATATTCCTATTGACATCAGTGTGGATTGACATCAGTACCCAATTATGCAGAACCAAAACAGGACAATGCCTTCAGTCTATTCCTGGAACAAAAAGTCAAAAACAGCCAGGGAGGAAAAAAAAAGTCGGACAGAGAAGAATAGAAATGGCGAAATATAAGCAAATATCACCGATCATATATTTTTTAAAAACTGTAAAGCAAAAAAAAAAAAAAAAAAAAAAAAAACAAGGATTGGGTTGCAGGGGGGAGGAAGAAAGATTGAACAGTGATAAAGAGGCAGAGAGCGGTATAGAGGAGCAGAGAGCAGAAGGGAAATGGGAGGTGAAATACAGCCCACCACACAGAAAGAGAGGAAAGACATTCAGAGAGCGGAAACTATCTCTACTTGTTCCCGCTCTGGACTAATGGGGAAGATTTGGGCTGCTGTTGTTGATGCCAAACTGATTTTGCTGGAGGCTGCCTTACACAGACAGACTCCTTGTGTCAATCAATCCTCCAGATTGCAAACACACAACCATCTAATTCATTACAGCTATCTGCCTTGGCTGTCTCTCCTCTGGCATTACATCCCCTCTGGCTGCTTGCTCTTTCCCACCGGACCCATCCAAACCAAACACCACTCTAATTGGAGATGGGCTCTCAACCCACCGTGTGGCTTATAGTGTCATAGACAATGTCCCACATAGAAAACCAAACACACACACAGGGTTTCATGAGATCTTAGGAGTGCAGACATGCTGTTTTCTTTTAAATAACCGTCACAATAATGCTTTTGCAAGTGCAAACAATGCTAACAGTATTTAATTTAAATGACTTGCTTCATGTTAATGAAGTGCTACTCAGTGTATAAGGATCATTATCTTTAATGGAAATGTAGTTTTCAGATTTGAAAGTATTCATATTTTCATTTTACACCTAGATATTGCCTTAAATCCTGCTCTCAGACTGAAAAACTCCTTGCTTGTGGGGCGATTTTCTGTGTTCCAACTCCAAACTGTTTCTGCACTCTGATTCACTGTTAAACTGTTACAAATGTCGACATTCAATCTGAGTCCTTCTCCTTTCACTTCCCCTTTCACAGTTTGCACTCAGATTGCTGTGAAACAACCCTGTCAAGGCTTTTCTGGTTTACAGAATCCTACATATTATGCTGCCCAATGAAACTTTTGTTGGTTTCTTGCGTGTGCGCTTCATTTACTTCACAGAGTTATTTGCTGGTTAACTGCTGAGCAGATCATCTGCCAAAATGAATAACCCCAACATGGAATCTCAAGTCATGAGTTTCTGGGACTGTTGAGGTCACTGCAATATGGTGAACTATTATTTGAGCTTTATAAGATGGCACATTATCCTGCTGGAAGTAGCCATCAGAAAATAGAAAACAAGTTAACTGTGGTCATAGAGGGAAGAACAACTTTAGCAAAAATGCTGAAATAGGCTGAGTTGGTGCTGCTTCAAGGCTGGAGATACTATTCTGTTCAGACATGGTATTCTGCATACCTTGCTTGTAATTAGCGGCTATTTCTGTTGCTGTTGTCTTTCTATCATCTCCAACTGGTCTGTTGGTTCTCCTCTGACCTCTGAGATTAACAAGACATTTTCATCCAGCTAACTGCTGCTCTTTGGAAATCTTATTTCAGACAATTCTCTGTAAACACTATAGTTGTGTGTAAAAGTCACAGTAGATGAGCAGAAATACTCAGACAAGCCTCTCTGGTAACAACAACCATTGAAATTCCCCTCAATTTTTTTTTATTCCTCATTCTGATGCTTAGTTTAAACTTCAGCAAGTATTTCGCATATCTACATGCTATTGAACATATCTGCATTTAGTTGCCAACTGACTGATGAACTATTTATGTTGCCAAGCAACGGAAACCACGAAATACTAACCTGTTTATGGGGTAGAATTTATTGAGTGGTCCATAAGACAAGATAAACACAGTATATATTTAGCATTTACCTTAAGCAATACATGACAAGAAAATAAAACACATACATAGGAATGTGGTGGGAGGGGCTCTTTGTCATCGCAGCGCCTCCTCTTGGCTTCTGCTCCTCCCTGTGAAGAGGAGTATCCTCCTGATGGACCTTGACGCTCCTCATTGGGCTGGCTGTCTGTTGATGACACCGACTTACTCTGAAGAAAGGCAAAGACACAAATAAACAGCATCAACACACACTGATCTACCATTTGGTCCGCAAACAGTTTACCAGAAACATGCACACTTAATCCCATTCAGCTGTACGTGTAGCTGTGTGGATGAACTCCGGGGACAGAACACAACACACACTGAGAGCAATAACAGCACACGTAAGCTTAGGTTAAACCGTTGCCACAGCAGCAAGCAGGACGGCCTGTAAAGCTAATTAGTGCTGTGCCCTCGACACACCAGTCTTCATGTAAAAAATGACTCTCATTATTGGGTAATAAAGCTGTGCAGGCGTATTTACAATGCAGCCTGTCCCGGTTCTCAGCGGTACAGAAATCCGATCAAAGTGTTGGGTGGTATTTCTATCGGGGTAAGGGCAAAAGATTCAATAAATGCCACTTGTCTTTCTCTGTCCCCATGTGGGGAGGATGAGAACATTGAAGGTTTGGTGAGTAATACAACCCAGTAAAATCCCTTTCTTCTCACTTATTTTCAATATAAAGTCTGTCTGTAAAATCAAGCTGAATATTGCAATGACCCAAAGTCAACCCAAAGACCACTAAAGGAGAAGCTAGTTATCTGTTTCCTGCTTCATTACTGCACTCTCTGATCCACAGCACGAGTTTTCATTAGGAAACTGTTATGGATGCTGAACATATGCAGAGTGTGAGAAAGCACATTTTACATGTCAGAGTACATTTTCTACTCCTTGACAAGTATTGTTTAATACTAAATAATGGTGCTGAAGACTGAACTGTGCTAGGAAGCATCAAATCAAATGCATGTCAGAGGTATGTGAGGAAATATTTGGTGGATAAATTCAGGATTTTTAAAAATATTTGATATAAGGAGTGAAAGTTTCAACAAAAGCTGTTGTGATGTGAACAGTTTCCAATAAACTTAGATGTAATCCTTTCACTTGTTCTGTTAATCTTCTGGATTACAAGAACATTTGTTGTGCTGACAAACAAACAAACAGTTGCTTGATCATCAGTTCACCCAGTTCAGGGGCCTCCAGTGAAACATGGAGCTCTCCAACATTAATACGATGGAGAAAACCTTGAGAATCTCAAGGTTGATGCTGATGAGCCGCTATTGTGCTGATGTGGAGCTGTGGCACCCCTGGCTGACTTCCAGCTATATGATGCCTTTTTTGACAAGAGGCCACTTTACTGCATGTCTTAATTCTTCTCAGTTTATCAGTATTGCACAAGCACACATAATGAAAGGTGGGTGTAGAAAACACTTCTATCAGTGTGCACACATGCACAGATACTCACCCTGCTGGGTGCTCCCTCTGGGTCACAGCGGAGGAAGGAAGGCATGAGAACAGTGCATAGAAAGAAGAGAGAAAGTTTGACGTCAGTCCCAGTAGTAATAATAACAACAAAAGCTCAGTGTCAGCCAAGGTTAAGCTGAACTATGACTGCTCCCTTCTAATAAAGATACAGACCTGCTATTGTCCCTGATTCCCGTCCCCTCTCCCCTCTGTCTGTGTTCCCCAACCACACAAAGCTCGCTCTCTTCCCCTGCTGCCTCGTGCATTATATTTACCCTCATGCTTCTTCTCATATGTAAGAACAGAAACATACACATATAAGATGCTTAACATGGCGATAAGAATATCCTGATCTTTCCCTCTTTCTACTCTCACTGATTTCTCCTTTGTTTTCTTACTAACACTCAGTTTATTCAGGAGAAACACTCTGTTGGCTTTTTGCTTGAAACTCAGCAAAGAAGATAAGATACTCTGTCAGGGGTTGAATGAAAGTTCATTTTTGGGAAATGTATCTCTTCTGCATTTACACAACTCCTTATTTTAACACAAATCTAAACAGGAAAGTTGATATTTGGTCCAAAAGGTGAAGTTTTGTACCAATAAAAAGAGAAAAAAAAACTGGCACTTGCATTTTATCAGCTGTATAATGATATAAAGGATGCTGCTGCATCAGAGTTCCTCGGCATGCTCCTCACTATGAAAAAAACTTAATGTAAATGCAGAAATGGACACAAAGCTGGGCATAAAATGCAATAGATACCAAATATTTACATCCTTAATAAGTCCATCATTTTCAACACTTAGAAAAAGTCACTGCAGGACCATGTTTGCAATAATGTAGCATAATTTATTTCTTCATACTTTCCTTAAACTATAGATCAATAGTAGTTTAGATGTATTGCCATTCCTCATTGAAAGCTCATCAGTGAGGGGTCTACTCTTTGGTGTTTTATATTAAATCCCATCTAAATGTTTTCAGTGAGTGTGGGCAGTAAGGTTGGGGACAGTTTAGAGCCTCCTGCTGTAATAAGTGAGGGATGTGGGTTAGCATCACCTGCTGTTCACATAAAATCTCTAAACTGTAAGGGAAGTTGTGCAGATAGTTGCATTCTGATTAAGTATGTTAGTCCACCTTTATAATATTTTTAGGTTTTATCCTAAATACACAGAAGAGATGAGTCTTTCATTCATGTCCTTTCCAGAGTTTAAACATGATTTGGTTTGTAGGGACAAACCTAAGTGTTAAAATTCTGCCATTCTTTACCTCTAAGATGTTCAGGGTCAAGGTGGTTCCGTTCATCTTTGGATGCCAGGTGTGCTGACACCCCCAAAGCTCCAGTCAGCGCCAACAGCCCGGAGCCCCCCGCACCCAGGGACAAGCCCGATGGGTGTGGAGTCAGGGGGATGCCAGGGGCATGGTGAGACAGGTGCTGGAGCTGCTGCTGCTGTGGCCACAGGGAAAGAAGGGAGTGGGGAGGGAAGGTAGTGTAAGAAAGGGGGTAGGTGGTTAGAAGAGGCAGGATAAAGAGAGAAAACAAAAATAAGAATTAGGAAGTGACAAATCACAAATGAGAATGGAGAAGGTAGGGGGATGGAGAGTTGTGGGGGGAAGGTGGGGATGAGAGAAACTTGAAAGAGGGAAAAGGTGAATGAAATGAAATCCACATGTGAGAGGGAATTAAGATACTGGTAGATAGGATGTGAATGAGATTAGAGGATTAAGGGGTGAATGGGACACCAAGGATGAGAAGCAAGGAAGAGGAAAGAAGGGAAAAAGGAAATTGAGGAAACAGGACACACGGGAAAAGTGAAGGAGTGGGGATGGAAACCAATAAGTAATTGAAAGATTTAGTGAAGACAATGGGATTTATAATAAAAGAAAAGGATGAGATGGAAAATGGCTACAGGAAAACACAGTGGGGATAATAGAAGGAGGAAAGTGTTTGAGTGGGAGAGCAAAGGATGAGGAGAAACAGAAAAAATAAGGAGGCAATGAATGATGAACAGGGGACAATAGGGACAGAGTAAATGAGTGTGGGATAAAAGGAAGGAAATTGTGCAGTGCAAAGAATAAAAGATATGACAAAAAATAACAATGGAAGAGGAGAAACGAGGACACGGTCAAAGTAAGATGAAGGGAAAGATCAAAGATTATATGGGAGGAAAATGAAAACATTACGAAAATGATGTGGAGAGCAGAGGAGCAGCTACAGATGAAATAAAGAGAAGCTGTTTTCCTGAAGGAAGCATTATGATGTTTTGTGTTGTAACCCTGGCACATTAAACACACATACACGCTACAAGAGCACACACCTTAGAGACAACTGTAGTGGTGGGGGGACCAAAGGGCTTTAAAGAAACAGTAATGTGATCAGAGCTCTGACAAGCTGTGGAAAACCCCCCGTCTTCCAGGGTACTCAGCAGCATCACTGTGTCAACACACTGCTATCCAACTATTGACCCACGTTACCATAATCACGTGACTATACCATGATGGTAGGCAAAAGAGAGCAGCTTTAACTATCATTAACTATAGCTGAGGACCGGGAAGAGTTGTGTAGGAGCACGAAATTTCAAGATATAGTACCTGATTTTTTTTTTTTTTTTTTTTTTACCATTAGTAATGACCACCTCGAGTAATTTAAATGTTTTGCAGCTGTCGGTAGAGGTAGGTAATCTGGTAGGAGCTCACAAAGAGCGGTATTTTAAAAA
>JBAMHX010000016.1:17526670-17537334 GCA_037177515.1 Pseudomugil tenellus | reverse complement strand
CATTAATCCAGAGCTACACTCCCTCTCGACAGTTACGCTCAGCCAGTGAAAGACGCCTAGCACTACCATCACTACGTAGGGCTAAATCACAAGCAAGACTCTTCTCCTCTGTTGTTCCTCGGTGGTGGAACAAACTGCCAAACTCTGTCCGCTCTGCAGAGTCCTTATCTACTTTCAAAATACCAAGCATCTTCAGGTATGCAATAAAAAGCAACACCAGGGGGCGTGTCTCTGTAAAGTGTTACGTGGCATGCAAAGGGTCAATATACAACTACGTGTGTGTTGTTCTCGTTATGTACTAGAATAAGAATGAGGGCAGAAGTGTTTTATCAGCAAAAAATGTTTACTGTACATCACAATAATTTGTGTTTGTGAGTCTGGTAGTTTGCAACAAACTGGAAAATAAAGAATATTGGTGTTGACCAGTAAGCATAAATACATACTATGAGTGTTACGGAGTGAGTTAATGTCATTTTAACTGACTGCTTTATCAGAAATAACTAGCAAACATTTGTTGCTTTGAAAAATAAAATAGTTCCTACGCTGTTCTTACATACTGAATATTTCCTTTGAGGAGTGGCAATTTGGGGAGTACACAAACTTTCATTGCTCTGGCTTTGTGCAAAGAAAAACAGAAGGGTGCTTTGGTTAAGAGGAACCAATATTTACAGCAAACTCTTAAAAAGAAGAAAAGCAACTATGTATTCATAAGAGGAATGATAAAAAAAATCATTTTTTGTAATTGGACTAAGTAAAGTTGTTTTACCAGTTTAAAAGAAGCAGTCCTGCACTTCTGCAGGTAAAAACTCTTAAACTTTGAATCTAAAAGTATTTAAAAATAATACAGAAGAAGCCTTTTTATATTTGATGTTGTCTTTAGGTTTTCAGCAGTATGAAACAAAGCAAAACACACCCAAACATGCTAATGCAGTTTTGGAATTACAGTTGGTTCCTGTGACAACTTCACCCCCCCCATCACAATAAGTTTGCATGTAAATCATCCAAGCCGCAACTTACATGTTTGTGTCTATTTCAGGTTACCATGGTTATGTAAAAGTGAACAACTTCTATAACAATGAATGAAGGCTCAACAAGAGCTCCATGCTGAAGTGTATCAGTTCCACCCTCATGCTACATGCCTGGTTAGAAACCATAAACACACCAAGCAGGGTTTAAGAATTTATTAGTCATCTAATTTGAACATCCCAAGTGTGTGTGTACATGTGTTTATGTAGATGAATGGAGGTGACTCACCCCGATGATGGCATTGAGTTCAGCCATGGTGACCTGCTTGGCCCTTTCCACCGCTTGGACCACCTGTTGCTGGTGCTACGCAAACACAAATACAAAGGTATACAAGCAGCATAACATTTTTAAAATATATATTCAGACACGCACATTCAAAGCCAATAAGGAGATAATAAGGAGAAATGTGAGCTATGATCAGTGCCGTAAACTAACCAATGCGGTGTAAATAACCACACTTGGTATATTTAAATGTCTAGATTAAGCAACTACAATCTCACATAAGATAAAAACACACATTCACACCCAGACTCAGTGCCACCCTGACAAAAAATCTCAGCCCTGTTTACTTAAAAATCCCCAGGTAATCAGCCATGCAAACACAAGCATACATGTGTTTAACAGTGCTTGCACACAAACTCAGAGACGCACAGTGTCAATATTGATCAAACTGACAGAGCTGTGACCTTACTGTCTCCGGGTAACGCTCACTCACACTTGGGAGACAAACAGAGGCGTTTACAGGATCAAATCCAACCAACTGCACACCCATGTACAGTAAGCTCACACACTCACGCGGAGGAATGAAGCGTACATGAGGATTTACCTCTTTTTAATCAATTTTGCTGGAAGAGGAGCAACAATCCCACAAAACATTCCCTGCTGATAATTCAGCTTTTGCTATTTTTCTTAGGTTTTACTGAATACTTTTTCCAGTGTAGAAGTACTTTTAATGGGTTGTTTTCTTGGATGTAAGTCTAATCTAGCTCACTCTACACTGCAAAAACCAAAATCTAAGTAGGATTAAACATCTCAAATCTAGGACACATATGCTTATTTTTTTAAACACAAGACAATTATTCTTACTTAGTAGTTTTTTTTTTTAAGATTTTTTTTTAACTTGTTTTAGGATTTTTTGACAGGCTAATGATCCTTGAAATAAGATAAATTATCTGCCAACAGAACAAGAAATTTTTCTTATTTAAAGAAAAATTAACCTAATTTTTGTAGGTTTTTTTCTTGTTTTTGAAAGCCAGTAATTGTAGTGTAGAGCTGGGATTTCTTTAGCTTTCTTGCAGATAGATCATTAAATCCACACAAGTATGAAGGAGGTAGAAGGTAACATGTTTGCATCAAGAAACACATGGAGGTGGTTTCAGTTCAGGAAAATTCATGAGATCTGTTTAACTTACTAATATATTCAAAAATAACCAATTATTCTGCTTTTATGTTAAGATTTGAGTTCCTTTTTTTTCTTTTGGCCACAAACTGAAAAGGTATTAGCTTTACTACTTTAATAATTGACAAGAAAAAGTTAATGAGCTGTGCTTTTGTCAATATGCATGCTCAAACTGTTTTAATGTGTATATGATTTGCATCAATTAAACACCTTTAGGCTGCTAATTACCGCCAGGGTTTAACATCTAAACTTGCCCTTCTAAATGACACGCCCACTTTTTGCCATTGATAAGCCTGAGAGTTGAAAATACACGCATGCTTCTTTATGTCTGTGCATATTTTGTATGCCGATAAGTGTATCTGGCAGCAGTGACACTTACCTCCTGAGAGAGGAAAGGGATGATCTGAGCACAGATGGCACTGAGACGCTTGACAATCTCCGCCTGTGATGGAAAGAGAGACAGAAGGAGAGGGAAGTGGGTATATAATCATGCTGCATATTGTAAGGTGATAACTACACAATGAACACAGAGCATGTGCTACACCTTTACAGCACATTAAGCTTTTGTTGCATTCGAATGCTGTCAGTGACAACTCTATGACACTGAGAAGAAAAATCCAGCAGGTGGAGGAGGGATGAAGTCAGTGTGGGAGCACCAGTCATCATCAGATCTTTTAGCACCTTCACACTCTCGTTTTGTTCTGCCTCACACACTCTTACTCATACTCCTCTGTCGCTCAACCGAACCCCTCCAACCCACGTGTTTAATGAAATGTTAGAAAAATCCGTAAAGCGCTTTCTTCTCAGTTGGAAAATTACGCCTGAGTTTTTTTTTTTAAAACCTCCTCCCATCTATTTACACACACATCAAACATACCTATCGTATGAATAAAACTGCCTGAAAACATCATACAAGCAAAACACATAAAAATAAGGTCACACATTCCAGCTATGTGTCACACACACACACACACACACACACACACACACACAGACTAAACCTCTGCTGTGTGTCTAATTCTATCTGTCTAAGTGTCCTCAGCGTCATTTTGTTCTCTTCTTCACTCAGCCGTTCTTTTTCTACAAAAGCTCTCACACTGAGCCATTATTACCCTATTCATCCTCTTCCTCCCATCCCTCTCCCCATCTCTTTCTCATCCCCCTCCCCTCGTCGCTCGCTTTGTCCATTTTTTCCCATCTTTCTACTTTTCTGTATCATTTTCTTTCTCTCCATTATAATTTATCTTCCCTCTCTTTTCCTAGGCTGCCCTTTTTCTTCCTCCGCATCATCAGTCGCTCACAGCAGTTTTTTCTTCTTGTTACTTTGCTGTCACACTTTACCACTGACATGGATGGATTTTTTTCTGTTCTTCCTCTCTCTACCAATCTTGCTTTCTCTTTGCATCACTCCATCCTCACTAACACATGTCCCTGCCACTTGAGGATGTTGGAGAGGAGAAGAAAAAGCCAGTAAAGAAGGCAACAGAGGGCACGGTGAGGTTTGACGGAGCTGAGCACACAGCATCCCACAAAAGCACTGAAACACACACACACACATAATCAGCCAACCTGACAGCTCAGTTACATTCATGGACGCAATCGTGTCTCTCTTACATGTTGATGTTTGCATGTGTGGGTAGGTGACTTTGTCTTAGCTCCCTCTGTGTATTCTGTGTTTTAACTATGGCTGTAAGATGGAAGTGAGAGTGAGAAAGAGGAACCTGATAGAATGGAATATGTTGTTTTTCCCCCCTTTTTCCACAATGGGGAATAGATCACTGCAGCTGCTGCCAGTGAAACTTGAACTTTAAACCTGAGCAATCATCTTCCTGTATCAAAGTGGTATCTGCTTGACTACACTGTACCTTGCTTGCGCCAATCATTTTTACTAGATTGCAGCTGGAAATAAAACAAAGTGCTTAGTACTTCCATGGTTAGGAATGCATGCAGCGCCGCTGTTAACACCCATAATAAAGCCAACAGAAAGTAACAATTGCACAAGTACACAGAGGACATTTCAAAGCTCTTCTTTGGATGTTTTCAGCCTCTTGTTTTATTCACTTTTTCAACAATGTTAAAGTCCAGGCTCCTGGGAGGATTTATTGCTCCATAAAATCTGTTGCCACTGATGTTCAGTCCAGTTTTTGTGTAATTTTGGTATACCCCGCCATCTTCTCTCTGTTTCCCTTCTTTAACAATGACACCCTTCCATAGAGCAATTATGAAGCTTTGGTGAACAGTAGATGGATCTCTTTGGTCATTTATCAGGATTTGATTACTCTGTTTTTAAAAGCATCATGTTATGATGTTGTTTATCTGCTATGAATATCTATTTGACCTTTGCTTTAGTTCTTTTAATAACACACTGCACACCATACTGTGACAAGCCAAGTTTTCAGCCTTTAGCTGTTTTAGTTGGTTAAAAATGTTATTTCATGTCCTTAAATATTCATCCACCCATTTTTTAACCGCTTCATCCAATTCAGGGTTGTGGGTAGCTGGAGCTTATTCCAGCAGTCTTCAGGCGAGAGGCAGGGTACACTCTGGACAGGTCACCAGTCCATCACAGGGCGACACAGACAGACAAACAAGCAGACAAACAACCAGGCAAACGATCAACCTAATATGCATGTTTTTGTATGGTGGGAGAAAGCCGGAGTACCCGGACATGCAAACTCCATCCTAACTGCCAGAGGTTTGAACCAGCGACCTTCTAGCTGCGAGGCTGCAGAGCTAACCACCACGCAGTGCCTTTCCTTAAATGAACTTTTTTAAATGTATTTATATTTTTTATTAGACACATGTACAAATGTATCAATGATGTTTTGTAACAGTATTTTGTAATAAAATGCTTAAAGATTACATTTAAAACTAGGTCCTTGCTAAGTGTCTGTTAGGTGAAGGTGCAACAGCGATTCATCTTTTTAATTAGCTTCTTTTTCTCATCTTTGAAACATTCAAATGTTACAGGTCAGTGTTGAGTTGTTTAAGAAAAAAAAACCTTGCTTTTAAAAACTGAAAATGATCAGGTACAAAATTGGAGAGAAAATGAGCGAAAACACAGCCAATGGCCAATGAAAATATTTGCAAGACCTTCTGGAGAACTGTTGCTCAACTGCACTTTAAAAGATAACAAGAAAGTCTGGCTGCTTGGAAACAAAAATGTTGAGAAATAAGAGATGGCTCAACAGTTTTGCACTGCTTCATTTAATTTGAATAAAGTATCCTCTTCCAGTTATTTCTCTGTAATTACACTAGATTGCTTCAGACCAAATAACAGGTTCTGGTTAGTCTACAGATCCCTCCAGGTGACCTGGTTCAGAAAAAGTCAATCTGACAGAACTAATGTTGGATCATACGTATGAAGCAAAGACAATCTGACAGAAATGGCCTGACCCACGGCTGGTCGAGGAAGCTGCTTCCCCTATTGCTTCTAGCTTAAGCCAAAGACATACTATTAAATTTGACTGGAAAGATAGAAACTGCAAAGCATGACAGAGCAAATCAACAGCACAAAGAAAAGAGATCACATGACGTATGGAGATGTCATTCTCCTGCTCTCTGTCCTGAAATTCCCCATCTCTCCTCACTCTCCCATAATAAAGGAATATGAAAATGTTCAGAAAAAAATATTCTATGCTGTGCTGGGGCAGTCCGAGCTGAACCAGGTGTCAGATACAACACATCACTGTCTCATTCCACAGCCGGCCAAAGTACAGACACCAGGGAGTACTGGCAATGACTGGCCGGATGGAAGGAGGAACGGATGGGTAGATAAAAAGCAAGAGAGGGAACTTGTCAATAAACTCCTGAGGGCAGATACGCTGCCAGCTGGCATGGAAATATACAGTGAGAGAAACTGATAGAGAAAGAGAGAACCTTGCCATGAAACATGGCGGTAAGGTTAGAGAAAAAGATTAGCTTACAAATTTTGAAGAGAAAAAATCCCCCAAATAATATAAAATTTTAACAGACAGATGGAAAAGAAAGAAGAACAAGAAGGGCAACTCCAGGACAAGGGCTGTCTATTCCAGATACTAAATGACACACGCACACACATCCTCCATAAAAAAGGGTGTCTGCATGACTTGTCATCATATCAGATTGCTGGCAGGATGATTATCCGCCCCTTTTTGCTACACAATGCGAACGAAGGTGTGCAATAGATAATACACATTAATCTTCCCGGTACCTTCGGCAGCAGTTAAGAATTCTGCTCATTTTTTGGGAATCAATGTTGTCTCACTACAAACAGGTTCCTTGTTCAAACCTCATCTAGGAATGACCTTCATGGATAGTTTCTCGATGCTTTACATTACCCTGAGACATGCATTTTTGGTTAACTGTTGATACCAAAGGGTCTGCACTTAACTCCCAAGCACCCCACTGCAAACCAACAGAATTATACAAGCAAAAACCATATCCAGTCTAGTCTGATAAACTAAACCCACAAACCACAAGACAGAAATGGAAATATTACAGACTGCTACGTACAAACAAAAGCCAACAACAAATCACAAATGCAACTTAAAAATATTTATTCAGAACTAAAAAAGGTGAAAGGAAGTAAGACGGGATCTCTGGAAATGGCCAAAAGCTTACTGGCAAAATAAGCAGTAAGCTGTTCGCCCAGTTTTTCTTTGTTGTGTTGCTCAACTTAAGTTGCATTTGACTCCAAAAATATTAAAGACATATATAGTGTATCATGTGCTCCAATAAACTGCTATTACAGCAGAGTTATTATGTAAAACTGAAGCATTGAGAAAAGATATTAATTGCATAGACAGCTTTGAATGAATTATGTCATCAAAGGATATAAAGGTCAAGATTTCAGGGCTTCATATATACTTTTTTTCAAATGTTTGGTGAGCTTCTTTTTTAAATTTTTTAACCCAAATATTGCACAACACAGCATTTACATTTTAATGTTAAAATGAACCATTCTATTTTTGCACAATGAAATAGAAATAAGTTGGGTTTTTAAATCATGTTTGGTGCTATGATACGGTGGCCCACAGGTGCAAACACTCATATGCACAGAAATGCTAGTGGGACATGCTGAGCTACAGAAATGCTACCTCTAATAGGATTGCTCAGTTATGTGTGAATAATCATAAAGAACTATAAACAAATTGCAAACAGAGAAAGTACACTTGCTTTTGCAGAGGGCTGTTTAGGTTAGTACACAGTTGCTTAGTTTACTTGGGTATTTGGTTCCACCGATGGAGGCAAGTACAAATCCGAACATACAATGCAATAAACAAAATAAACTGTCACATACATGCATAAAATGTATGTATGTGTATGTGCATGTGCAATGAAAGTATTACATGCTTGGTCAACATCATTGACAAATGTTGTACCATTTCTGAAACATCAGATCTTCCTTAAGGCAGTCAATCGCAGTGTCTGTAGCACATCTTATGGATAAATTAGCGACAGTTTCTACCTGATGTTTAACACATGAATCATCTAAAGGATAAACAACTATATAGTCACTTCAATCCCTTAAAAACATGGGGCTAGTTAATTTTCCTTCAGTAACATTTGTATAGATATCATCAATTAATATTATCTTGCAATATGTTTGAGGAGTAGAGTCCCCTGCAAAACATATAAACATATAACCAATGAATCTGATAATATGAGTATGTTCATAGTAATTTCAACAAAGATACTGAAATTACCACAAATAAAAAGCAGCTTATTATTACCAAATACATTAAATTTCTGACAGTTTATCTTTAAATGTTTTTGTTATAAATAAATAACTAGTCAAGCTGATCACATCAATGTCAACACTGTATCTCTGACGTGGAATATTTGTCTTTTTAACCCAGATGAATGGAAATTAATTAAAGAATAATACCAAAAACCCATATGAACTTTCTTATAGCAATGATGGTCGAGATGATTGTTTTAAATAACAAAGTTAAAAAATATGGCAGTGCCAACATTATAATAAAGAACTATACAGAAATGTTTTTGTTACAGTTTGTTACATGCTACAACCTCTTCCCTGTGAAAGTTTGGCACCAATAAGCAACGTGTCCACCAGAGTGTCCCAATGTGAGCACGATCAAGTAGAGTGCCTGCACGTGTTTATTTTCAGGGGGCAGGGTGTTTGTGTGTAAGTATGTGTGTTCCTATAAGCAGGAAGGTGCATGTAAAAACATTGTGTAATACAGTGCTGCGGCAAAATATAGGGGCTGCTTTTGAACTATACAGAAGAAAAAGGAGCTGCCACAGATGGTGGTTTCAAAAGAGCAAAACATGTGTATTTTCTGGTCTCAATGTCCTGTTTATATATTATTTCTGCAATCCTTTAGCATCATTAAAGAAATTAAAGTTTTGAGATGCTACAGCAATGAATTTGTCCACCATGAACTCACTCAGTAAAGAGGAGTAGGCAGCATTAACAGTGTTCACACCTTCATCATCAACTCTGTGCTTCTCTAAGACATAAATTTCTCTGTGTTCAACAAGAAAAAAAAACACACTCATTCTTCTTTGCTTTCTTTGCAAATCACTTTTCGCTACTCCTGCTTCTCTCTACACCCACATGTTTGACCCACAGCTAAAACCCAACATGTTCCTGCCTGTTCTATGAAGGCTGTCGAAAAGCAGACTGCAAAATGTGGAAAACAACTACCTAAAGCACAGACAACTGAGACAGGTGGGTTAAAAAAAAAGAAAGAAAAATCACAAAACAAGCCATCATAGATTCTCCACTTGGAATCTGTTCAAACTAATGATGCTGTGAAAAAAGGAGCCTGACTGATTGGACAAAGATGAGGCTTGTTTTATTGGGATGGGGTGATATCGGAGTAGTAGCTGTTTGCTCAGAATGACAGGACATTCTGTTTTGTGAAACTGTAGCGTACCTGCAGGCATGTAAAAGGTTAACTGTGTTTATCGAGGCTGCATGGCTTTCTAATGAAGACAAAACAAAAGCCAACTCAAGTGTGTGCCTTCACTTCTGACATTAAAGCGAACTTCCAACAGCAACAAAGGGAAACGACATCCCTGTGAAAGTGCAGCATTGTGTTTGGTCTCTGAGCATGACGGCGAGCAACAGTGACCATGTTCATCCTGCCAATAAAGCTTGGTGAATTTGAATGTGATGAGCGTGGGCTGAGATTGGCACAGAAGGAGGAAGATGGAGCCCAGTGTGCTCTGGCACTGCCAGCTGTGCCAGCCTGTGAGTCCCGCTGTAGCCAAGTGAGCCAGCTTCATGCGTGTGCATGAAAATGTGTGTGTTTGTGTGTCAGCGATACCCCTCTACTTGCACTAATTGCTCTCAACAAAAAAAATCCCTGCCATCTCTCTTAGCTCTTATTTTGTCCATGTTCCCAGCGCCTCCCGCTACCTTGTTACTGGAATAGTTTTGGATCCTTGGATGTAGGTTGGCATTAAAAACGTGTAATGGTTGAGGGAAGCATTTAATCTCCAAATGCAAAGAGTCTATTTGCGACAAAAGGTCTCAGAGATTAATGCTTTCCACATACATGTGCTGTATGAGTGACTGAAAAAAACATAAAATAATAATATGTCCTGATTATGAAACTAGGTTCTTTTATTGCTGCTATCTCCAGATTCATTATTGTGAATATTTATGCTTTCGTGTGATAATAGTCTTCTTAATATGTTACAGATTCTCAGTCACCCAGTTCATGGGGATTGTAATTTTAAATATCATTATTAATCTTGCTCTTAAGATTGCCATGACCTGGATGACTGAAATTTTACACCAACATTTTGCCTCACACTTTGGAAAAAGCATTTTCTGAATGGTATAAAAGTATAAGAGAAGATATATAAAAAGGCTGCTGGCAACATTTTCTACTTTTGTTTCAATCTTCGCTTCTGACCAAACTACATTTTTCCTAACAGCATACAGTTCAACCCTAATATCACAAGTAAAAGTAGAAAAAATGTTCAACTCAAACAACTTATTTTAGCAAAACAATTTATTTTTTTATTTATTGTAGATTGAGTTGTCATAATTTCATATTGTAGCTAACAGTTCTTGAGCCCGGTCACTGTTAACATGCGTATGAAAAAGAAATAAACTTCCATTGTTAAAAACCAACGCCAATGTTCCAACACCTTGGACTTGCATTCTTGCTAATGGCCAGCAGGGGGCAATTTGTCGATTGCAGCAATATAATATAATATAATATAATATAATATAATATAATATAATATAATATAATATAATATAATATAATATAATATA
>JBAMHX010000016.1:17435888-17475083 GCA_037177515.1 Pseudomugil tenellus | reverse complement strand
CAAGAGCATACGGCATAGTACGTATATCTTATACTGAATTAAATGAAAGAAAAATAACTTACAGAACATCAAATTAACATAAAGATAAGAGATAAAGAAAGCCTCCGCATGTTGCATTAACTTTACCTTAACAGTCTCTTAACGGGAAGAAAATTATATTCAACCGGGGTCACCTGTCAGTTGGGTAACTGCGCGTGCCTTGTCGTTTTTTTTTCTATTATATCAACAACATGCCCTAAAGGTGAGAGTAACTCAAGTTTCATGCTAACACGTCTCAATTTACACTGTGAAGAAAGATATCAGGAACTCCTCAGTTCCACCTTAAAACCTCTTTTTTTGCGAAGGGCTCTATGGATGCTCTGATTGGAGGAAGCGCTGCCGTTGTCTAGCCAATTGGCGTCTCGAGATCCCACGTTGGGTTCTGATGTCACTGGCTTAGCGAGGCCAATGGCTAGCCGACCTGATTTGTTAAATGGGTGTGGGCGAGGAGGGGAGCTGAGGATGTCTATGGGGATTGTGGGCATTGAAGTTCCAATTATTCAGCGCGCGCGCACGCACACACAAGCATACACGAAGGCACGCTGTCAGTCACGCTACATAAATACTCAGTAAATTTTGCCGTTAATTTCAGTACCACTATTTCTACTAAACATGCACACACACATTAGATACTCTCTCTCTCTCACACACAAGCAGGATAAACACTTTAAATATGAGAGAGACCTAGAGAAACCCAGTTATTTATTCTATCAAACAGCAAACAAGTAAATGAGGAGCCTCACATCCAAAAATTAAAATAACACAAAAGGAGCGAGAGAAATCATAATGTGTAAGAATATCAGGAGTTGGGACTTACACACACCTCTAGTCTGCACAAGACCTCAAACTACACACATCCAATAAACACAAGAGTACAAATCTGCTGACTCTCATTCTACTCACTGTCTTTTCTTTATTTGTGTAAAGCTGACATGAAGCGATATAGACATAGTATGCATTTCTGACAAACGCATGCCCGGCTTGTTGATTCAAACTGGTGAGGGGCTCGTTTACCTGACTAGTTCTATTAGCATGTGATGGACTGGTGACCTGTCCAGGGTGTACCCTGCTTCTGGCCTGCAAATAGCATCGCTGGGACCCTGAATTACACTAAGCAGCGAAAATGAATGGATAACTGTATTTCCTGTATTAAAGCCTTTCTTAAAATGATCACGTTAAGCTCTCACTAAAAAGGTTTAATTCGGTTTGATATGCCCGTCAAATGCCCCTTGACGACCAACTGGAATTTGCAAACACAAGCAAACAACCAGCCTCAAAGACAAGCTTAAACGTTCAAGAACAAGATGCTGACATATTTCGACATATTTGGATCCAAACATCACCTTGTCCTGGTGGCTGAGGGTCCTGCAGATCTATGGCTGGGGAGTGGATGCCAGCCTGCGTGGTTTCCAATGGGGGCGACCTCTGTGGTGATGCATGTTGTGTGTGTGGGCATGAGTGCATGTGAGAAAAAGAGAAACTATGATCAGGTTTAAAAAACTGTTTGGTTATATAGTTGGGTATGACTGCTTGTTTTTTTAATGTCTTAAAGTCCTGTTTTGCTACCATTTACATGAAAATGTCTTTATAACAAAGAGTAGAAGTTAACCGAATTGATTCCCCTTCAAAGCGGATGCTGTCATGTTCATGCTCGTACTGCAATGCAGTGTTCATAGTTCCAAAGAAAAGACTTGAGTGTAAATACTTAGTGTAGGAAACAAGTTTTCTACAGAACAGCGAGATCATCACTGTTCAGTGTAGAAATACTCAGCGGGCAATACCTCCTCTTCCTTATTGTTTCACACCCGCTGATTTCTTCAGCTGTGATTGGGCTGCAAAGAACTTTTGACCCAAGAATGAATGACTTTATGCTTAAACCACGTGTATGCACGCATTGCCTGCACAGCTGGATGCAAAAGAAGAAACAAGCCTCTTTCTGCATCCCGCAGCACATTTGTCCCACATAAAGAGGACAAAACATATTCCAGTGTGATGCTTTTTTTTATCAAGATGTTTTGAAAGATTTGGGCATCTGTCCATCACCAATTGACCTCCTACACACACACACAAACACACACATGTGTCAATCAGTCCAATGATCTGCAGTAATAAGAACCGGCACAGGGAGAAACCCTACGCCTGTGATGTGGGAGTCTGGATAAACTCCAGTCTGGTTGACGCTGGATAAATAGACGCCTATTCACACTCTGGCACACACACACACACACACGCACACACACATAGGAATGTGGCCGCATGCATACAGACTAACAGACACACACTCTGGGAGAATAAAACTGCCATGTGTATGTACCTGTGGTGTGTTAAAGGTCCCTGAGTGCCTGCAAACACATGTGGTCTCCTGACCTTGTAGTGCAAACATTTGGTTATACTACATGTGGATCCGTGTGTGTGTGGCTTTCTGTGTATCTTTGCTTGTGTGTGTGTGTGTGAGTGTGTCTCCATGTACGTGCGTTGACGTGTCTGGGTGTGATTGTATATGTTTTTGTCAGATCGGTTTGACTTCCTGCCGAATAGTGTGCAGTAACACTCTGTGCCATAATTAGCTTCATCCAGCTTATTTCCTGCTCATGGCTGCAAGAAAGAGTTGTGTCACTTACATGTGTGTGTGCGTGTGTGTGTGTTTTGATGGCAATATAGTCTTATGGTTGTTCTGTATTCAGGCATATTGGATCTTAAATGAAACCATTACACACAGTTTTAATGGTTTTAGAAGAGTTTTAAAGCAAAGTTTTGCAAGTTTGCAAGGAGAAAAGTCAAACTATTAACGCAATGCATGTCCTCCACACATGATCTGAAGTCATATGGGTACCAGAGCAGAGTTGTGGGTCCTTTATTGTGTCTTCAGCATTTCAAATTAGCACACAGCCAAAAATAAAAAAATATATAAAAACTGTTAGGTTTAATGAAGCATAACACCTAAAGATCAGGTCAGCAGGAAAAGAGGCCGATGTCCAAGATAGCATGATGAAGTCAAAATCCTTTTTTTGCCATTATCTGCTATAGATATTTTCTACATGTGTCTACATGCATCATTTCAACCTTCTATGTACGGCATGTGTTAGTGCATCTGGACTATATCTGGACCTACATGTGCAATGATTCTGCGTATGAAGCCACAACCCAGATAAAGGCGAATAGAGGAAGGTCTTACGTGGGTAAAAATCTGGAATATCTATTAGTGTATATCTAATAGACCGCATTTAGTTTTTTGTAGATAGAGTGAGATTTTCTCTGTGAAGCGCCTTGAGACGACACTGTTGTGAAATTGCGCTATACAAATGAAGTTGAATTGAATTTTATGTGCGCAGATCAGGATGTATAGTTTCATTCATTCATTCCTTCTTTTATTTGGAAGATTTTTTTCAAAAGTATTTCAAAGTTTTTAAGATTTTCTTTTAAAGAAGGAAATGATGTGAACACAAACATCCTTCCAAATGTTTGTGCTTGTGTGTGTGTATACAATCTGCATGTGTTGTGTGTCTAACATCCTCATTTTCTAAGACCAGTTACATTCACATGTATGTTTCTGTACAGCAGAGCACATGCGTGTGCATAATTCAAAAGCATGTGTGTGTTCAGTCCCTGCAGGCTGTAAACTGTGCTGGGATCAGTCTGCCTGGCACAAGCCAATTCTGTGACTAATTGGGGCTGAGGCAGACTGCACCAAATATAAGTCCTCCTCCTCTTTCATCATCCTCACCGTCATCATCACTCCCTCTCGCTGATCCTATCTCTGCTGAATGCATAAAACAGCAAACATTTACACTCACTGTCAGCCACGCTGGTAGGGAAGATTCACCATTTGGTCAGATGATCGATGCAGATGATGCTTTACATTTAGTTTCTTCACCATTGATAGCAGCACATTGCATAAATTCAGATTTTGTTGTTGCAGTGAGTTACTCTTTGCTTTGGGGAGGGTACCCAGTCCTGCAGCTGTATAGTACAGAGCAGACAGTTTGGTTTTAATAGTTCTTATCATTTAAAATGTAGAAATTAAATAGACATGAAAACAAAATGAGTATGAAAGAGGAGAGGCATCAAGCTGGTAAACTGCAGCACAATATATCACAAAAGAGCTCGTTTTAGTGTTTTAAAACTGGTCTAAACAGGATTCTGATCATTGGCATTTTATCTTATTGATTTATTTGTAAAAATTGGATTTAACATACACAAAATTTAAACTCCATACATATAATACAAGCATTTTTATACATTATTTGGATATTAGAAACATATTTATTCAGCTGCTATGTATCTGTATGTGGCATGTTGTGTTTTTAAAGAAGCTTTTGCTGTGAAACATGTAAGAATATGATGTGTATTTTTAACACCACATGCTTCTAATGGGAATGTTCAGGAATCCCAGTATGTCAAATGGATGGTTGGTTATGAGCATTGAACCTTGTATAATATGGTCATGTTAAATAGCTGCGTCACACACACATCTCTTAAATCATTTTTAACCTACCCTTTTAAAGTGTTTAATATCAATAAAAACAATATTATAAACTGTGTTTGAGCATCACACTTTTTGGTGTTAAGTGACGCATTGAGCTTCTTGCTGGTAGTGGGCTGTACGATGCATCCAAAGGTTGCTGTATTAAGACAGCTGAGTCTCTGGGAAATATGAAATGCACGAGGGTTAACTGTGAAACATTAAGTTTTACAAATGCAAAAATACAAAGAAGACATTTTTTTAAAAATTGAGTTGTTTTCAACTTTCGAATTTTGTTTTTTTTGTCTGCACTATTCTCCACTCTGACACCTGTGCCAGGGAGTCATTTCAAAAGTGTGAAAACTCATTTGCATTGTCCAAAATGTGATTTTTATGGACAAAGAAATAATTGTAGAGCTGAAAATAACTGTTTTCCCATTATTCTCTGCTCTACTTTATCACAAAAAAAAAAATAAAATGGTCAAGTGGGTGTTCAAATGAGTGTTCCTCTTCCTGTGAGCATGCTGGTAAACCGTACGAAGGCAGCGCTGCAAAACAAATCCACCAATCAAAACAACCTTACAGAAAATGTGTTCATTGTTTTTATAAGAACCTGAACAGCTTCCTGTAAAGCGCTGCTCAGAAGGGACAGAGGACACGGGAACCCAGGAACATTTCCACTTCTAAACAGCTGGATTGTTAACCCTTCAGGCATTGCTATTTTACAACTTTAAAAGACATAAGATGAATAATAAAAATGTTAAATATGAACCAAAGGTAATGATGGAAGTAAAATGAATCATTAAATTTTTTCTTTCACAGGTTGGCAACTGTTTTAGATTTCACTATGAACTATGTCTGCATGTATGCAGTAAATATGAAGGTGATTTTTCTGTGTTTATGTACTCCAGAGTAAATGTGTGTGTGATTGTTTCAATGGTGCAACCCATTACTTTGTGATAGCTGGTCATTTATTGTATTTTATCCAGCAGCACAGTGTAGCATAGCAGCTGCGGTAGTTTGACTTACATCTCTGCATGTTGCATCTGCTTTCCCCTGATGTGTCTGTCCACTTTATCACAAATTCAGCATGCATCACCATACTGGAAACATGCTTGTTGCTTATTAATAACACTCCTCAAATAAGAATACCTTCTTTCCTGACTTTTTTCTTCTTTTGTGTTAAACATTTTGACTGCACAATGCAATATGTAAGTGTAAAATGTCCTGGCAGGGCTTCTCTTGACCAGATGTGTGAGTGCTCAAAGCACACAGAAAGGTGAGATAGACTGACAGAGTGTATGCACGCATGTGTAGGGAATGCTGGATTTTGTGGGGGTGTGTGTGTGGGTGTGTGTGCATTGGCCGAGGTGCAGATGGCGGATGTCAGTGTTGAAAAATTCATGACGCCATGTTTGGAGATTCCTGGGGGATATCTTGTTGTTCAACTGGCATTACAGAGTATGCATGCACTGCACAAACAGCCCCCCCCCCCACCCACACACACAATGCACACAAATTGTTCATCCTCTATGCATTATATGTGCATTAAAATAATTAAATCATATTTTAGACAAAAAGAAACAAAATCTTTTTGTTATTTAAGTTGGCCAACATTTAAGTTTTCATGTAATGTAAGATATTTTTCTACATGAGAAATATGTGAATTCTCTCTATTTTCCTGAAAAATTGCTTACTTTTAACTATATGTGCTTCTGTTGTTTAATGGCACTGAGGAAGATCCATCAGACATCGATAAGCGTTAATCAACAGATGACATTTTGCATTACATGTTTTTTTTGCAAAAAATTTTGACAAACTTAATTAAAAATGATATTACAGTAGTAACGTAGCAGTGCTGGTTCTTAAGTAGAATTTACTTTCACATTCACATTACACTAAACAAAGTGGACTTTAAGAGGAAACCGTTTAGGATTTAAATAAAAAAGGCTGGTGTGAACGTGCCCTTACAATCGAGTGTCATAGCAACACAAAGACGTATCAGGTAGCTCCTACAGTAAGTTACAATATCCAAATTAGATTTTTACTTGCTTTCATTAGCAACTGCGGTCTTTAGGCAACCCTGCTCTGAGATAAATAGGAATGGATTTTGTCATTATACACCGAAGCTGCATCCCACAATCCCATTTTCTAAAGACTAAAACTTGATGAATTGGATTAAATGGTAAAAGAAATAAATGCATGAGTAATGCACTGCATTGCAGATTATGGCTTCAGATATGCAGGTACTAATCTGTATTTACGTTGCTGTTGCCCCAAAATGTGCTGAAGGTGTACCTGATGTGGTGCCTAAAGGAAAAAATCAATAACAAAAAGGAAAGATAAGACCTTCTGATCGCCACATCTTCCTCATCATCACCAGGTGAGCACCTAATCTATTAAAATGTGTAATAGCTTCTGAAATACCTCAGTGTGAACTGATGAAGAGACTCTACCATCGTTAGACTGCAAAAACAACAACAGCAAATGAACAAGGTGGTTCCACAGGACGAGAAGGCTTGTGTTGTGTTAGGCTGCAGAGTTTTGAGCATTTTATCTGCATTTCATTGTTTTCTAATCACATCTGTTGTTGTTACCCTCTAGTGAAGTTCATGTACATGTAAGATAAAGAGAGGCAGCGAGCTGGAGAATGAACAGTGCGATCCTAAACTCCCATTACAAACGTTACTCCACCGCTGCTCCCTAGACGGTGTTTGTTGAGTGAGGTGTTCTAGACATTAGCGTGCCAAGATCGTTTGAGCAAACAGTGCACTCCAAGCCCAAGTGGAGCTGGTCCGGACTCTGCGCTAGGTAATGGAAACTGGCAGCGACCGGCAGGACAAACCCACAGAGAGTTGACTAAGAGCCAGAGCCTTCATTGCAGACCCATTTTCTACTTTATTTCCATTATTTTTGGTCAGCTACTGCTGCTTTGTGTGTTTACAAAGAGTGGTTTAACACAGGATATCACAAGGATGTCTCATACCAACAAAGTTAATGTCATGTCCATCAGATCTGGCTTTCTGTGTACATGCTGACTTATTCATCTGTGGCTCATAGTGCACAGATTATACGAACATTTTGATTATCATTATTATTAATTGTTGTTTTTTTAGAGCTCTTTTTTAAATATACAAAGAGGTTTTTCCTGAATGCGCTATTTCTGTAATGCATCTAAAAGGCATGTTGATGATAATATTTGGTTTTGTGAAATAGAGACCGGAGCAGCTGCTGATTGTTTTTCCAGAACAAAAAGGTCTACTTTAATCATAACGACCCCACTCACTCTGATTTCCTTGTCAGACAAAGACAGTTGCTTTTAACAATCACTGAAGCAACAGATCAACATATAACAGATTCAATTGCGCATGTCATATGATTTTCATAGTTTTATACACAATGCAGGGTTAAAAAAAACTTTTTAAGGGGAAAAAAATCCTATTTTGGGGGAAAAGAGGTTTCATCTGGATGTATGAAATCACATCTTATTAAAAACCTGTTTTTGTTTTTATTTCTTGCTTCCGGTCCCGTACATGTAGATATGTGACACTTAGGGAGCTGTTCAGATATAATGTTAGGAAGTTAGAACTCCCTTTAGTTTTCCACTCTGTTTAGCTTCTAACATACAATCTAATTAATCATAAAATGAGCTAATAATCCACCAATACATATGATTTGTCAGTGAATGCACCACCAAGACAGTGGGAAGTGGGAAATTACTGAAAGAAAAAAGAAGTTGTGCTGTACTGGCTGCACTATTTTAACCAAAGCTTCAGGAAACTGTCTCCTTGAAATAAAGAGGCATGATATGTCTCAGTCCACCTTCATCTAAACAAACTATCGCGTCCATCTGAAAAAAAAAAAAAAACTGAGATAAAGATGCTGGACTTTTATTTTTTTCTACCCTGTGGTGCTTAGAGCTTTTACACACCATACAATGCATGTCTGCACAAGCTGAGACACACTTATATTTCCACACATGAATCCACTCAACTTATTGGATTATATTTTTAGAAATGGGTAAACAGTCATATGCACACACTAAGATAGAAACTTAAACTCTATCTGTGTCACTGCAGGCAAACGCGCATACATAATAAAACACAAACACACAAACACATTACACACACACACTCAAACAGAACTTGGCACACTGCCTGGCCCATGTCACGCCAATTAAGTTCAGACTCTAAAAGCGTTCCACTAGGGATTTCCACCCCAGTCCACAATATTAACCCTATCCTGAACTGAGACCTAAAACACGCACACTTTCATGCCTTCACACACAGTTCAACCTGCCCGCGGAGTGAAGTCAGTAATGTTAACCTGCAGAGACAAGCCAGCCATCAAGCTTGCAACTTACCTCCCTAAACATTAACCTAGTTTCCTGTGAGACCCTAACGGCTCCTCCCTCCCCTCACCCACCGACTTAATGCACCATCCAACTCCCATCCCACCATCTCACACTCATCTCAATGCTAACACTTGCACTCACCGTGGCAACCGTAACAAGGTGTAGTCAAATGAGGAAATGGCATGATCGGGAGCTGGCAGATATGAGCGAATAAGAAACAGGAGGAGAGATAGAAGAGGTTGTCTGAGGTGAGATGGGAGAAAGGGATGCATGGAGCCCGGGCAGTGACGGTGGGTGAATTAGAGGAGTCAGAGAAGGTCAGACAACTGAAAGGAAACAGTCTTGCATTCAGCCCTCAGGCTTGGCTAGATGATTTTTCCTTTTTTTGTTTTTCATTTGCAGAAGGCAGTTGAGAGAATAAGTTCTTTGGATTATACATAGACAACGTTTATGGGAACATTGACATTTATTTGGTTAAAAAATGTTCTTGATGCTTTGAGAAACTGAAAAGAAGGAGATGCAGTTAAGTTATGCTGTAATTAAATGGAGCCACCTGAGTCAGTGGCAGATGTTGCAAAAACCTCAGAGAAATGAAAACAAACACTGCGCAGAAAATCCTCATCTTAAACATTATTTGAGTGACCTTTTACATAACTTGCTGGGGTAGACAGTTCCATCTGGGGCAACGCAAACTTGTTTGGCCAAATGGCACCATCTGGCTAGAAGCTGGGACAACACAAGGCCATGTACATGTGTGCTTGTGCATGTGAGCTCTTTTTTTTTATCTGTCTTTTAAATGTCCTGGTTCAGGGGGAGATGAGATCTGACAGTAGATTAAGGTTGCACATTGACTAGTTATGGTTAAGTCTTTGGGTTGGATGGGGTAAAAAAAACAAAAAAAATGTTTTTTGAGTTTTTCTGCATCGTCGTGAGACCAAGGCTTACTTCTCAAAGATGTTTTAGCTCATGCACAAAGAAAACTGTCTTGTAAACAAATACGTGTGACACAGTGAAGCTGAGTCTGGCCAGATGAGTTTCTGGCAGGGGGGTGGGATATCCTGCTAAAAGCAATAATGCACTTTGTTCTACGTCCATCTTTTTCAATGGGGAAACTATTAACAGGTCTTCTTTGGTATATATTCTAAGTTTTACACCCTCCAAAGAAAAAGTAAAGGCAAAAACATGCCTATAATGCTAAATCAGGCTAGAAATTATTATTCTTAACACCATAAATAAAAAAAACTCTGTGTTTTATATTATTCCATTACTGTAAATGTACACCACAGAAAAAACCCTCGGAGAAATTTGACTCCATTTTATGACACATCGTCCTCGGTGACAGCAACGTTCCCGGGAGAGAAAATGTCAAAGTGACATTGAGCGAGCATCAAGCCCGTCTGCACTTGTGTGTGTCCTGTGTTTGTGAGTGTGTGTGTGTGTGTGTGTGCCCTGGGACTGGAGCTGGCTGACTGTTCCCCAGCTGTCAACAGACATCGACTCAGAGTGCAATACACTCACCGTGGACACACTGACTCCATCCATCCATCAATTCAAAAACACATTTGGAGAAACTTTGAATCTCTCCCCCCGCGCCCTCCACCCCCCACCCCCACCCCCCTTCCTCCCAGTTCCTCTGTGTTGTGTTAGAAAGCAGCATGTTTCAGATCTGCTGCACCCAGAATTGGATTCGGTCTCAAGAAGTATTTGTTTATTAAACTTTCTGGTAGAGGAGGGCAACAGTGACGCCATATTTTTGCTGCTTTTGTTTTAATTGACAGCTTTTTAATTAGCTGCTCATTCGTTATTACCAGCTGGTACCCGGTGCTTCTTCACTTTGTCCATTTAGTCTGGCGATTGATAAAAAAAAAATCAAACAACTTCAGTGGAGTTTCGTTTTGGTAACACCAGGCTGCTTTGCAGTCCTCTCCGGAGATCTGGAAAATTGGGGTAATGGATTGTCCTCAAAGCATTGACAGTATAAATTACTGGACAGCGCGTACATCACGTTTCCCATAGGTTTCTGAAGAGCGAAAATGAAGCCAATAGGCGGGTCCTACCGTCGCCATCTTGCTGTTTCGTCATTATTGGAAAATCTAAAAATGGAATAAAAGGTAGAACTGAGAGGGCTCCATCACGGTGGCACTCTAGGTGGAGCCAGCAGGAAGTACGCAGCTGCAACCAGTGATAGCGCTCTAACACACATCAATCAAAAGGACAACCACCCCCCCCCACCCCAACCCCCGCCCTCCGCGAGTTTACATGACGGAAAATGGACCTATTTAACCAAAAAAAGTTTTTGGAGCCACTCTGTAAACATGTTTATTTCAGCTGTGAAATCGGAGATTTTAACATGGGAGTCTATGAGCATTGCTCTCTATTGGAGCCAGTCATCTAGCGGTGAGGGGTGAACTGCAATTAATCCGACTTCCGCATTAGCGTCACCATCGGCAGCCAGAGATTGCTGCCTGCCTCAAAGCCTTCCTGCTCAAAGGGAACAGAAAGTTTGAAAGAGTGTCAGTTTGGTTGATAAAGTGGGTCAGATGGTTTAACTGAAACAATCTGCAAATTGAAACCGGGTGTGAAAGAACAGCTGGAAGCAAAACTCAACCGAATGTCATGGAAAAAAAAAAGTTTCAGAAACACTGAATGTAAAGAAAGAAGGACAAAACGACAATGAGGGTCAAAACCAAAACACAAAGAACATTCCAGATGTTGAAAACATAACTTATGTGAGTGTATGCAGCAGGTGCTTTGGTTTAGAGACAGTTTGTGAGTGAAACTACTTCTATGAGGCCTCCTGGACCAGCAGTGACTTCTCACACCATTGCAGTGCAGGATGCATTTCATGTCTGTAATTATTACACGGAAAACCTGCTGGATTGTAGCCTTTATCCACCACTTTCCGAGCAAAACACTGGAGGCTGCCATGACACCTTTTCTCCCCTGATCCGGGTCATCACTTCTGGTCCTTCTGCTCGTTAAATGAATGGAAAAAGGCATTTTTTGGAAGGGCGATTTAATTCGATATATTCACGGAAATGTCTTCTGGGGTGACCTGTGCTGTTGTTGGATACATACAAAACGAGGAAACTTCCAGATTGTATAAATGAAGCATGTAACGACCATAAAGTCACTCGCAAGATGATGCAGAGAGATGAGGTGATTTCACCACAATGAGTCACAGCACTGAAGTTAAAACACCCACCAAGAGAATTTTCTTTTGCTCTTATTATTTGGTTGATCAGAACTGCATCCAGATTGAGAATTATATCTGGGCTACTAACTATCAGCAGCAAATTAGAAGCGAAGGCTAACTAGTTAGCATGACGCAGCTGATCAGAAACCTGCTTCCACCTGCACAAAGAGCCAGTGAGTACTCTAATTGTTAGTGCAGGTAAGTTTCATGAAGTATATTTTATTTCGTACAGTATATTAATGACTACTGGGCGGACTTAAGAGTGTAATGTGTTATTGTGTAACTTTGAGAAAGTCGCTGTCGGAGACCGTGTGGAGAGAAATATGGCGCAGTGAAGTGAAGTAAATGAACCAACGGCTTAATAAATAGGAAGAAATTAACTACAAATAAAACAATAAATACTCTGCTGCAGGATCCTATTTACACTGGATCTCTGCCAGAAACACAGACTTTTTGGCAGCTTGCCAAAGTAAATATTGAGCCGCTGCAGGCACAGAGGCTGTAGCTAGTTGTCACTTCGAATAGCTAATGAAAATAAATGAAGTTTAAAAAGATTTCAGTGAAACAGAAAAGGAAGCAACAATAGACCCAAAAGAAACCCACATTTTTAACATCCTGAATCCTGATCGTGGTGAACAGATCTAAACAACCGGAGCTCTGAACTGTCATCTAGCCATTCTGGTAGAATAGACGATGGGACAATAATCTCTCTGTTCTGTCTTCTTTTGATTAAAATGCGATCCATGTATCCATCTTTGAGATTTGGCCATTGTTTTAGTAATGAAAATGTTATTTTTACGTCTCTTATGAAGACGAGTATTACCTTTTAAAACAGCACTAGTTTATCATTATTGTTAATGTAGCCAGAAGAGCGAAACCATTTTTTACGCAATGGATTATGGGAAAAGGGGTCCGCCAAGAAAGTACTAGATAGGACCAGAGTGAGAACACGTAATCATCATCATGGTGCTGGCTCTTTTTATGCTGCATTTTTTTTATGAATGAGAATGTACATTATTTTTTTATTATATGCTTTATTACTTCTCTTTTCCTTATTTCATCTATTTTTCCTGTTATCTAATGAACGCTGAGAGGTGAACGCTAAAATGATGGATGTACTGCTGAAACCCTGTGTTAACAGAGATATAGAGATATTTAGTTTATATCAAGCTGATTTTATTCATACTAACAGCAATGCAAAGTGTTTAACTTAGCTAAAAACAATTTATGTATTACAAGAAAAAGATATTGATTCTCTTACACACACACACACACACACACACACACACACACACATACACACATTCACAAACACACACAATATGGCCCACAGTTCCTCCTGCAACTCCTAATTTTTTTATCTGAACTGAAAGCAGATTAAATAAATACTAATAACACTTAAACAATAAACAGTGGGGCTGATGCTGATGTGAGAAAACAATATTTTGGAGATTCATCCACAACAGGAATCAGCCCACTCAGGACCACAACACTCGGCCCCACAGGAACCACCCTGACCACGGCAGGACAGGCCCCCAAAGCAGAAATGCTGCAGTGCTCGGTCCACAAGATCTCTTAGGCACATGCAATTCATGACATCCAAATCAATCTTCTTTGGAAGCGGTATCAAAATGCAATGGTTCTTTTGGAGTTTGTATCACATGCTTGGTCCATTTGGGAAACCCATTCATTTTTACTTCCAGACTTAAAATATGGTATTTTTGGTTATGAAATGTGCCAGTGGAACAATTAACTCTGATTCGGGATTTACTGATCAGTCCACGCCATAAGCTTCCATACAGTAACAAATAAAGTCTATAGTAACCTTTTGAAGAAGTCATACAGCAAAGGTGAGTTAGGTATGTTTCTAAAAACTAGTTTGAATAAAGATGGCTCCCTAATGATGCTATGGGTTGGCAGGACGCGCTGGGTTCCGCGCTGGTTGTGATAAAAGTTGTAGTTGTCAAAACTAAATCTGTTCAAGCAGAAAATGAACAAAACAAAATAAAGAAAATAAATAGACACAGAGAAAATTCCACAAAAAACGAGAGACGAGAGGTATTCATTAGAAAATACTTCCATCTCTACTAACAATGTATCATGTCTGTTAATACAATGATCACTGGTGAGTCCCCTTATTTTAATCTTTACAGATCACTCAGACATTTCTCTTTTTCTCAATGTGCTTCAAATATTTGATGAAACCATCTCAAGAAATTGTTTCTTTTTTTCCATATTTTTCTCAAACCATTCTTTTCTTTTTAACCCGCTTTGGAGAAAAGCGTCTGCTAAATGACTGTAATGTAACCCAATCTTCTAAATTAAAATGCAAAAAGGCAAAAAGTCTGACCGCCCTGGCCGAGTGCTGACACGTGATAAGCATGAAACCTTTCAGAAATAATATAATAAGGGGAGCACCGAATATGCTTGTTTTGAGGAGACCCATTTTCCTGGAGAATCACAATAATAAAGTGTAAATTTCCCACATGGATCAACGTTGCAGAGTCATACATCTATTCTTTTTCCTCAGAAAGATCCTTTATCCTTATGAAACGTCCACTGAGTGGTAGTTAAAATATGTCGATATTCATTTGTCCACCACTTTATCAGGTTCACAGTGTCAACTACTCATTAACACAGTTATCTAATCAGCCAATCGCAAGAAAGCAACCTAATGCCTTTAGGTACACATGACCAAAAGGAAATGAGATTTAAATTTAGGATTTAAAAAGTGGGATTTAAGTTTCTTTGAACGTCATATGGTTACTGGTTCCAGTATGTCAGAAACTGTTGATCTGCTTTGAGTTTAACGTACAACCATTTAGCTTTTAACTAGGTAAATGATTGTCTAAAAAAGTCTAAAAAAGGTGAGAGGTCAAAGGGAATGACAGAAAGGTAACTATAATTACTGGTTTATAGAAAAACATCTCAGAAGGTGGACAGTGCACGGCCCTACATGCCGTCATGACATTTGTCTGCTTTACAATGTCGATTGGATGTTTACCTGTTAAAAAAACAAACATCTCCAGGCACTTATTTAAAAAAAAAAGTATTTATTTATTTATATTTTTTGAGATGACATTCACTTTTTCTTTGTCTGTATTAAAGTATTTGTACTGAACACGGGACTAAGCAGGGAACACATGGCTTTATTTAGCATTAGTGGCAATAAATAAACAATACAAACAACAAGCTGGGCTAATCTCTGCAAAAAGTTGGTGAGTCCTTTCTAAAAGTGTATTTTCCAGCCTAATCCCAGGCCTCCTGCTTTTCACAGATCTGTGTCGCTGTTGTTAAAACTCTGCAGACAGCATTGTACAAATATAGCTTAGTAACTAGGCCTACTGCAAATAGAACAGAACTGAATTTAATCAAATCAACACGGCAAGCTCGATGTTCCAACATTCAGCCTCTGGCAGCAGCCCTCCTCCTGCTTCCTCTTCCTCTCTGTCTGCCTCAGTTTTTCTGTCTCGCCTCTTCACAGACAATGAAACACATCTAAGTATTCACTAACGTCCCCTGCACCTCTATGCATTTCAGTTTATAAGTGTTAAATACATTTTTCTCCTCTTTCTCTTCCTCATCCTCCCTTTTTGGCTCTTTGCTACAAACCTTTTATATCTGTAAGTTTCCTGAGCTTACAATGATCTTTATAAGTTATTGATGTTTTGAGATAGAAATCCTGAATTTGTTGTGACATTTATACTCATTACAAGTTTGTTTAGACATTTGAACAGAATTTTATGTGCATGTATGACTCAGTTTTACCAATTAGCAACAAATTCCTCTTGAACTTCCACAATGAGTCTGAATACGTCAGTAACATAGGCTTGCTCAATAACGTCCGTGTGCGTCTGTGCGTGTGCTTAGCTTTACCTCCCGAACTGCACAGCAGTCAGTCAACCATCCAGGCAGTCAGCCGGGTCCAGACAGGGTTAAACAGCAGGATGGTCAGCAGAATGAACCACAGTGGCAGTGCAAACAGACCACAGCCCGACCACATTGCAACCACATAGAACCCTGTCATTTACAAAGCTGTGTGCAGGAAAGGCAGGAGGAGGGAAAGAAAAAGCTCATATAGAGAGAGAGGAAGAGGTTGCAGTAAAATAGACTTGTATGGGCCAGCAGTTTAGGGAAGGACACAAGTAAAAGAGTAAAAATCAAGAAGGATACAGAAATGCAAGAGTTTCCAAGAGATGTGTAGATGTGAGAAAATTGAAGAAAAGACTAGCAGGTGAGCAGAAAAGTAGCTAGATGACAGCTACACAGACCAAGAGCCCAATTTAAGCATTAAAGAGAATGTAGCTTTCCATCTTTTTTCTTGTGTGCAAAGTTTACTGCTGACAACCATGTAATTCAACAGAAGCTTCACTGCAGAGAAACCATTTATTTTAATAGAAACATGCATGCAACTCATAAAATTATACAGCACAGGTAACCAGAGATATCCAGCTCCACAGGCATGCTACCACTACATCGATATTGCCTTTCTGATCCAGTCTCATGTGAAGTAGCTGTTATTAAAGGCTAAAAAGGAAAATGAAGAATGGCATGTTTAAATGAAATTTTAAAAATAGGTTATGCAATATGTTTGTACATTTATAGCATTGGTTTCCGCTGTGCATCTGTAGCTATATAAAGCCAGAGGCACAGAGGAGAAATCATCCTGTCGTTTGTAATAATGCAAATGACAAAAGGAAATCCAGCTGTGCAACAAATACTGCTCAAAAGAAAGTTGTGAAGTTTAATGCAGTTTGGAAAAAAGAAAAAAATAAACCAGTGCTTAAGGAATAAGTCAAACATAACTGGAAGTATGCAGCAGGCAGGTGGGGGGGCTGAAAGAGAAGCTTTCAGAAGATTTTTTTTTTTATTTATCCCCAAATAAGAAAAGCGAACCCAGTCTGTTTGAGAATAATTAAATAAACCCTCAAGGAGAAAAATACTAAGGTTATCGTCCTAAAGGGTATTACCGTGATCTCAAGGTGCTTTTTATGTTGTTTCTATAACACCCATGTACAAACGTTGGCCAGTAGCCGCCCAGTCATTTGCCATGCATTGAAAGAGGAGCTCTTTCTTCCACTTCAAGCTTTATTTACATCCCGCTTTTACTTGAGCCTGTGCTGCAGTTTACTGCGAGGCGTTGGGTGTAAACAACACCATTATCTACTTACTGGGCAGGGCTTGCTCTCTGTGTCATTATGCTCTTTTCTAAATATTTCCATTGCCTTCAAGTCCATCCAGCTCCACCCTCCAAAAGTTAAGCTGACAGAGATGAGGGTACCATCTGGTGACCTTGATGGTGGATTATCTCGCCCGGTAACCACAGTATGAGGGGCTGATGAAGGACGGCTCCACTGAGACTGTGTTCAGTATCTGTGGTGCTCACACCTGTTTATATCATCCTGTTCACCTGTGACTTTAAGTGTAAAATAGGTGGAATGAGGATGATTAGGGGAGCCTGGTGGAGAACTCTGGGACATGAACAGAAACAACTTTAGGTCTCTTTACATGAGGGGTGAGTACGGAGATGGTCAGTACTTGAACAGAAGAATTTGACGTCGCAGGAAGGAGCAGCCAGCAACGCATTTATTAACTGAAGAGGCTGCTGATACTTATCGTTTATTTTGAGGTATTTTTGCTAAGCTGCATTAATGAGAGGCGACTGGGTAAGATGGTGATCAGAGATGGCTCAGTGTTGGCTTGTTGCTGGATGTTGGTGCTTGTTCCCAGACAACACAACATGCTCCTCAGGTAGAAGAGTTAAATGGCAAACCAGTGTTTGAGTCCTTTTTACCAGACATACTGAAAAAGTCTTTTTTCCTTCAGGCTGTTTGACTCGAGCTGAAAGTGCAGTCTGTCATTTAGCTGTTGGACTACTAGTCAGTCACTTGCTTTTTATACTTGCTGTTTTACAATACATTAAAAGATAAACATACATTTATCATTACTGCAGATGTTTTTATCACAATGCATCAATTTAACAGTTTGGCTCTGTCTGCTATATGAGTAGTCTGCAATTGTTTACATTTTAGCGAGCAAACTGCTGTTGTCATGAAGCGTTCTAGTGATGAAAGATCTAAAAAAATATGAGATGAGAGACTACACATCCTGTTGTTTCTTTTTAATTAGTTTGGTATGATACAGTTTTCTACTGTTTAAATAAAGAAAAGAACGGATTGAAGAACGAGTTACTTGGCATCGCTGTGCTAGAAAGCAGTGATACAACAGATGCAACTGTCACATTGCTGTGACAATAATCCAGCAGGAGCTGCAGCTGCACAGCAATAACTATCTGGAGTTTATTAAGTACTTTAAGCAAGTGGAACTGTTCGTGTGTTTGCGTCATTGTGTGCTAACGAAAAAATGAACTTTGTCAAGTTTTGCAATTTATTTATGTAGAATTGTTCACATAAAGTTTCTTTCTCGACCTCATGAACTACCAGCATACTATGATTTATAAAGTTCATTAAGGTTTGCAAAAGCTCAAATCATTTCATTAGATTGTTCTCCACCACATAAAAGAAACTTCTTTATTTTGAGGCAATAATTTGGCTTATTTTTGTTTGTATTAAGCCAGTTTGCTTGATTTGACAGTGTTTTTAGTGCTTGATTTGTTATTTTACACCCTGAAACTTTAAAGGATTCTAGCAGCAGAGCTGATCTTCTCCCATCACACTGGCTAGTATGAAAGGATGGAAGGTATCTAAACTCTCTTTGCAATAGACAGCAACATGTGAAATTCCGTAAACTGGGACAGAAAAGGTCATCCTATCAAAGGTAGCTGATAGTAAGTGATCTTCATGTTTTGGTACTGTGACACTGAACTGTAACATCCAAACACTGAAACCTTTTGATTGGCCAGCTGGTCACTATGTGTCTTCAGCAACGGTGCACACAAACCAATGCAATTCCTTCCAGCACACAAGCCACACCACAAATCACAGATGCCTTATTTATGCACACAGATCATGGTAATGTTTATAACCTATAAGTGTGGATTTAAGGCAATAACCATCTGTGGTCCTCTATGCCGCATTTTGACAGTTTTCAGTGCTTTCATGAAGTCCAAAAACTTCCAAATACTGAGAGAAAGATTTTGCATATGTGAACAAAAAAATGAAAGCAGATAATCACAGCAGGAACGAACAGGAACAGCTTTGTGTGGAGAAGACACTGCAGAAGGAGAAAAAGGACCAAAATCACAGATCAAGAGTCATTAAAAGATTCAAGAGTTTCTCCCGGAGCTGTCTGATGTTAGAAAAATAGAAAATGATTGTTTAAGTCAGGATATGATTGTAAATGTTATCCCTACAGCAGTTGTTAGTCTGAGCCAAAGTTTGGACTCGACAGAACGGACCTGTCTCCCTGCCAGTTTGGATTAAAGTATGGATTCCTAACTGCTGAGATGTGGGCTGGCAAACAAACACTGGTTAGCCTATCACAAATGAAAACAAATGTATCAATGAGGAAACAGCATCCCAACTCCTAAACAAAGACTTTTCAGCCTGAAAACCATGTTATTTCTGAAGCCACGCAAATACCCGCAGCTGGAGAAAAAAGAAACTCTTTCAGTAAACATTAAATTAAATTCTCCTGATGTGAAAAAGTCTAGGTATCTTCCACTGCATGAGCAGCAGATCAGACTGTTTGCAGCCTTGATCTCTGGGCAGCAGCTCTGCAGAAGTCTCATATAAATTTTTAATATGAACAACACAAGAAAAAAATAGACAACCAACAAAATTAGAATTCTGAAGTATGTGTTAGCAAGAATATATTTGTGAAGCGCACAAAGCAGCTGAGAAGATGTAACATTAGCATTGCTGTGTTTAGGAGACGGACTACAAGGAGGCCATTATCTTGTCACCGGCACTCACTGTGATGCTCACTTTTACAGAGGAGCTCGGATAAACGTGCTTAGAAAGGAGAAAAAGAGAGGCTGGAAAAGGGAAAAAAGGGAAAATAACACTATAAACAAAGAATTAAAAAGGCAGAAAACAAAGAAATGAAAGATCCATGGAACAAAGAAAATGTCATGGAGGGGGTGAAAAAAGTTCTGAAAAGAATCTGAACTGATTTCATGATGCGAGGAGGAAGCGAAACCACTGTTGTGGTGAGTTAGCCTGAGGTGTTTTCATACTTGATCTAGCGCTGATGGATGAAGGTTGTAAGCGGATGAATTAGTGATGAGGATCGGGATGAAAGTGCTTTCTAGAAGGAACAGAGCTGGCCAGACGGAGCGGGACACATGGGACAGGTGAGGCGCCCGTTGTGTTGCTGGAGTGATAGACGGGACAGGCTGGCTGTGAACCCATGAACTGTCAACGCACATCATACACGCCAGCAACACCTCAGTGCAATCTGCGGACCTGTCAGAGAGAATGTCAGACCATTTCTGCGCCGTTTGTGGTTTCACAGGTTTTCCTTCTCCAATAGGAAAAACTCTGACAGGATGTTGGTGGATCGGCCCACATTGGCAGTAAACAAAACTTTCTCTTTCCAAAACTTCCTTTTAAAGTTGCAAGGCGGCAAATATCTTCACCATTAATGCAATTCCATTCAATTCAGCTTTATTTGTCATTTAACAACAATGTAATCTCAGGAACCTTTACAGACACATTCATTCAAGCCAATTCAGAGTAAATAGTCTAGCAAAGGAAGATCAAAATATTGCATCAAGTATTGACTTCTTTTTAATCCCCCATCCAGAAGATAAGATGCATGAAGATAAAGTGGAAAAGAAAAAACTTCTTTTAACAGAAAGGCAAAACCTCTGCAGAGCCATGATCAGGAATGGGTCTGCAGTCATCTGCTTTAACTGGTTGGGATGGAGAGAACAGGAAAGACAGATCAAACATTTTGTCCAGGAAGACCTGCAGAAAAAGGAGAAATGTGTTAATGATGTCAAATCTGTCATATATTTATACACGGGAGATAAGGAGGAGAGAAAGTAACAGGAAGTGCTCAATGCATCATGGGACATTCCCATGGCGGCATAGCTATTGGGCAGCTAGACTATCACTAACTATAAGATTTCTCAAAAAGGAAGGTTTAAAGTTTGGTTTTAAAGGTAGGGTGTCTGCCTCCTGTACCCACACCGGAAGCTGGTTCCATAGGAGAGGAGTCTGATGAAGGCTCTTCCTCCCATTGTTTTTTGTAGACTCTGGGAAACACAAGTAAATATGATCTCTTCTGCTAGTTCTCATCAGAACATTTTGGATCAGCCCATTATTGCAGCAATACAATTTTGAAGAAACAAAAGCGTAGATTAATTTTTATACAAAAGAATTAGTTTAAGTTCTTTAACTTGACTTTTGACTGAATCTGAGAAACTACATAAATCAAGATGTGACCTACTGGTGGAAATGTTTAAATGCTTAAAGATCTGAACTGCAACATGATTCAGAGGTGAATCTTAATAGTGGAAAAATGCATCTGCAGAGAAAATACATCATTCAATTTATGCATGACTCGGACTGCTCCTATAAAAGCAATAAATTTATGAAAGTTTGAATGGTAAGAAGATATTTCTTCATATTGTATAAGATCAAAGTTACCGTGAATGATAGAAGTTCCCAACATTGTGCTGGAAACCAACAGCTGTTTTCTGCTTTGCAACTGGATATCAACACACTTTTTTCAGAATACTTTTCCAAACAACCACTAATCAAATAAAAAAGCAAGAAGAAACCTAGGTGTTTTGGTTGGTTAGAACTGAAAAGGGACATATTTTCACCTTTCTGACTCCTTCATGGCAACTAGCTAAACTGTAAACAACTGAGCCACACTATCCAGTTTTGGGCAGAGTCCTCCAACGGGTCTACACCTGATAGGTAACCTTTTGGATACAAATTATATTGATTACATTTTACTTAGTGCTTGGGCGGGTCAACGGCATGCATCAGAGAAATTTGCAGATAAAGGGTTGGATTTGAAAAGTATCCCAAGAGACTGGTGCAGGGGCAGGTTGCAAAATTTAGCCCGTGTGCAACCCTAGCTGTAGTGTGCAGAGCAGAAACTGCAAGGCTTAGTTATTTTTAGATACTAACCTGCAAACTGCAACCAACTTAGTACATCTACTCCTACAATATCACTTTTAAATCAGTGAGAAACAAGGTGTATGCAGTCAGAAGCGATGGCTACAGGTACCTTCACAAACACCACCCAATCCTCCAATTCCCCAATCTTCGAATAGACACAATACAATAATATAAAGCTGCACGAGTTCAGTCACAAAGCTCCACCTGTTGTTAAAACTTTGAACCAGCCCGGTATGACATCAGGACAGGATGCATCATGAGGTCATGACCTTTTATTTGCACTTGATTTGAGGTCAATGAGACAAATAGCTCCAGAGATATGCCTAAAAATCAGATTTGTCATTAATAAACCACCACCTGGTGGGTAAACCATGAATTCCAAAATCGTGGAATTCGACCCCTTGGAGACCTAAACCACTACACTGAGTTTCAAAATCCAATTGTAAAAATTGTTCGAGGTATCGCGCTCAGACGAAGGATATCCGTGTGGGTTTGGGTGAAACCGTAACATCCCCAACACTCTGCGTTCAGGAATAGTTATAATTACATCAGAATTCAGATCAGAACACAAACCTTAATTTCACAGATTTTTCATAGTTTTTCGTGCCCAGAATAATCTGTGTTCACTTAATACCCTGCACTGTTTGATCACAGTCAGTATTACACACCAGACTACAGGCCTACAGTGTAATCCACAGTCTCAACAATTTCTGCTGTGAAAGAAAGAAAAAAAGAAAAGCACAAGAAAAAAAAAGCGTAAAAAACTGTCTCTGGTTCTACAAAATGTCTGATATAAAATCATGAGAGATGTGATTCCAGTCAGAAATGAAACTTCAATGCACACATAATAAATTCATCTATGTGCCTCTGCATGTTGCCTGTATGTTGAGTAAATGTAAAACCATGAGAAAACACAAGTAGAGACACAGAAAAATGCAGAGAAGGAAGAAGGCAGACAACAGAAGAAAAGTAAAATAAGTTGGATTTTATCCTCCAGCCACTACTTGATGAAGAGGAAGCTGCAAATGGGGAAGAGGGGGGGGATTGAAGGCACTTGCTAAATGAATTTAGCTTCCAGCAATGGGGAGTCTACTCCACTACACTGCCAGTAATGTGTGTGTGTTTGTGTGTGTGGGTGTGTGTTCTTGTGCATTCATGCCCACAAACTGTATAATACATATGACTCCCAGCATGTGTTCAAGTGTTTTTCTGTGTGTGTGTGTGTGTGTGTGTGTGTGTGTGTGTGTGTTTGCGTCTGTGTGTCTGTGTGCATTTTGATATAACACAGATAAAAACATTAGGTGTGTTCACGCACACCTTAATAAATGCAATTAAAGAATGATTCTAAACTATGAGGTGACTGAAAATCATGATATGTGTGTGTGTGTGTATGTGTGTGTGTGTGTGTTTTAGGTTCACTGTCACTAGGATTGGAAGTGACAAGCAGGAAGTATTGGAGGCAGCTGGGTAACAGCCCACTAACCATGCAGAGGATGAGGGCTCCAATCTGAATGGCAATACCGAAGGAGACAGTATCTACTGAGGGGGGGCCAGATGAGGATGAGGAGGGAGAGCACGGAGGAAAGCTAAAATAGAAAGATGATAAAGTATATTTCCTCTATTTCTTTTTAATAAAAACTCTGTGACCTTAAAGAGATTAATTCTACCTGAAATAAATTTAAAAAAAAACAATTTAATTGATATTCTCCTTAGTCCAAGACTGTCCAGGAAGCTGGAGCCTTTCCAGGCTATTAGCAGGTGAGAGGCAGAAGACACTCTGTCCATCGCAAGGACAAGAACAATTCCTGATAAAATGCATCAAATCTTAAATAATTAAAAGTTTGCATAGCATCAGATTGTTAGTTCATTAGACAGCTCTTGCATTACTTTTTTTTCCACCAGAAATGTGACATTAACATAATTCAACACGTTGTGGTGAATCGATACACGAAGACAGAAATGATGCTATCTGTCCGTTAGAAATGCACCCATTCAGCTCACCGGACTGGCACGGCTCACTCACAGCAGGAGACCTGTCCTGCTAAGCTTCTTGCACACAAAGGAGAGAACCTCGTTGCCTCTATTATTTCTTAGCCAATCATGAGACTGCATGTTACAGGCTGACTTAGCCAAGTTAAGTAAAAAAAACTCCACAAGCACAAGAAAAATACCTCAACTTCAGAAACTATAAAATGTAAAAATGCAAGCTTGCATGTTGCAAACGAGAGAAGACCTGAACATAAACAGGTAGTTTTCTGAGGTTTTAGATTTATGTCATCATTCTGACATTTTTTCATATAGAACATATGCTGAAAAGAACTTAACAACTCTATGCAATCTCGCAACAGCCATGCCATTCATCGCTATGACAGGACACTGTTCGTCTTTATATAACAGTAGTAATAGTATATAATAATAGTAATAGTAGTAGAAATAATCAAGGCCTTTGAAAGAAGTCCAGCAAACATGACCAACTCAAGTCATAACGGCAATTTAATAAAATAACGTCAAACAAACCAAAACGCACAAAGGAAACCAAACCAACCGAAAAAACAGGAAACAAATGGGAAGTGAAAAACTGGCAGATGAGAGCATACAGAGGGAAAAAATCTTAAATGATAATTTAACAAGGAAGAATTTATCATCTCATAAAAAATCTGATTCAAGATTATTAGTAATTGAGCAAAAAAAAAACCAACAACTTATTAGTAAAAAAATTAGATCTTATCTTTGTAAACAAAAATTTAGTCATGATGTTTGTGTGAAAAAAAGACTGAAACTGCTGCAGCTTTACAGATGTGTGGCTGTTGGTGTAGCCATCCACGTCTGAAGACTAAGACACACAAAATCAGCAACAGTTTCCAGAAGTGCACAAAAACATGCCTCTAACAGTTTCTTATCAATGTTTAATTCTAGTTTTAATTTAAAAACAGTTTTATTACCTGTGCCAAGAAGGTGGATGATCATCTCCCTCTTATCTGCAAATTTATGGAATAACGACTGGATGGATTTTTCTCAAAATAGATCTTGCTCTAATTTACATTCCAATCAATTTTGAGAGCAATCCAGATCACCATATGGATTCAGGAAGTTTTTAAGATATTCTTTATCAAAAATTTCAGTAGAAGTTACTTACAGGTGTTACTGACCCCGGATCCCAGCAATATTCTGGAACCATCCGGAGGGGTAAAAGGGGATATTTGGAATTTTTCTGACTGCAAGAGATCAAACTAAGATATAAACATACAACAAACACACCAATATAACCAAGACACTGTGGATCCATCATCAGTGTATCTAGGAATCCAATAAAATAAACATATAAAATGCTTTTCTTGTTAAACGTTGCAGCTGTTTTTAGATTATAACTCATTGCATACATTCAGCTTGTTTTACTTGAAGTAAACAATGTTAGAAATATCTGCATGAAAACCCAGATGCACAAAATGTCTCCACATAAGTCTGCTTGACACATAGATGCAGCATCAGTCTCACAGGAAACCTCTTTAAAAATATGTTTGATTTGAGTGAATGAATGATAAAAAGAATGGTAAAATTAACTAAACAAATATGTTTATAGTTCACTGGCAGGTCCAACATTGCACTTAAAGTAACGTTTCATCGATTTGTTTTAATCCTAACCGAGAATAAAACCAAAAGTCCATCCATCCATTATCTGCACCACTTATTCCAGTGAAGAGTGACAGTCCAAGCCATTAACAGGTAAGAGGTGAGGTCCACCCTGGACTGGTGGCCAGTACATCACAGGCCCACAACCAAAGGTTTGTTCTGTAATTATTTTTTACATGAAGCTTAAATTACACATGACTGAGTGATTCCTGACTGCAGATCCAGAAAAGTCCAAATTAAGCATCACCTCATTTAACTCACAAAGCTGAAAAAGTATTTCATAAAACATCTCAATTTTAATTGTACTTTTTAACCAAAAGGAACCACAAAAAAAGAGTTTTAACAATTTCACAAGCCAGGATTTTCTAAAACCTTGTTCAAAAGAGAAAAGAAATGCGATGAAGGATTGGTTGAAGAAAGCCGCCGCGAGGCAGAGGAAGAGGGGAGACAGAGATAGATAGTGAGTAATAGAGATAAGGCATGAGCAGTTATGAGTCAAACATGAAGACGGGGATAGCAGGGGAAAGACAAAAAGAGGAGCGAGAGAAATGATGAAGCGGAGAACACAATGGGAAATGAGAGACGAAGGTTAGGAGGACTTTTTGAAAAATTATCCAAATATCAGAGAAACTATGAGAGAAGCAGAAAGATGATGTGAGAGGTCAGTGGGTGTGAGGAGAGGACACAGGAAGCAAGACAAGGGTTGTTTGGGTCTCATTTGAGCTCATTAAAGTTTGAATAGTCATTTCTCTCTCTGCCGGGGAACATCGCTTGCATACACACATCTACACACACACACGCACACACACATATCTGCATGCACACACAACCGTTCAGACAGAGCAAACACAAATATCCACACATGCAAATGCAAACTCATTAACTCATACCATGTCCAGACATCTACCGCACAATTAGAAACTAGCACACACTGAGAATGGTGTGTGTGTGTGTGTGTGTGTGTGTGTGTGTCTGTGTGTGTGTGTGTGTGTGTGTGTGTGTGTGTGCGTGGGTGGGTGGGGTGGGCGTGATTACTGGGCAGACAGCTTCCCAAGGTGGATCTTTGAAAATGGCTGCATTCGGGTGAGCTGTGTCAACACTGACTGCTGCTGCAGCTCCAGCTGAGGTTGACAGACTGAAACACACACAACACACACACATGCAGAGCGACAGATTAGTGAACGCAGGGAAGGAAAAAGGAGAGATGAGCATAACTAGAGAAAGCTTTTTAACAAAGAGAGGAGAAATTAAAAGGAGTGAGTGAGAAAGAGGTGAAAGAAGATAAAGAGAGGGTGATGGATGAGAGAGATGGATGAATGGGTGGAGGATGGAGACATATTTGATAGAGATTGACAGCCTCCTTTATGGGGGATGGTGAATAAACTGGTGCAGTGGTGTGGAGGTGGAGGGGATGAGGGGGTGTCAAGTAGAGAGAGTGATAGAGGGAAAAAAGGAGTGAGCGATGGAGGAAAGGATGTAATGAGAGATGCACTGTCTCTTCGTAATCAAGCCATAAAGGAGAGCTGGAGCGAGGGGTGGGTGGGGGGGGGGGGGGGTGAGTGGGTTCTGAATGAGTCAATCATGATTAATCAAGACGCTTCTTGCTCTCAGTCTCTTTTTGCTGAGACTCATCACCATTACACATACACAGACACACACACACACACACACATCTCGGTGCGGGCCTTGTGCATTCCCATCAGGACTACACACACGACACACTTTAGTTGAATTCAGTTTAGAGGCCCACAGACTTGGCAGCAAACATTAAGTTCCCAGAAAGATCTGTTGGTTTTCCCCAATCTAAGAAGTGTCTACACACAAAGTTTAACACATGTCATGAGGGGAAAATACACAACTAAAAGAAATGAGTATGTCAAGAAAAGCAAGAAAAACAGAAAATTGTGACTGGAGATCCAGATGACATGGGCTCGTAGCCATGGAGCTCTAGCATGCTAGCATTAGCATCATCCATGCTGAAAATGAAGTTGGCCGTTTTTGTAGCAGGAAAGAAGAACAGAGGATCTTTCAGAAGGAATTCGGAAAAGATGGCAATATCTGGTCTAGAAAGTAAAAATCCGGCCATGTTTTTGGATCTACCTGTACATGACTGGGCCAGATTTGACAAATACCAACTCGAGGATGGAAAAAGCAAAGAACCGTGTGTCAAAGCAAGGTCGAAGTGCAGGGTCGCGAACACTGCTAAAAACTTAGCTGAATATTTGGGCCAAAGTACAAGATATGAAAGGATTTTTTAAGAAAATAATCTAGACATTTATCTTAAAACCCCAGAGGGAAAAGAATAGAAAAGGGAACAATGAAAAGGAGTTCTTGGAACATTATCAAACCGTAGCTATTGTTTCCACACATTGATTCATGGATTTAATGTTGTCACAGGTCACTCAGTTCAAGTCCTCTGCGACACGCCGCCGCCCCCCCGCCCCAATACCCAACGAAAATCACATTAGGAGTTAGGAGCTTAAAGGAGAATGACACCACACTTCCAGACCTGTAGGACTCAAAATATGAAGCTCACCACCAGCATCTTCAAACAGATGCTGATTAAAGTTGTTGCCTAGAACGACTTCAGTTCAATCCTTTATTATTACCAATAAGTGGTAATAATAACTTCCTTTTTAAACAATACAGCAGTGAAGGTGGATGTTGCCTGGTTTTCTGAAGATTGCTGCGAGGTGGTAAGAAAAGAGCCTGGGGGAGTGCTGCATTACTTGTGCAGCCATAATGAAAGGGGGGGGGGGGGTGCTTTTTTAACAGTAAGAGTATAAGTCATGTGGGAGTGGTGGTTTTTAATTTCAGTACAGTAAATGTCTGTACAAAACCGCTTCACATATGTGCTTACTTATGTGAAGAAGACCGCAGTGAGTTTCCATCTGTAAGGCTGCTTATTGATCTACATGCAAGCAAATAACTCACTTCCTGTTCTACAGTTTGGTTCTAGATCTGGTTGTTTTTCCAGTGCGTTTTCCTTCTTTTTAATATAAATAGTTTTAGGCAATGCTGATGCCTGAGCTGGGATCCAGACACACCAACCCAAAGCCAGCATAAAAACTCTTTTTATTGTGGAAGTTAGAGGGAGAATCTATTCTTTCATTCGTCGACTGTCTTTTCAGATTGTGTTCACTTTGTCGTTGGTTGGTGAGAGCAGTGCAGTAGTGGTCTTTTGGCTTGCATATAAAACAAACATAGACAAATATTCTTTTACCAATTACTAAAATAAGGAATATCCCGTCTCTGATGTTTGCCATTCAATCTATTGTTGATTTGATTTGAAGTGTTTATTTTGAATGTATCAATAAAAAAAAACATGTTGGATGCTAATGCTTGATGCTAACGTCTGTTAGCAATCTACATATAAATACATATAACTGAACATACATATACATATATCTGCTTCTGTATATACATACATAGACAAATAAATTAATAAATAGACAAATAAATGATAAAGACCAAATACCCATGTACACATGTATATAGTATAATAATATCATTGCATCTCATTTTAAACATTTTATGTCTGGACAGCTGCAGTGTGAATCTGTTCCATAATCTCCCCTCCCCAAAACCTTCTCTGGCTTTTCTATTAAAGTAAATAAGTCGTGGAACAGTTTCCCATTAAATATAATCTCCTTCATGAACAGTGAATCATTTCTGTGTTTATTAGTAATAGGTTATTTTCTTACCTTTGAACATTATTTGAGTTGATTGATACCCCACAATGTTGGTAAATCTGAGTAAATTTGGTTAAATTCTATCATAAGGGAAAGTGTTCCCAAAATTTGAACTAGTAATGTCCCAACAGAGCACTTTCCTCCCAGACTGCAGGTCTACTTGTGGTTCCAAGAGTTTCTAAAAGTATTAACAGAAACAGATTCTTCACTTTGGGTTTGGAAAGCAGACACTCTTTCTACATTTATGTTTAGTGATAAAGCTTTCCTTTTGGACTATATAACTAGGGCTAGTTTCTGTGTCAATGAGTTCTTCTTTTAGTTAAGATTACCATCAGATGTACAGGGTAATGGGAGACAGGAAAACCTCCAGCAGAACCAGACTCATGAAGGACAGACATCTGCCTTAAGCACTGAGGGTTGAGAGGAGAGGAGGGGTCAGCAGAGATTGTTACTGTAACCCAGATATGTCTGCTAAATAAAAGAAAATAGAAACTGCACTGACAACCATCATTTAATGCAGTTATACATGAGGAAAAAGAGTGAAACAGAGCTCTGTGCATCATGGCATGTCCCCCGGCAGTATAAAGACCTGCAGCAGCACACCCAGACCTTCTTTTTTAAGATGAATGTGTAAACAGAATTATAATGAACTGGATTATGTGATCAGTTTGATTGGATTAAACTAAACAAAAATAGCCTGAATTGATTAAAACTGGATTCAACAACAACTTTGTTGTAAATTAGCATTGTACAAATAAAGCCGACTGGAAATTTTTCATTTTTATTTTCTGAGAATATGAATCAATTCACAATTAAAATAAATGATCAACTAAAAACTTAATACTCAATATACAAGCATTTTTTCTGTAGTTGGTGACACTCGTCCTGTTTTTTCTCTTGCTGCTCGTGTTTTGCATAAACAGAATCTGAACTGTAACTTCTGAACAGCATTTCAACTCAAGGGATCAACTTGCAAAATTCTAAAATTAGTCAATTTATGTATTACAACATTAAACAGATCCGTTCAGTAATTGCACCTAAAATGAGGGTCAATATTAATCAGTTTAAGGACTAAAATTTTGACACCAAGAAGTTAAAAAGCTTATTAAATTTAAAAGTAAAATTTACTCCAATAAAGGAGAAAAATGTGCTTATTAATTAATAATTAACATAACTTGTCATATTTTTTCATTTCTTCTCCAAAATATTAGAGAGCTGTTGTCGTTGTTTTTAACTAAGCGATAAATAACCTAACAGGGCAACACTGGTCTTAAACAGTGTTTCCTCTCAAAATGGTCTTCCTGTCCTAACATGCAACATGGCGTGACAGTTTCATGTTCTGTGTTTTGTGAAACTGATTTATTCTGGTCTAAGTGCTAGATTGTGCTGTCAGCGATCTGTCATCCAGCAGAAAGAAGTCAAACAAGTCCTGCAGCGAAACAGTTTACTCTACACTTACATCCTGTGTATTTAGGAAAGGGCAAGATGAAAAAATGCAATAAATCACATCATTAGCTTGAATTTAATTATATGTGTATCTAATAAGCCATTTCAAATTAAAGAAAATAGCTGAATATGTCTATGTTTTGCTCTCAAGCTTATGCTGCATTCATAGCAAACAATAAGGAGCTAGAAAAGTTTTTAAGATCAGACCTCCAATCATGAGCCCAAAAGATCAGAACTTAACTCAAACTAAATCACATGAAACATCATAGATCTAACAAAGCAAACAAGCTGATAAAACCCCGGACACTAATGTGTTTTCATTGGTTTTCTACTAAAAGGGCACAGAGGAATAAGCTACACTGGAGAATCATTACTAGCAGGAATAAATCCTGGTATGGTTTTGTGTGCAAGACTGTAGCACTTTTTTATAAATCTCAGCCCCAATGTGCTCTGTAGAAACCAGCAGAGGAGAGAAAGCTCATCTCCTCTGCTGCTGCTTGTGAAGAGAGTGCGAATCCTCAGACAGAAAGGGGGGAAAATAGGGCACTTTCATATTTATTTAAGTGTCAGATCCAGTGCTGTCTGTAGGGAGAAAGAAACAGAGAGGAAGGGAGGAAGAGAGGAGGAAGGGCTGCAACCACAGGAACTCACAGGGCTCACAAGCCTTCCTCTGTCTTCTGTATCGCTCAAAACACACACGCAATCATGCACTTACACACACACACACACACACTTCTGGCTACATGGGCTCAGTGGAAAAGCAAACAGAGTAGCACACACACAGAGGAGGAAATAAGAAGGAAAAATCAAGAAATGATGTCTATCACACAAACAAAAAATGTAGCTGATGTGAAATGACTTGCTTGTGTGTGTGTGTATGTGTGTGTGTGTGTGTGTGTGTGTGTACTACATACCAAAGACTCCATGCTAAGAGCAGAGCCAGTAAATAGGGATTGTGTGCAGGTACTGAAAAGGTCATGGTCTGCTGTCACTGAGATGTAATATCAGTTCTTAGTACTAGCAGTCCAGAATAGATAAACCCTCATCAATGCAGTTCAAAGAACAGGAAGCTCCCTGTCCAGAGTGTCTCAGACACACACACACACACACACACACACACACACACACACACACACACACACACACACACACACACAGAGGCACGAATCCCTCAGTAATTACCAGCTGGTTTCAGGCGAAGGGAAACGTAAATCAACACTTCCTCCTGGTGGATCTGATGGGAACTGCATTCAGATTGACCATCAAGTCAATCTGGCTGGATCTGTTTTAAAAAAGATCCAGCCATTATCTTCACTGAGAGATGGCCAAACAAATCCAAGATGCGTAACTCATTTATATGTACAACTCTAAACTCTAAACACAGAACCCATCAGAGCAGCTTCATTATGACAAATGTCTTGTAAACCCAAGTTTGGGCTTGAAAATCAGACTTTTTTATGCAGACATGATGCATTTCATATTGGTATATCTGACCCATCACAGAATAAAATCAAAATGTACTAAACTGCTCTCGTCTGCTGAATGAATGCAGCTGCTAATATCTGCCAAGCTGCTATAAACTGTGTTAAATGTTCTTATTGTATTTGGATGCTTGAATATAAGCCCTCTGATCATTTACTTGCTAAAAACATGAAGATCGACACAGCTCAATTAATTATTATCATCTTTTAAAGCCCTGCTTGGCTCTAGTGGCCTTAAACATACAGTAAGTAGACAGAAAAGCGTGACATGCAGCAAAGGGCCCCAAGCCAGGATTCTGACATGTGATTATATTCAGATGCTGTATCGTCTCTAAATAAGTCAGCCACTCATCCAGTTGAACTTAATACCACAGCAGCCCATCTACAGATAAGGACAAAAGAAGAGTAGATGTCACTCTAATTTCATTTCATTTTATTATTAACAATCTGATGTGTATGGACTCTTAATGGCGATAGAATTTTACTAGCATCATGCTCTAGGGAGGTTTGGCTGCCAGTGGAACTGGGAATTTAGGGAATAAGAATAAAAGCATGTCAAGAAAGCACTTCCAAACTGCTGATATCTGGGCCTTAAAAAAAACAGCATCTGAACGATGAGGAAGAGAAGACGCGGCACAAGAGGACTGTTCTATATGTAGCTGGATTGTCTGCAAAACTTGAAAGGATCTTCTCCAAACATAATATTCAGAAATTGGTCCTGAAAGATAACACCCCCGAGCACAAGGGGAGCAGCGTTGTGGTTCAGTGCAGAGGGACGTGCTGACCGCAAACTGAACCGGTGCAGCACAGAAAAGCAGCTCTTCAAAAGAATCAGAAGTCCACCTGCATCTCCAGGATAAGGAACAGTGATGTGCATATTTCAGACAAGCAAAGCAGATGGGAGAAGAGAGAAAGGAAAAACCGACATTACAACACCTGTACTGCAGGGTTGACTCTCCTTCAACTCTTTACCAGTCCAGCCGTAAGGAAGTGAAACCCCATATTGATCCTCTGTGCTGCACATGTAGCAGTTTCACAATAAAGCTGACTTTGGCTTTGTTAGTTCATAAACTAGAATATAAATTCAGTTGTTTTTAATTGTGTTTACATTTTGCACCTTATTCTGGATATTTGTGCCAATGTTGAACAAATTTGTGGGAAAATCGTTACATGTATTTGACATGTTTAACACATCCTTATATTTTTTAAATCTGAAGCATTTGATTGGTTAATGAGTTTAATAAACCAGCATTTGTGGCACAGAGTTAATTACCTCTGGTTTTACACTGTTTTAAAGCCAACTATCTTAAAACTCTTGCTGGTTTTGATGGCACACTGGCATTTATTATTCATATTTCTGGAGCTTTTTGTTGCCCGAGGCTGAGAAAATGTACCTCACGACTCTTTTTTCCCCTTTGCAGGTCAGAGCATCACGTTTCAATCTATGGCACCATGTCACATGCTAGCAACGGGAAAGTAATGCACTCGCAGTTGTGAACCTTCAACAAAGATGATTAACCAAAGAAACCAAGACATTATCAGAGAAAGTGATAAAAAGAATAAGTGAAAACAGAGATAAAGAAAACATTCTCACTAGATTGACTTTTACTGGCTAGTGCAGGTTTAGAAAAGAGACAGGATGCAAGAAGTATCCTGAATTAGCATCCATTACGGAGTGCAACTGCAGAAGTCTGCTGCAGTTCGGTAGAAGGGCTTTTAAGGACACATTCACATCAGTCTGCTTCCTTCAGGGTTACTGCCAAGCGCTCCCAGTCCAATTCAAGTGGACCAAATACAGGAAGTGGACTACAATACAACACACACCAAAGGTAAACACAACCAACACACACCTGTGTGAGATAACAGACGGCTCTGAACGGGAGAAAAAGCTTACGATCAAACATGGAAGAATTTGATCAAAGTTCTGATAGAAATCTGATCAACCAAACCTCCAGGATCTGATGCAGCTCTGTGGTTTGCTGCCTCTGGTGGAGAGTGAAACATGTTCTGTGAAAAGGTCCGACTCATTTGGGAAGTGCAGCACGAACAGTCTCGATCTGGATCCAAGTCCCCATTTAGACCGAGTCTAGCACACAACCCTGATGCGAACGCACGCTGAAGATGATTCATGAAATACTTGGTTGAAAGAGAGACCAGTGACATTCAATGAGATCATTATGACAAGTTCTGCAAGTCAAAAGAAGAACGAAGATGCTTTTTCATGATTTGATTGACTTTATTTGTAAGGCACAAGAAGTCCTTCCTTACTGCAGAACATTTCATATCATTTATAGTAAATTTATGCTGTAGGTTTTTTTTTATTTTGATATTTTCTTTTTTGTGTGTGTGTTTGTTTAAATGAAGCTATGATTTCTGACACAAAACATTTTTTTTGTCAAAGTACACACTTTTAGTTTTACATTATACACAAAATAAGTATTTAAAAAAAGACTTTTACAAAGCTCAGAATGCTTACAATGCTTCACGCTATGACAGCAAGTAGTTGGGGGAAGTGGGGTGTGGATGTAAAAGGGGAGTGGAGGAGGAAGAGCATAGGGTAAGAAAGGAGGACATGGAAAAAAGAGGGATTTAAAAAGAAAAAATAGTCATCATACTGCAGTTTCTTCCTGGTGTCACATCGGTTTTGTAACACAACAGCACGAGAATCATCCAGGACAGACAAGAGAAGATGCAGCCAAATACACATAAAGCTTTCTATGTATAACGAGCGCCGCCAACTACTCGAACAAATACATAAAGTTTCATTTGTATGCTTATAACGTCAGCTTTGTAGTTCTCCTACTAGTTTATATCGAGTACTATTCAAACATAAAGGAAAGGGGGAAGAAAAAATCAAGTGCCTTGATCACAAAAAAAAATCATTTCTAGAAAGAGATCAATCTCATGTATCTGCAAACATGCATCAAGGTGTGTTTCATTTCGTTTACACATTCTGCTTATCACTAGGACGAGTGCAGTATGTAGCTAGATACAGACGGTTTGTGACTAGATGGAAGTACGACGTGCCGCGGGCTTAATTCACAAGCAGAGTAGATGTTGGCTTCAGCTGGAAAACAGCAGCGCATTTCATCTGGTTTATCAGTGACCACTTTATATATACAGCTGCTTACGCACACCTTGTTTTGTACACACAAATCTACACAACAATAGGCTTCCTCTTCGCCGAACTGTCAGAATAGAGTGTGTTTTAAGTTTGGTTTAAACTGTGAGGAAATGTGCTTAATCGTCGCGGATAGAGAGCATGTTTCAGTTCAGCCACGAGAGCAAAGAGATGCGTGTGTTGCTGTAAACACAAACTGTATTTACATTCATACACACAGAAAGGGTTTTACAATTTCAGCTCCAAGAAATATTAAAAAAATGAAAAAAAAATCTTTTGTTTAGTGGTACAGATCTTTTACTGTAGGTCAACAGCATATCCAGGGCCCAAAATCAACACCTGCCAGATGCCAAAGGTGGCATCTGGATAAATTCCAATCAGTGGCCGGGTTGCAATCAGGTGAATAAAAATGTTTTATGTGTACTGGCTGAGATAAATGTGGTTTGGGAATAAATGTCAGAACAACTTGAATTTGGCTGCTTTCTATTGAACTATCTGAACCCCCCACCCTGAAACCTGAACACACCACATAAATCTTGTACCAGTATTTGTACAGAGGGGCAACAGAATTATTAGGCTCAGTTCTTCCCAACTTCTACTGGACTTCGGGCTTATTTCTGACATCGCTTGTGTGAGCGTGGTGGGTCTGTCACAATGAGGGCGGCTCTTTTACTTTGCTCATTAAAGCAGCTGTGAAATCCACTTGTGCTTCATCTGAGGGATTTACATGAAAATAACCATGTTCCATCATGGAGTCCTACTTCGTGTCCGCGTGTACGCATTAAAACGCTGGATATTTTAATCTGACAACTGACGAATGTGTGTTGTGAATTGTAATGTTCAGTATTTAACATGGCAATGTTTTTGTTTCAGGCTGAAATATGCCGCTCGGTAAAACGGACCGTTACAGAGACCAGCATAAACCAGATTAATGTCCCCAGTCTGGTGTGTGTACATTAAATTTGCACACTGAGTGGATAACTAAGCCTTTCCCCTGTGCGGATGCCATCATTTGGAGCCTGAAACTTCAAGTACACACACTGCCCTCTGCTGTCAAACCCCCCCCCCCCCCACTCCCTCCCACTGTCTGCTTTGATATTTGTGCACATTAAACATGAAAAATATGAAGGGAGGGAGGAAGAGTGAGTTTGTTTCACCCCTTTTTCTTGCACATTGTGCTACCTCAGCTTTTTTTTAATGAGGCGTCTCAGTTTAAGGAAGTAGCTGAATTCATCCAACAACAGGGCCAAACAAGGACCACAAGTCAGATTACAGCTTTAACAAGGTGCCTTTTCACTCTCAAAAGAAATTTAGTAGATGGAAGAAGCAAATCAAGTTGGTTAAATACTCCTGAATAGGACCAGATATGAAGCTAGGAAACTTTTTCCTTTCTCTCTGATTTAAGACAAGTCACTATTTAAAGCCCACTTGTAGCTCAAAATGAAGCCATGCAATCTGAAATGCCACCAATATCCACAACGCTGTAAAATGTTCCCCTAAGAGGACTCAACATTTGTTTTCTCTAATACATTTATAGCTTTTTAAAACTGTTTTAACACTAAAGCAGTGCATTTAGTCTTACAGCTCAATCTTGTAAGGGCCGGAGGTGGAGGGGACAGTGGGAGGACAAGAGTGAGGCATGGGGGAGGAACCTAGAACTATACAGGTGTAAATGAGAGCCAGATCAACTGAATGGTCCCGATCAGAAATATCACCTGGAAGAATGGAGCTTAAAGTCAACAGCAACACTGCATTTGCAGGTAAAACACATCATACACAAGAGGTCATGTTGTGGATATAAAAAGAAAGGCAGATATAGAAACAACCTTATTATTGTAAATATGATAAGATCAGAGTGCCACAGCTCTTCCAATAATGGGATTAGTTGGTGGTGTGTTGGGCGGGGGGGCTGTGATGATGCCATAAAAGCCCATGTTGGGTAGGTCAGAGAGAGGGAGATCTGGTGGGGGGAAAGGCTACAGGGGCAAAGGAAGCTGAGATCTGGAGATTCAGGTCTCTGGATAAAAGCAGTGCTGAAAGGGGGAGAGGGTGGGGGTGGGGGGGACCATCTAATCAGACTTGTCTCCGTCTTCCTCGCGGTGGCTGTCAACGCCGTCACGAGATGCTTTCTCCTCCTTAGCCAGCTGGGCCTGGGAAGCCAGCAGGGAAGAGAGAGAGAAGAGACCGGAGGAAGTGGTGACGGCAGGGAGGGTTGGCTGGCTCAGGCCCAGAGGCAGGGGGGTCATGGGTAGAGCCAGGCCCTGGAGCTGAGACAGCTGGTGAGCCTGGAGCTGCTGCTGCAAGGAACACAAGCAAAACAACTTAGACACAGCAGATAGGTCTAGCACAGCATCACTGCAGGAGAAGCAAAACATGCAATACATAGACATGTATATAAAAAAGATCCCCTGACATGTAAACATCAGGCTGCTAATAGAAAAGCACTGAGTCTGCATATTTTTTATCCCTCCTCTTATACACTCAGCACGACAAAGCAAGTGTTTTAACTTGTTGCCGGACTTTTCTGTACACACTGACAATTATCATCATCTTCCTTTGGTTTCGTTTCCAAAGTCAAAACCCCGAGTTTAAGTTAGCATCTGAAATGTCTGCATTTTCATCCTATCTGCGATATGAGATCCAGTCAAAAGGGACAAAACTGACACCTCCAGCAACAAACACAGGCCCCTGCAGACCAGTACCAACTGCATCCCAACCAGAAGACAGAAGCAAGGCACCTCTGTGATTCATTCATCACAGTGATGGAGCGGCTGAGCTATCAAACACTAGACCCGCGGTAACATGATGGAGTGGATTGACCAGCAAACACACGGCCGATAATGATGAAGAGTAAGCAGCTAATACTAAAGCCACAGATATAAGGATAGGGGCTGATTGGCTATAATGGCAAATTTGTATTGATTTAGCACTTAAGAAGGAAGCTGTAGATCATCTAGAGTTGTTCCAATAAATGTCCAGATTTATCCCGTAGATAGAAGCTCAAACAGCCACAACATCTAAAGCTCATCTCATATTAAAAGTCATCACGATGGACAAAACCTCAGAAAAATGGAAGTCAGAGAGCTAAAAAAAATTAAAACAAATACTAGGAAAGGAGAGCATAATGGACAATACTGAGGGACTGATATTAGAAACAAACTATTTGCAACATTTTCACCTAACTGAAGTAGAAATATTAATCTCCACTAAAGCTCTCATAGTGTCATTTTAGTTCATTTAATTTAATAGAAAACTTTTGGCAACAATCGTAAATGTGAGTTTGGCCTTTATAATCAGACTGTTTTCACATCCTCTGGTTCCTAAACATGTGTACATCATGACTCAGCAGCTCTCATGTTCTATGTTCATGCATTTGATTTGTGATTGCAAGATTTTTTTTTCTTTTTGCAAAGCCAATCAATATGGTTAATAAAGTAAATAACAGAACTGATCATCTGGATCAATATTTTTCAGATGAGACAGGCCTTGGATCGGGACTGGAACAGCGTACCCTTATGATGGAGTTCATCTCTGGAGGAGTGACCTGCTTGGCTCTCTCTATAGCTGCCAGGACCTGCTGCTGGTGCTGCAGACAGAGAGAGTGTTTGATGGAGAGGAGGGGGGCTCTAAGGGGGCTGCCCTCTGCAGAAACCAGACATTTTAACTTTGCAGGAGCGGATCAGTTTCTCATGAAATTATGACCTGGAGCGCTTTGCTTTATGCCCCCCCCATTAACA
>JBAMHX010000016.1:17401777-17425737 GCA_037177515.1 Pseudomugil tenellus | reverse complement strand
TCCAACATAGTCTTAGAATTTTTAACAGGATTTATTGACTATAGCATCAGCCAACCTTCTGGACCAAGTAGGAGCATATATATATATTGTCCACCATAATACACTAAATACTTCCAGCAAGTCTTTGCCTTAGTAACAGTTACTCTGACAGATTATTTGTGACTTGTTTGTCATCGCTGCATGTATTGATTCACATGCATGGCATTTTTAGTTTTCATAAGACTCACACATGCTGTGAGTGATGCAACTCCAATGCACATTGTGGAAGCTGATGTAGTGCTGATGAGTCTCTGAACCAGTGAGCGAGGTAGTAAAAGGAGGAAACAGGCGATCTAGATCCCTGCATCTGTCACACATCAGCAGTGAGAACAATGACAGACTCATTCACGTGGCACAACTGCTATCTCACTACTAATTGTTAACGATTGACTGCCCAAACAGGTTCTATTATTGCATAATTGGCATTAGATCCCGCACTTTCTTGTGAGCTGCTATGCATATGTGCAATTAAAACCTAACTTCACCGAGCACAAGGCATTTGTGCTAGCTTTTAGGTGCAGCCTAACTTTAGAGACAGCTTGTAGAAAAAACCTTCATAACTATTACAACAAAGCACAACAATTTAGTCTTCAAAGAGCAACCGCACTAATGCTGTTAATTAAGACAACAATCTTATTATAGTGAGCAAATACGAATACATATAGGCATAGAGGAAGGTGTCATCAAACAAAAAGAAGGAAGGAAACAATGTTTTCAGCGACCTTGGAAAATGGAAAGCAGTGCTCGCTTTAAAAATGAGATGGATTCAATTAAAATACATGCAGTTATCCTTCAAAACAAAAGAACTTTCACCTCATTATGGCGACACATTTACATCAGAAAAGCATCCATTTCTTTGATTTTGATTCAACAAATGTACCCTCATAGAAACACACCTACACGCACACACACAGAGAAAAAAGCAACGAGGAAAGATGGAAGAAAAAAAGGGCTGCTTTTCTATGTGAATGTATGTGTGTGTATGTGTGTTCATTGTTAATAAGAGGGCCACCTTCTAGGCGTCAACCCTGTTAATCACCCACTCTGTCTGCAGGGGTCTGGCTCTGTCACTGGAAAACAAACAACACACTGATCTCTCGCTCTCTCTCTCTCACACACACATACACACACACACACACAGCATTGTTGTTCTCTGTTCAATCTCATGCTGACAGTTTGTGTGTTAACGGGTGCGCACACACATTAATCACACACACACGCACGTTGTACTCTTCTCCGTAGCTGCCCACGCGGAAGCTCCCTAAAGTAATTACAGCACTGGGGAAATGGAGGTGCTGCTGCTGGCCGGGGGAGTGGGGCAACCTGATATGCTATTAGAGCAGGAGTGGGGAGGTCGCTATGGGGATACAAGACTGGGCCTGCTACTGATGGAGTGGAAGTGTGTGTGTGTGTGTGTTTGTGTGTGCATGATGTATCTGTACATTGGTTTGTGCATGCATGAGCATGGCTGAAAGTGTGTGTGTTTAAAGCAGACAGAGAAAGGCTCAGCGATATTGAATTTGTAGTGCAATTTTATAGCAATATTTGGAGGTAAATGTAAAGATGGCTACGACCAGAGATCTATCCGTGTCCATGAGTAATTTGATTATAACCCAAATAAAGCCCTGTATATACTCATACATCAAAGTATTATGGTCTCAATTAGGACTGGAACATTTTGGGAAAAATAAAAATTAAAGAATATACAGGGATAAAGGAGGCATTTGTCTTGATTGTACAGCAAGCATAATGCCATGCAAACATGTGATGTATGCTTGGTTATCAGCAAATCGAGAATGGAAGATGAGACTCCTTGAAATGTCTGCTTACCTGATCAATAGATAGAAGCGAGTGGGATGCGACTTGAATGTCAATTGCAACTGTATACAAGCTGTTTCCTCAAAAGCAACACAGATGATTTTCTGAGAAGTCCAGACAATTTAGTCTTACAGCTTATTTCTTAAAGCTTATTTCACAATCACACATCACAGTGGGGGGGCTTTGTGTTGTTGATGGACACTATCGGCTGGAAATAAAAAGAAAGAGGTCCAGAAAAAGGGTCTTCTAAAGCAGCGGTTCCCAACCTGGGGGCACAGAGGGTCCCAAAGGCTTTGACCATTCAGAGCCATTGTGATTAGTGTCCACAAAGACTAGTTAAATTGTATCTGATCACGTTCATTTTTAATCATCTGGGGCCTCATTTATAAAACTTTGCATAGAATCACTACTAGAATTGTGCTTAGCGAAAAAAAACCAACTAGTTGATACACCAAAGTAATAGTCTGATCAAATAAACATTGCGTACGCTCAGACCTGTCATTTTAATGATACAAAACATTCGTACATAACTGTAAGAACAAAACTGTAAGAGCAAAACTCTCCCCATCTTCGTCCTACCATAGTCTTCAGGAAATGTGCAAGCACATCCATTTTGACACATTATGATCACGTGACATTACACTCGTGGCGATATTTGTATACCTACTCAGTAATTACTGGGATTCTGGACACCTTCTCACGATTGATGTGGATTGGATGTTGAAATATGTATTTATGGAATAAATAACTCAGTTTTTGGGCATGTATATAATAATCAGTTTTTTCGCATTTTAAATTAAAAAACACAAAATCACAAACATAATGTTACTACGCCAGGTCCAAACTTGGCGGAGCGGTACGCTCTCTTCTGCGTCTAGTTTATTTTTATAAATCCCAAAGTTTACATAGTAACATTCCTACGCAAATTTCAGGCCCGTTTTTTGTGTAAGCAAGCTTTATAAATGAGGCCCCTGGACATTATGTTCACGTAAAACTGGCTTTTTGGTAGCCTGAAAATACAAAGCTTTTAAAACATTTCACAGAATTAATTGGGGGGAGCATCAAAATCTTCTATACAATGTTTCCGCAGATGTATCCTTAGTCACCAAAGAAAAAGAAAACTAACATGTGCTGAGGTGCTTGCTTATTAGCACATCTGCTAGTAATTAGTGAGCTGGTTCAAAAAAGTATTTACATTAAGTCCAGAGTTTGGTTTGGACATTTTCATTGCATCTGTAAAAGCAGCCGAACTTGTTCACAACGACAAAAACATTGATTTCATACATAAACAAGGTCTATGCCGTCAGAAGTAACGGCTAGGGGAATATCCCTGGACGCCCCCAACCCTCGAAATGACACAATACAATAATATAAAACTGCACATGTTCAGTCACAAAACTCCACCTGGTGTGGAAACTTTGAACCAGCCCAGTATGGGATGAAAACAGGATGCATCCTGAGGTCATTAACTTTAATTTCCACTTTATTAAAGGTCAATGAGACAAAAGGTTCCAGAGATATTGGCAAAAATCAGATTTTTCGTGCATAAAGTGCCACTTGGTGGGGGAAACTATAAATCCCAAAATTGCAAAATTCGACACATTGGGACCTAAACAGGTATATGTAGTATTAAAATGACATTGTAAAAATTGTTGAAGTTTTTGCGCACATACAAGGGATATCCGGGGGCAGTTGGGGTGAAACCATAATATCCCTGACTCTTCAGAAATATAGCTAATATATGAATAAATTAATAAATGCTACATTCATACTACTCTTTTTATAATACCAAAAACATTTGAGATGTTAGCAGCTGGCTGGAAAGCCTGAAGTCTTGAGCAAATAAAGTGGACATTTGCTTTCCTTAAATGTCAAATATCGGTAGACGAGTATAGATTGGAATCAAAGTGGATTTGTGACAAGTGGTCAGAGAGACACATGGTTTCCATGACACTTCTCCAACAGGGACACCAGCCGGATTTCATTTGATCTTGTTCCTTTCTTTTCTTCTGATTGTATTCACACAAAATCGAGTCACAGCAAAATTATGTTAACCGTGAAACCAGCAGCTGAAGATTAATCATAATTACGATGGAATTCCTCTGTTGCATATCAGCTAAATAAAGCACAGTTACATTACATCCTAATTAAAGGCTGCGATGCATTTATGGATCAAAGACGATGACATCTGGCAAGAAATGTGGTTTCCTGATATTTCTACATACATCTCATTCACATGTCAGGAAAACTGATGAATACAAAGTATTAGAGAATACAAAATGTCTGCAGTTTGGTTGTACATCAGTGTGGGATTTGTCAAAAAAATTGAAATGAAGAACGCCAGTAAATACTATAGTTGTGTAAAGACAGGAAACAAAAAATGCAATCACAGATTAAACTAAAGAGCCAAATCCAACGTGCAGCTAGTAGACACGCTAGTTGCCTCTTTATTTTGGTTTCTTACATGTTTTTTCCATCTACCCCTGATTAATAATAAAGGAATGAAGGAAATTAGGGGTATGATTTGGCTTGATGAATGAAGCCGTGTGATTGGCTTTTTCTCTTTACTTTTTGTGCATTTCTAAAAGAAAAGAATCCACTGGTAAAGTAAAACACACAACATGTGTTCCTCATCTTAAATCAGCTCTCTTTGTTTAAAGCCAGTGAAATGTGAGAGGTGTTCAGGCAAACAAGATGTTTATCATTGCTGGTTTCACTGCTGGGTTCATATTTGTCGATCACCACAGAGCTACGTTACGAATGGTCTTCCCCGTATTAGGAGAATAACAACTCCTAATGTCTCTGCACACAGACTTGTATAAACAATGATTATCTAATTAAAGAAAATGGGCTTACTCTTCTGGTGGCTGAGGCATGATGGAGAGATTTATGTCTCATCTGCTCCATTATTTTGTCACACTTTTTATAAGATTTTTATTCTTCCAACCAGCTATCGTGTCAAAGTTACATTTTTTGTGCTCAAATGTTCTATCTTTACACATGTATTTCATTTTACACTGTTTAACTTTTTGGTTGGCTTTTAGTTCATAAAGTAAAACAAATGTGGTGTAGTTCTATTAAGAGCATCTCCCAGTAAAACATTTTCAGTTTATGAAGTACCAGTATGATGGCTTGCAATCCCATCCCATCATACTGCATACGAAGAGGAAAAGACCAACCATCTTAGAATTTTACAAGTAAAATGACTGTTTACACCGTGGACCAATGTAGCTATTACACACTTGATAGACTGGACTTATAACAAGACAAAAATAACATGAAGCAGTACCAAGTTTTATTCTGCTCCACAGAGAACTACGAAGAGAGAACAAATATCAAACACTGATGAAAACCCTCAATTTTCCTCTCACTACTTTTATAATATCAGTCTGTGGGCTAGAAAACATTCTGCTCAACTTTTTCCTGACCATCAAAGAAATAAAAAAAACTTGGGTAAGCTAGGTTTCTTTAAACCATGCAAGTGCTCAAACCAGCAGTTACCTGTACTCCAGAAAATTTTATGTCATTAATTGTGCCAAGTGTAAAAGAGCACATACAAAATGTATATACGCCTTCTGCATTTCAAAATCTGCTGTGAATGTCTGAATAGATCTTTGTAGCCAAGTAAGGTCTGCAATTCCTGAATGTGTATGCGAAACTGCGTCTGTGCTGAAAGTGTTTGTGTGTGTCTGCTGGCCTGCTGATTGTGGAGAGAGCAGTGCGGCGGCGCAGATTAGATGAGATTAAAGCCAGTCAGAGGATCAATTAGAGGCAAAACATCAGACAGCTACACAGCTTCGGCCAGCAACAATGAGATTAGCCCTGAGGTGGAGCAGGGTGCAGGCGAGCACATCTGTGTGTGTGTGCGTGTGTGTGTGTGTGAGAACCTTTATGTGTGGAGAGAGATGGGGAAAACAATGGAAATGAAAGGGGGGCTGGGGGGGCATAACATGTACAGTAACTCCAGAGACAAAGAGAAAGTGAGCTATACATATTTTTTAATTCATTTAATCTTTGGTCAAATTTTTTTTGTAAAGTTTGATATCACTGTCTATAAGTTTCAGTCAGCCATCAGCAAAACATCTCTGATGCATATTAAACGCTAAACTATCTCCTTTTTTAATGCACCCCAGGAAATGACATGCATGTCTTATGCATACATCCACACAAGACTAATGAGATTATTTGCCTCTGTCAAAAAGAGAGCAGCAGTATAGACTTACTTAAAAGCTAAGCTGAAATAAGAATGATCCTATTAGATTTCATTTCAAAAGCAAATAAAAGAACTGCTCACCAAGGGAAGCAGAAAAGTGTGTGCATAATAAAAGTATGAGACATAAAGAAAGAGTATGTTTTTTTCAAGAGCTGTATGGAAATGCATGTTTCGATAAGAATCAAGTAGCTATAGATACTGGGACAATGACATCATTACATCTGATGCACAATAAACACAAACACAGGTCAACTTACCATGATATAATGGCGCTGCATTTCTGACTTCTCACTTGCCAACTTGTCACATTCAAGCTTCAAACTGGAGAGAGAGGGAGACGAGAAAGACAAAGTTAGCCCCTGTTTTTCAGCTTGACAGCCTTTCTTTTAAAGCGCTGACACCAGGTGACTTTGCTAACCCCTTCATCATCATTACCTCCACTTTCACCAGTGGCACTTTCATCCTTTTCATCACCGCTAAAACCTCCTCCATCTTCATCTGCGCCCTCATCATTCTCATCATTTCTATTGCCGCTAACATCTATGATATCATCGCCAACTCCACCATCATTACCACCAAAGTTCTCACCTTTACGTGTCAGCAGAAGTGATTTTAGTTGTGTTTGATAAGTGTAGATTCACAGGACAGGCTTAAACTAGTTCTGGTGTGTGCAGAAGAATTAGCTCCGAGGTGCAGAGCTGAGCTTATTCACAATGTCTGTTTGCTATTTCAGAGAAGAAGCAACCAAGCAAGATGTCTAAACGTAGTGTTAAAGGATTCCCCGTCACTGAGGCCCTGCAACAACCAATTAGTGTAATCGTGTTAGCGCTGATGTTATGCTAGGTGACAGGACAAAGAAGGTGTAAACAAATAAGTATTATTGTCAAGTCTTTTTTTAAATTGAGAAAATAAATAAATATAAAACCCAACCCCTTCGTGTTTGACCGTAGCAGCCTGTTGGAACGTACCACTCTCTGAAGGCATCATGTACTTTGAGGAATTGTAAGACTCACCATAATATGCAGACACACATGGTGTGAGGGTTTAGATTCAGGATAAGTCTACAGCTAGTTTGATGGTGTGGGGATATTTATGATTTATGATTGTGCTTCATTCAGATATGCTATCATTTACTATTTATTTTTCTGCTATGGTGGCAACTGGAATGAGATGCAGCATGGGTTAAAAAAGGCAGGGAGATGCCCTTTAAGTTTTAGTACAACAAAGAGCTAAAAACACACCTTCTCACACAGAAAGACACACACATAGAATCTGAGATTCCTGACAAACCAAAGAAAAACAAACAGTTCTTTCACCACCTAGATGCATAAGACCGCTTGTTCCCAACTTCTTCCAGTCATACTGCAGTTTAGAAAAAAACCTAAAAGTCCAGGATGAAAATATACATCGATCAGCCACAATATCAAGAGCACTGAGGAGTGAACAATGGACAGATGTACTTCGGCCTTAGTTTTTATGATTGTTATTCTGACATATACCACGTCTACATGTGGCAGACTGAGAGCACCTCTATGATGCAAACAATGGCTGGCTCCTCTATACCACATAACTGCTTTGCAAAACAAGGCGATGGAGATATGACCAAGTGGAAAGATAGTAGATTGATACCTGTCTTCCGCTGACTATATGCGACACTGAACCCCACGTTGCCTGCTGATGTGTCTATCAGGGTATAAATATGTGTGACAGGTAAAAACTGTATCATTGTTTATTATTAAAATTGTCCTTATTAACGGTCTCCAAAGTGGATGAGCTAGTCTGCCTGATGTCCATACAAAAAGATTATCCAAAACACAAAACGTTCAAAGCACAACATACACATTCTAACCCACTTGACAATGATAATGAAAGTATAATATAGTGCAAAAACAGAAGTGTTGTATGGTAATGGGTGAACGTGTGTCTGGAAAAGTGCTATATATTTATTCCTCATATCTCTACAAATCTTATGCACCCCTCTGCAAACACCAGGACTTAAACACCGGTCCACGGTCAACAGGCTGGTGAAGATACAGAAAATTCCAATTCTGAGGCACATTTGAAGGATTCCCTCACAGGATTCCAGTGAAATCACATTCACTAGACCTGGAGGGATGTGACAGAGAGCTCCAAACTGCTAACAATGCTCAGGGTCCAGAAATGATGCTAGCAGTTGGGCAGATGCTGACTGGGTGAAAGGTAACTGGACTAACAGGATCAAACTATATAACATAAACAACAAAGCACCACAAAACCGTGAGTAATGATGTACAGGTGGAAGAAAAAAAAGGTAAAAAAGCAGAACTGGGTGCTGTCTTCATTATTTTAACACCCAGCTTCATTGTACCACAGACATGTCTTTTCCAGTGGGTAAAATTAATGAACATCAGCATCAACACAACAAAAAGCAGCAAATCTCCTAAATATTTCTGAGCCTGCCGCTGCGTAACAGTAAAATACTACAAGACATATATGTACATTAATTTGGCAACAGCAGAAACTGTGCAGAGCAGAGTATACAGCCAATGCTGTCATAAAGACAAAGGCTGCACCAGTTTCAAGTTGCTGTAAGGTTAATAAGTTTCATCCCGACACCAAACTCAGAAACCATCACATACAGTAAAGCAACACAAACATATGATGTGATGCTATTTTACCTCAACTCTTATGTGCACTGATTTGAAAACAATTTGTCTGTCAGGTCCTCATTCACTACAATCAATTCCTTTAATAGAAGTCCTTGAAGTGATTTTTACAGCTTCTGAAAGTCAATATGACATGACATAACATAACACCAATCTAACTGCTTCCTATATTTTATATTTCAGTGCTGTAGTTGACAGGAAATACTTGTAATAACGTCTATGCACTGCAGTGATGCTCTCCCATGTTTTGCTTATTTCTCGTACCATCACATCTAATGACGCTATAACAGTTTCTGGTGAAAAAAACATCACTTGCTTGCATGAGAAAGCATGACAAGAGAGGTCTGTTGCTCACTTCTATAACATGTGTAAAGACAGTGAGAGCTACTGGAAGGATTTTACTGGGAAAAAGCAACACTCAGTCAACTGGCTTCCTATAAACAAACTCATATCTATGAATGAAAAGGGAATTAGAGAGAGGTTCCTACCATAACTGTACTAGTTATAATAAAATATATGAAGAACTTGGTTCAGTATAGATGTTTGAGAACAAAAGGTCAGGGCACTTTAAAGTTAAGCTGATTATGATTATTCTCACACCGTAATGAATATCAATTTGATGCTGCTGACATGATGGTGATGTATAAGACACTATTTTATTCTGGTCACAATCTGTGTGAGTGCACGAGCAGCCTCCGCTAACCCAAAACATTCCCCTTCACACCTACATACAAAAAAACCTTCCTGCTGTCCCTGTGTATCTGCGTAGGCTATGTAGCAAGTTGTCATGACGACAGGTGTCCTCACTGCCAGCCTACCTTGGATTGGCTCTGTGCCTCCTCTGATTGCTGCTCAGCAGCCCCGGGGTCTGCACCGCTGTTCTAAAACGACACTTTGATGGAGTTTTATTGCCAATTCTTCCGTCTCTAAATCGTTCCTGCTGTCATCTTTATTTTGATTTATGTATTCCCTGATCTATTTATGCACGTGAAATAGGGGAGGGGAAAAAGATAGGGAGAAAAGGGAGAGAGGTGGGGGATGGAAAGAAGAAGACAACGACAGCTACAACGCTCTGTACTATACCCAGGGGAGCGCCTGCGGTACATTTGCCTTTTAAAGTCTTCAGCAACAGACAAGCAAAGCGCACCAGCAGAGTGCTACAAAGCCTCATTTGTGGCAACCCCCCCACCGCCCACCCTATCCCAGCCCTCCTCCTGAGTCAATAGGCACTGTATGCATGTTCTGTATGCTCAGACAAAAGAGGTATTCTTTCAACTGCACCCTGACTCTCTGAAGAGGGTTAAACGGTGCTGCTCACTGTTGTGGGAATAACAAAAGCAAAAGCGAGGAAAAAGACACGAAGGGTGTTATTCCAGCCTCAGAATCGTCCGCAAACAAGAGCGACCAGACCCAAGCAGAGATTTTACTCTCAATATGTTAGGCTTTCATGTGCCTTTTCCTGTCTCTGTGACTGGCTGAGCCAAGGTACTGGAAGGTTTGGGGAGTACAGGTACAGAGGAACAAACCAACCTTCACCGGAAAGAGGATGGGTTTCAAAGACTCCACTTTCACAAAGAGAGGATTGCAGACCCCGTGGCACCTCCCTCATTATAACAGCTATCAAACAAATCAGTGAAGGTCAAACTTTGGATGTACTTCAGACCTCTGATAATGTAGCCATGTTTAAGCAGTACAGTGAAATCTACAGCCAGGGGTGGGGGGTCAATTTAAGCATGAGTCAATAAAGTTCTCAGTGTTGCAGTAGAGGTGATGTATGCAGAACAATAGCACACATGTCTATTTAAATCTTACTACTAAAAATGCACCACAAGTTTATAGTAGATTGTCTGATATTTGCAAACAACTGAAAATAAATTTCTTGAAGGTTTAAACGAATTGGTCCAAACTGTAATGAAAAACAAAACTTTGATTTTTAGCTTACCTTTGATCATATTTTAATCTTGCAGCAGAATGAATTTATCATTTCTCATCAATCTATACACATTTCACAATGAAGGTGGAAAAGCTATTATTTCAAGAGAAGAAAAAAATACAACTTTAGAAGTATTCAGTCTGTTTACATATTTTATTTACTGCTGTACTGAAGTATCTTTGGTAAGAATGACAGCCTTAAGTCTTCTTGGAAATGATTGCCAAACCTCTCCTTGGATGTTGATCCCTAATATTTGTGATAGAAGCATCGAAATTCAACCAGATTGGATGTTAAGATAAACTACTGAGCCTAGACTCTGACTGGTTCTACGTGTTTACTTTGCAGTAAGCTTCATTTTCACGTCTTTTTGTTGACGTGTAAAGATCCCAAGCAGTATGGAAACTTGCATCAGTCAGGATTGCTCTGTGTTTCTGTGTTCATTCCGCCTCTGTTCAGAAAATCTGTTCAGAATGACACTGCAATCACTGGTATGAACGAAGCTGTGTGCCTGGTTAGCTTCACGCCTGAGAGTTGTTCAGGTGCCTTTTAGGAAAATCCCAACAGGCTGTGTTGTGTCTTTTAATGAGGAATGTATCCTGTGATCACTTTCCCATTATAGCTTGATAGTAGAGTATCAATCATCAGGATTTTCTTCCCTTTTTACAGAGGAACAGTATCTCATTGATAGCAACCACTGGCTTTATGGGTACTTTTATGACCATGGCACATTATGATCATTTGGCTGCATGACAGTTTGCTTCCGACCTTTTTCCATTTCTGTAAGTGTCGAAGTGACAGAGTACTGTATGGAAACTGGTGTTGGAAAAAATAATGAATACACTTTAGCTGAGACAAAATAAAATCTGGAAAACTTGACAGGTTCTGAGAATTTTCAGGTGGTGCTATATTATTCCTTAGAGGCAAAATAGAAAAAAACAAGACTTGAGAAAAGCTATATAGGTACAAATATAAAGCTTCTCCAGCTAAGATACTGTGGTATATTTTTTATATAAAAAAAAAAAAAAGAAGTAAACTTGCCAAGACGTACCTGCAAGCGTGTGTGCATGTGTGTGTGTGTGTGTGTGTGTGGTGTATGCCAGGGTTTTTTTTGCACCTGTGGTACTGTGCTTGAAGAAACTGGAACTCATCCTTGATCCTGTCACAGGAGTCAGAGGTTGTGAATTTCAGCTGCTGCGATGAGGCCTGCCAAAAACAAAAAAGAACAAGAGAAGAAACATTGAGAACCAAATGGAGAGCAAATAAAGACAACATGCGGCGTATAACAGAGAAAAGAGGCTGGATGATTACAAATTAAAAACATGAAATCACTGTTTTTGATTTGCCATAGTCCAATAAAAGTGTTACAGAATACATGGTTGTCAAGTACATTTCCACATACATGAGGCCAAGTGCACAGAACTTTGAGCAGACTCTAGTTTAAAACTATGTTCATGCATTAAAAAACACTCCAATATGGATGCCCCTTCTTCCTGCCAGATTTGAATCCTTTGCTATGCACTATGCAATTTACGCTTGCACGCAAGTCTAATGAAAACACAGCCACATTAATTCACAGATAGAGCTCACAACACCCTTAGTTAACATTCTACTGGCAAAACCCAGCCCCCCCACCCCTCCTATTCTGGTACTGGCAGCATTTTTATAATGCTGAAACAGCCACCAGTGATTACTCAGAGCCATTACCAACAATAACTCATGCAGCAAACCTTAACAGAATATTGACTGATGACTACTGGCTGAATCAAACTTATAATCAATGTGTGTTATTATTTCAACAATCTTTATGGTACAAGTCTTAAAATGAAAAGTGCATGTTATAAAACTGCATGAAATTCCCAACTTGCCATATCAAAAAGAGTATCTGTCACTTATACACCAAACTACATTAGAGGTCTTTTGGATAGTCTGGATGTATTATTGGTCCTTCTTATAATTCTGTTCAGAGCACTTCCCCGGGCAGCGAACAGGCTAGTTGTGTGTAACAGAGTGAAAATAAAATCCAAATAAGAGCAAAACCTCATTACTACTCAGCAAGCTACATTATAGGTCAGGTGTCAATTAAAAATAAGAAATACATTTAAAAAAAATATTGTAAATCTGATTGTAGGAAGCTAGCTGCTGCCATTAGGACTGACCAGTTTCTTCCCAAAAGCTCTGTAAAGCAACAAGCGTGCTTCAGGTTGTAGGAAGAATGTAAAAAACTCTTGCAAGGCCATGACAAAGAATAACCTCTGCCTATACACTTAAAATGTCATAAGAAGTGTTGACATTATCTTGCTGCTAACACAAAGAAACCTCCAGTCCACAGGCCTTTGCTCAGAGGGAAACGTCCTCCTGCAAAGTAGAATAACCCTCTCAATTATCTCTTCAGCCAGTTTGGCTTGCACCAAATTTAGCAAAACAATGGCTGGGCTGCATTAGCCTGTGCCACACAGAGTTTGTCAGCATAAGGCACTTGGCAACAGGAAGCTGTGCAACCGACACCACAATGTGTGTGCATGTTTCGTGAGTGTGTCCAGATTGCCCTCTTTGCCAGAGGGCAGTGTTGCTGCTCCAGTTCTGATTCCCTCCCTGTGAAGCGCAGTATGCATATGTTTAAAATACCAAAGTTTTAGTCAACCGCCTGAGGTAGTTAGGGCAAGAAAGTGTAGGTGGATGAAGATAAAACAAAAGCAGACAAATGGAAAGGCTAAAGAAAAAAAAAGCAAGACCCTAATAAACCCAGAATCAAAGCCACAAGATACTGAGGAATTACTTCTTTTTTAAAAAGAAGGGAATCAAGTATCAAATTTACTTAAATCGAACCGTAGTAACCCCTCAGTAAAATAAACAACATGTACAGCACTCAGAGAGTGCTGACTTCTGCCAAGCAGCTCACTACCACCCATATTGGGAAGAATCCTTTTACAAATTCCTGTGTCCACAATTCATTGCCAACAACCAGACAGAGAGATAAACATGAGCATATAGACCTCCATCATTGGTGGAGGTCTATATCGTTTAACAAATTGCGATACAGTGGAGGAAAATGGCAAATAAAGCTGTCGAAAGAGGGCAATGATCACACAAAATTTATTTAAGAACTCCAGGGATACCTTTTGGATTTAGCACCATAACAAGATCATTTTAAATACTTTAAAGCAGTGGTAACTGCCATCCTGTGGGCTAAAACTATGATTGCAATAATGATTTGTGGCCCGAAAAATAATTCAGATCTTAATATCTGTATCAATTTTTACCTGCTTTTAATGACAAGTTTTACACAACATGTACATATTATATATTAAACTCTTCAGCTAAGTTTCCTCTAACTCAAAATGACACAAAATATGAGATACCATGTAAAGTTTCTGGATATGTATGTTTGTTTGACACAACTCTTGATAAATCATGTGGTTGTGAAGTTATATAGCCAAAAATCTGACTTTTTGTGAATAAAGCACCACCTGGTGGGGAAACAATAAATCCAATAACAGTGAAATTTGATACAAGTCATCCTCTTGGGTACCTAAACAGGTATACTGAGTATCAAAATGCAATTGTAAATAGTTCCAGAGATATAGACAAAAATGTGATTTTTCGTGGCTAAAGCACCAACTGGTGGGAAACCATAAATCCCAAAATGCTGAAATTTGATGGAGGCCATCCTCTCGGGGGTGTAAACAGGTACACCAAATATCAAATTCCAATTGTGACAACTGTTGGAGTTAGCTCGCTCACACAAAGGATATTTGGTGGCGGTCGTGATGAAACAATTAAATTCCCACACAGCATAGTCAGCTACAGCATGTCTTATGCTGTACAATGGTTTTGTTGATAATGCTGACATCTTAATATGCAAAGATAGCAACACTAAAATGCATTCAAGGGATTATATATTTATAGTAAAGTTTATTGTTACTTGGACCTGCGAGTATAATTTATTCTAAAATAAATCTTATTTTAATCCCCCCCCCCCCACCCAACCCACCCACCCCCCCATCTTTGGTACTCAAGACACTAACCATACACAGGGACACATGTTACAGGATATAACAAAAGTCACCTTTATTTTAAACAACATTTAAAAAAACATTGGTTTCTATATTTAATTTTTTTCCCTCTTTCATTTAAAAAAGAATCACATTACCAGTCAAAAGTTTGGAGTGTTTATTTGTTTTTCAGGTTAGCTAAATGGTATGTTCATCTCAGGAATAAGTGAATAATACTGTTTGTCATCTACTCTGATAACACTTTATTTTACCACTTTGGTACTTGTGATTGAGTAAGTCCCTTAACGACAAGATGAAGGTGGCAGGTTGTGGTCAACATCTGGTTGCTTGTGGAAGCTACACTTGACCTTCCACCTATGAATATTTTGTGAATTTAAACACAGATTAGAGCTCTATAGCAAAATGGGTATATTTCCTGACCCAACCTAAAAAAATGTCCTCAGTCAGATGCCAGCTGCAATTCATTTACAGGTTTGGCTGATGTAACGTTAATGTATTCTTGTTTAGCTTTGTTTTAAAATGTAGACAATGTCCACATTGACCAAAAAGACAGAATTAAAGTTGTTTTTTTTTTTTTTAAATCTGTAACATAAAAATTCCTGACACTGATATGAATATACATAAAAAAACCGTTTTGTATTTTCCACCAATATTTTTTAGCCATTATCAACAAAAATAGCCTAACTCCTGCACAAAATTTCCAGTGCAAAAGTTTGCAGCACAACTTTTACTGTCTTTCATGCATGAGAGAATGTGGTCCTAGCCAAACCCCATCCAATATACAGAGCTAACAATGTTTATTATCTCCTTTTCTGCCAGTGACCAAAACAAGGTGCTCTATCGGGCCCTGAGAGCGCACAACAGATGGATGCCCATAATGTTAATGAAATACTGCCGTAATATTGTGACACATGCCATCTGCTGTGACAAAAAAAGGTGGCTGCATGCTGTGAGAATGAATATGTGTTTGTGCAAGAGAGTGCCTAGGTTGATATTTGTATGTGTGTGTGCTTCGGTTACTGTTACAGAGAAATAGCACAGACAAGGTGAATGGGTTTGAAGGAAAAAAAAAAGTCTGTATATGAGCAAACAGTCCTCTTGTTTAGGCTTCACCCTTTAGGGCTATCGCTAGTGGGTTTATCACCACGTGCATGCGCATAGCACTGAAAATTTTAGTCCACGTTCACCTAATGCGTGGGCCCCACCTTGATGCTTTATAAATTGGGCTGAAACCCAACAGTTGGCTCCCCCTTTTTCTTTAGCGCCAAAGCTTTAGCTAGTGTTAAGAATGGTCTTCAACTAGAGTAATCTGTTGGTGCCCCGTGTGCACAGGCAGGGAGCCCAGAGCCGCTTCTCCGAGGGCCTCTTACTCAGCTAAGTGGTCAGCCTTTTAGATTTGATGTATGGAGAGGGACCTCAGCCCCACTGCTTGCACGCTGTCCTACATCCTCGCCATTCAACCCCTGGATTAAGTCCTGTTAAAGTTTATCTGCGCTTCTACTTGCCCTGACATCTGCCAGGAGAGTCTGTGACTTATCCGCTCCTTCTGTGGTTTCTTTCTGCCTCAGAATACAAGGAGATGACAGTGGAGGACATCTGTGGCGCAACTTCATGGGCTCCACCATGTTCCTTTAATCAGCTTCTATCTTCAAGATGTCTCCAGCTCAATGAGTCACTCAGTCCTGAGTGCTCTTTCGGAGTAGACGTTGTTCTTTTAGTCCTCCTAGTCCGCCCCTTGCCACCTAGGATTTGAATGATGTCTTGCGCCATTACGAGTGGCTACGTTTTCCCCCTTAACAGGCGTGTACTTATGCTTGTGCTACTGACCGGACCCAGTGAGGCATGGTCTACATCCTGGTTTGACTTTAACCAACTAGTTATAGCCTTAAAGGGCGAAGCCTATACTGAATAGAATGTTTGTTACGTATTGTAACTCTAGATTCTATGTATAGGCGCTGCCCTTTAAGTTATGGACCTCACTGACTTCCCTCCCGAGATGAAGAAAAAACTCATTGGGGGGCCGACTGTCGGGCTGCAGTCCAATTTATACAGCATCAAGGTGGGGCCCATTCTGTTGTTGGGCATATACTAAAATTTTCAGTGCTATGCGCATGCGCGTGAGATTAAACCCACTAGCGATAGCCTTAAAGGGCTGCGCCTATACTCATAGAATCTTCATAGAAAGTTCATATTGTGCCTTGATAACAATAAACTACCTGACATACAATGTAAAACTAATGAAAATACAACATTGGGCAAATAAAATCAAAGTTACTTTTTAAGTCTACTGTATACATTTAAATACATTTATTTATTTTTGATATACACCGCATTTCGGTTCTTAATTGCACTGTCCTTATCTTAAGGTGTATGTTATTAATACAAAGACATGTTAGTATGTAGTTCATCATTTTATTTTAGTTTTGCAAAGGACGCTATATTAATATATTCTGTTTTAAATTGTTCTAAAATAAAAGGTTTTCCTTTACATAGTATATTTGTCTTATCCCTCCTTCTTTTCACACAAAAAAGTATTGATAGGAATACCGATAAGATACCGGATCAAAAAGCAGTATCAATAAGAGGAGTAGTATCGATAAAATCTTAACGATAGCCATCCCTAGATATAAGGCTGTTGTATGTATGATGATATGCGGCAAACGGAACAAATATTCACAGCAACGAATCACACACACACACACACACAAACACAGGGATACAGCATCCCACACACATGCTTCCTCACAAGCAGAATTTACATAGCTCTCACACACACACACACACACACAAATTTGTGCACACACCGCCTAAATGTAGGACAATCTCTAATTTGATTCTGCTCTGCTCCTTTGAGACGTAATTAAAGCATTAAAAAGCTTTGTGGGCTGCTGAGGCAATTGAGACAGTCTTCAGCGAATAAATGGGATTCATCGTTTCAGGAAATTGCTGCCCCACCCCCAACACAACCCTCCCCACCCTGTCCCATCAACCTTAAGCCCACTCATCAATCCACATACACACACACCCTTCCTGGCCTCATCATCTGGTTCAAACCATGTGAAATCTTCTGTGAACCATTATGTCTATTTTAAATACGAATTAGACTAAGGCTGTTTCTGCTCCATAGATCAGTCAACAAAGGCAACGGGACGGGATGGAGATTACAGAAGGGGCTTAGGTTTACACACACATATACAGATCCCACTATAGTGATTAAACACACTGACGATAAATGAATACAGAGGAGCATTTAGAGACACAAGCTGAGTACATAAACAAATGCAGAGAGAGGCGCACACAAACATGCGCACAATAACAACATGATACACTGGAAAACAGCCTCCTCAGTATAAATCCTGCCTGAGGGTAGCTGCAGTGAGGGATTGTATTTCCTGGAGCAGTGCCTGATTGTTTACATCTCAGTTGGAGTGTGTTTGTGTGTGGTATATGTGGGTTTGTGTGTTTGGAGGTGTGGTGGGTAGGGATGGGGGGGTCTCTTGGCATTGTAATCAGTCACTAATGATTTGAAGTTATCTCACTCCCACTTTTAAATGAATGCAGAAGATCCACAATGACAAACAGTTGGTCTATTTCTCACTGCCAGGTTTTTCCATAGCAGCTGTCTCAGTGATGCCATTTAGGCAATACACGCCTTCTATCCGTCACACATTCCCACTGCTCAGTTTGGGTGTAAAGGACGGACACAAACAAATTACTATTCAAGGACATTGCTTTCAAAAATGGACACGAATAAAAAGGTTGGTGTTTAAAATTAATGATCAGTCCTTTTAAGCTGAAACTGAAAGTGACAATACAGTGATATTACTTGGTATGTGTGCAGTATGTATATGGCTTTGATAATAAAGAACAGACCTACATACCTTCCTGACAAATCCCTTTTTCAGAATATGTGTGCAAGTACAAGAATTAAAATAATTGGATGTAATACCTCCAAACACCTGTCACTTCAAATTTGCTTTCCTAATCAAATTTAACGTCATTTTACTACATTTCTGTACTGGAATCAACTGTATTTGAGGATTTGTACAACTCTGACCACAGTTTACAAGCAAAATTATATCAGCCCTGATGCCTAAATCTGGTACTAATTCATCGTAAATACACTTACAAAGAGAGCAGAGAGGAGGTCGATAAAGTGGAAATTTGATGTGGAGGCATTCTGGAATACATTAGAGCAATTCAACATGACACAGCAGGAAGACGATCAAAAACAGGCCTTATTTCTTTCAAGTATAGATTTCTTTGTGTAGAATTCACACCATTATTTCTGGTCTATGTTTTTAGGAGAACGGAACACATGAACTGTCCATTTAACATCTGGTCGGACCTTAAAGCAAATATCCATTGTGGCATGATTTACTGAGCCAGACGTTAAAGGCTTAGGCCTAATGGTTATACACCAGTGCCAAACAGGATAGCATCGTCCATCTAAGAAAAGCTCCAACCAAACAATTCCATCTAAATATCCCAGATTAGTGTTTGGACTAAAGCATATGAGCCCTGTGATCTGCAAGAGGGGCAGAGCGAACAGGCACACATCCAAGCTAGCCCAGGCCAACTCTGTTTAGGCCAAAAGAAAGCCTTGCTAGCTGCTCAGTGTTTATATGCATGCAAGAGCAGAGGCTGAGGAATGGGATTGTGTCTTCAGCCGCTCTGGACAGGGGCTTTAGCTCGTGGGGAGAGCCTAATCCTGTTTCGGCCAGGAATTTGATTTTGATTATTATCTCTCACAAACCCAGCGGAGGCTTACCCCCATTTCTGCACCGTTATCCCCACAACACACATACATACACCTCCCTCTTGCAGCCCAACAGATTTGACCTCGTTAAGACGCTTTAAAAGGGGATTATTCTACTTTTATCACTTCGAGTGAAGTGCCCTTGCAAACACAGGATTGGCATGGCTTGCCTCCCCTCCTCACTGCAGATCTAGACCCCCTGTGCAAGGCCAGCCAAGCGCTCAATACAAACACACACAAACATGGCATTCACTGCACTGCTCCTGCAAACAGTAATGAAATTATACACAAGAAAAGCACTAGACTATACATAAACACACAAGTACACAAAACATAAGATGGGGGAGGCATGTTATAACACGCACCACAGGGACAGAGAGCAGAGATTGTGAAGCCAAGGGAAATGGGCAATTTGTCAAAAGTGGGGAAAGTGGTGAGGCTGACAGTACTGAGGGTTTGGAGACCATGGCTGAGATTAAAGCCAGGCTTGGAGAAGGACGGTTTTAAGATTACACCCAGAATGGTTGCGCAGATGACTGATGCCTGCTTGTAAAAAGTACAGTTATTACTTACAAAAGCTTGAGAAGAGGGAAAGACAGGAAGGAAAAGAAGATCAAAGACTAGAGACCAAAGTTTGCAACAAGCAGACAACAAAAGTAGTACCGGCATGTGGCCAGAAAAAGGAAACATCTTTTTTCTGATGCCAGCACTAGCGTTCTGTTGCAAGACCTTTGTAAAGCTTGGATGATGTTCACTGTTTACTTGAACTGTCTTAATACAAATAAAGCAATATTCTAGGTTCATGTAACTGCTTAAAATCATGTGTAAGGGTTTCTAAATACAAACAAACATGATTGTAGCTGTGAACGGTTCTCTGAGAGTTGGCAAATGTACATAATACACTAAAAATTGTCAAGTACCACTGAAAATCATGGGACAGACTTGTGTAGCATAGTTTTTGCACTATCCAGGGAAGAGAACAAAGAAGAAATCATGAAGTATTCAACAGCTTTGAAGACCACCATCATCTATTGTGCAACCTTTTTATCCATCTTATTGTAATTCCCTCAATTGTCACTGTCAGGGCTGAATGATTAATTGATTTTAAATCAAAACTATGATTTAAATAACTGTGATTAGCAAATTGCAAGGAAAGCAAATTATTTTCATGTCACACGAAACATCTAAAGGCCTATCTATGTTTGAAGCAGATGACGGACGGGGAGTTTCATCAGTCTTCTGTGTCGTTACATGCATAATTTGGTGCGTTTTCATGGTCCTTGCGGCTCCTTCCCTCTATGCGACTAACAGAAAAATGCCACAGGAAATCACAGGGGCGAGATTGAGATGAGATGCAATCAGCGAAAAGACAAACCACATAGAAAAGAGGAACAGAAAGTCAATTATGCAGATCGCCATTTAAAAAGAACCCATACAAAACTAAGTAAATAGAAACAACACCAGATTGCAGACATGGTGTTATTCATTTATTATTTTAAGAAAAGCTGCGTTAGTGTATCCGAAGCTACAGCGACATGTATGATGTCACATCGCTACATAGTGGTGAAAAAATACGGTAGTGAACACAAAACTCAGTACTCCCCCCAGTGGATGAACTGGTTTAACAACCATTGCAACGTAAAAACCCTTGGAAGCAATAAGTCGGCAACACATGGTGACGTTTGAAACAGATGTCCCGATTTATGTAAGTAAGAGAGCCAGGTTTCACACCTGCAGCACACAGTGTCCCTTCAGTCGTCATTCCTATCATCTGTCTTGTGCAACTGTCTTTTAAATACTGTATAATTATTGCATTCAAGCCCTTATTTTTCATACATGACTGAATTGTGAGAAAAGCACTTAACACAGAAAACAGTTGAACTTCTGAAATGTTCTAATAAAGCTGATGAATACCTCTCTAACTAGTAGCATTGATTAAATTAAAATATCAAAAACATGCTGACATAAAAAAAACCTATAAAGAATATTGGCTCCAATATTGGACTATTTTCAGTCACTCATTTGGACAACCACAGGATGTGGTGAAATGATCAAGTATGAAACATCATTCATGTCTACAACAGGAATACTGAGTGTGCAAATAGCAGGATGCACACGCTGCTAAAATCAGATGGCAGCATTACCTGCTAGCATGTATTTTATAAACAAGAGGACACAAAACAGAGGACATCTGTCCATACTGGTTTTCATGACCTTGTTATGAATGGTCAAAGTGAAATGCATTTTGGTGGGGCCAAGAAGACATATTCTTTTATTTGAGAAGGGGGTTGGGGGGTAAATGCTCTCTGTCACACAAACACAGCAGCTACTTCCTTTTCTCAACCGGTGCACTATCTTGTGTTCTGGCAGGTCTATTGGTTTTGGCCAGGCTGGTCCAATCAAGCCACCTCCCGTCGAGCCGCTTTGTTCCACCCCGTCGCACCGTTCCGCTTTGGGGAGGGCTTCACCCATCCACCGCCACCCTCCTTTCTTCCCACATCCCCCTTCTAGGAATCCATTACTGAATACTGATGCAGTTCTCCACTTTGCACACCCTCATTCCCTCCCACACAAACACACACAATCTAGCTGTGGATTGTGTGTGAACATGCACGCAAACACACATAACTGCAGCTAATTACCAGCCCATTTTTCTCTCTTCTTAAACGAAAAGACAGACGCATACACACAAGCTAAAGAAGCATAATGCATGCAGGAAACAAAAGATTTCCCCCACAAATAAAGCTGTCAGTTTCTTATGAATTTGTAAAATGACAGCCTGTACTAAATTCCACCTCCACGTTGACATGCAGCCATTGTACGTAGAAGCAGCAGAAACCCATGCATACAGATATGGGTTAGCATCTGCAGTAGGGAAAAACCAAGACCATGACACAAGTCAGCTGACATCTGTTTTTATTTATGTTCATGTTATTTCTGGTAAATCTGCAGCCGGGTTTTAGGTAAAGCAAAGCGGCCTTTCTGTAGAAGAGGTGCAGCCTCAAATCAGCTTTGATATCAGTAAATTTAAAAATGTACTGATATCAAAGCTGATTTCAGTACATTAAAAAATAAACTTGGTCAACTGTGGCGACTTGTGTTGTTCAAATTGATGGCATTGTGTTTGAATTCTTGTCTTTATGTACGTCCACTTAACAGCAAATGTGGATGAAATAATTAATGTGCAAATCTGGCACATCTTAATAGTAGATAAAAAAAAAAAACCATATGAATAATAAGCAGTCTTGTAAATCCCTAGCTGTGCTTTTACTACATATGAATACATAAATATGCTTTTGTTTGTTTTATACGAAGAGACTTTCTGTATAAATCATGTAAATTCTTCCCTATTTTTTCTCTAAAATAACCACAAGGTGAAAGTTCTTCAACTGATTGGCCCAGCAGGGTGCTGCATCATTAATAGAACAGTGTCATGCTTTTAAACACCTAGATTTCCCTCGAGCAAAAGGTTCTTCTGGTTTATAGTGAATGCCAGCTGTATTTTATTCAAAAAGCAGGAAATACCCATTAGATCAGATGGTGCTCTTTGTTTTAATCACATTTCTTTATTATTGTTGTGATAATACTTGCAGACATCAGCTCACAACAATTCAGAAAAAGGATGAAGCCATGCAATGACAAACAAGTGGCAGTGTATTCCATCAGATATTGTGTAGGGATAATGTATTACATCAAATTGTCCCATATCAATATGTATACTTCAGTGTCGGAATAATAAAATATTTATTTTGACATCCAAATAGTTTAATTTTTAAACATGATGTTTTTTAGCATGAGCATGAACTCTTTTTGTGTGCAATCTTGCTACCATTATTATTACTATGATTTTGTGTCACGTTTATTTCAAACAGCAGCTCTGCTAAAGGGTATCTGGAAGTCAAACACTAGCAAGATGAGTTTCGAAATTCTCTACTCAGTTTAAAAAAAGTTTTCAAAATAATTTCTTTGTAATCAAGTATACCAAAAGAATCCTCCCAAGTTTAGCTAATGGTCCCATAGTCTCTCATTGGCTAATTTGTAGCATTTATATATCATTTACAGAGTAGATAGGAATGAACGTTATGCAGCTATATCTTTTTGTTAAGATGGCATAAAAAAATTAACGAAATTGGGAAATTACGATATAATAATCGTAGTAACTGTAAAACTGTGATTTCAATGACAATAGCTGTACAAGACAAATCTATAAATGGGACATCCTCTACTAGGGCTGTCGCAATAACTGCAATATCGCAATACCGCGCTGTTGACAAGCAACCGCCACCGGAAGAGTCGTTCGTGCCTGAGAGTTCATGCAGATGTTGAATTCACACAGTTCCTGCAGAAGGAGCATATAGATAGCAACGCAGATCCACTCGCTTGGTGGTTTTCCTAACGCGCAACAAGGACATTCTCTTAGACGGACATCCGGGACATTGTGACGTAATTACATAGCAACATAGCTCGCCATCTTAGCGTGGTGGAAACAGACCCTAGCGACACTACAGAGGAGACATGGTAAAATCATGTTTGTGATCGG
>JBAMHX010000016.1:17381804-17394320 GCA_037177515.1 Pseudomugil tenellus | reverse complement strand
GAAGCCAAAGCCCAAATGTGTGTATATATATATATATATATATATATATATATATATATATATATTACTGTACCTTAATTAGTGGTGTATTATAAGCCCTATGAGGGCTGGGCATAGAATGTATGCATGACACAATAATAAAATATATCAATAAATGAATGTACATTAAATTAAATAAAAGCGTTTTTTTCTTTAGTATGTTTGATTGATACGTTTGTAGAAAATTGGAAAATATTTTTTGTCATTACTATTTATTTTCCTTCTACTGTTTGGGAAAAATGAGAATGCAGAGTAAAACGTACGTTAGGAAAATATTCCCAGTAAGTATTTGCATATTTATGTCATGTTGAACATTTAGCTGAGAAGGGAAAAAGTGGAAAGAGGAAAACAGGAGAAAAATGAGCCTTACCTGGAATAATTCAATTACACCACTTCATGCAAAATCTGCTAATTAAAAAGTCAGTACTGTTAAAATAGCGCATTTGTAACTCTAATTAAACTATGTCTAAATAAATGTATCTCATTATCCCTGAATTTAGATTTTTTTCAAAGTATTTTCCTGGTGAAACTCATTTAATTGTATTTTATTTAACAGACAGTGGACAAATAAAGTTAGCATTTTATTTAATGGACTGGATGTACAAATGGGTTATTTTGGAATCTGGTCCTAGTGTTTGAGCCCGGAAACATGATCCTGAAGGAACTTCTCTATTCTGGGTTTGTACACACAACGCAGCCTCACAGCAGATTGTAATATAGCGCTGTATCTAACAAACCTACAAGTGATGCCAACGTCACATTCTCTAGTATAAATATTTAAAAAGTTTACACTGAACTCTTTGAAACATGCATGCTACACTGCAATGAGATTTTAATGTGGGAATCACTGTTTATGTTCAGATACACCTGCAAATATCATTGGTTAACAGGTTGTTAGTGGATATATTTATTATTTATTCATTATTATTTACATGGGTTGGAGAACAGTGATTCTAAATCCATATTTTATCTATTTAGATCAAACTTGAAAACAAGTAGAATGCACATTTTATGTGTATAACTGCAGTAATATTAAGTTTGAGGAAACAATCAGAAACATAAACCGGTGACCTCTCATCACTCCTGCATCTCCCCCTTACAGACCATTTATACTGAATTATATTTAATACATCAACACGTTATCAGTATATCGCAGCTGTATTATTTTGTTATATTCTTTTCTTCATTGCAGAATATCTCAACACAAGTTTCTAACTTTTAAACTCTGCTTCTGCTTTGTCTTGCGAGTCCACTGACAGTCATTATGCACATTCCAGGAGCCATCATAGCCTTGTTGTGTCCCGGGGCTGAAAATTTGCATTTCATAACTTTCTCTTCCATTTTCCAGCCTGCGGCATCCTGTGACCTCTACTTTTTGCTTTACGGGGTCGCATCACATGCCAACATCTGGGACAAGGGGTTGCTCAGGGCCCTAAACTCTGCCAGCGCCAGGTGGTGGGTGGCTGCCAATCATAGCCAGTCGGGTTGGTCCTCTGCTGTCTTCTGGTATGAATGGCTGCTGGTCTCTGGGGTGGGATTGCTGCTGGTCTCGGGGCCCCTTCTGGTCTGCCTCTGACCTTTGCCAGAGAACTGATGCATTTGTATGATTGCACCCACCTTGGAACACTTGTCATTCATCGTGTCCTACCTGCTGACACCGTGTTGTCCTGTGCGTTTACAGTACAGAGGTTATATATTCAGCCATGCTGGTTTGTCTGTCTGTTAGCAACATTACGCAAAACGTTATGGGTGGATTCTGATGACATTTTCAGCCAATCTCAGGAATGGAAAAAGGGACAAGTGATTAGATATCAGGGGTGATTTGGACCACCACCTGGATCCAGGAATTTTTTTTAAAGGAGTCCATACTGTGGTTGGACAGAAACTATAATGGCAAAACTATTCCTAACTAGAAAATAATGTCATTGGCAAAGAGAGTCTGTGTTGTCTGAGTGCTTCTAGCTTTGTTTTGTTTTGTTATTTGTGCTTCGGTCGATGTCCTGCACATTTTTCTTAGCTTGTTTCTTGTATGTGCTCCCAGTGATTGTCTCAGCGTTGTTTTCCTGGTAACTACATAAGACGTTCTCTGTTGCATTTCTGTACAGGTGCAGAGGTTGATTATTGTTTTGAATAAATTGTTTTTGATCTGCCGTATTTTTATTTACTTATTTTTTTCTCAGCCTCTTTTTGATAGTCTTTGCATCAGCGAAGAAATCGATGAGAATACTCGAAGTGAGACAAAGAGGGAAAGAAAGAAGCAGAGCAAGAGATAAAAGAAGCTACTATTGTCTGGACTGTTTTTTATAGGTTGGAGACAGAGAGATGGATGCTGAATTAGCTTTTATAAAAGTAGCCAGTATGTACAACAAATCTACCAAAGTGGACTTCAGCTTGGTCCACTTCAACAGATAGCATAGCTTAAGGGATGTTTGGTGTGGACCAAAGGCTTTAAAAAAACAGGGGTTTTGGCCAACTTGCAATATTTATCTGGCTTGCTTTTACTCCATGAACTCTCAAATTCTGAAGTCTGGAAGAAAAGTTTTGACACCAAAAACAATCATTTCATTGAGGTATCCTTTTCTTTTAAGGTTCATGTTTGTAGAGTAGGAATCCCCGAGATAAAGCAACAGATCAATAATTTCATGAATATAGATTTTTAATGAGGTATTCAATCAAACTTTAATAAATTATTTTTCACAACCTTTAAATGTCATAATATAATCAATTCTATATTATATGTATCTGTTGTACGTTCTATATGATAGCTTAAAATTCACTCTTATCCAGTTTTCTTCCAGATGTCCCAGCTCAGGCTGCAGATTTAGATCTTCTCCCGAGCAAGTCTCCACTTAGTCCTGGCTGATCCCAAAACATTCCCAGGCCAGAGCGGATACTTAATCTCTCCAGCCAGTCCTGGGACATCTCTCTTCCCAGTAAGGATGTGTCCGGAAAGATCCCATTTATTTATCTGATAATATCTCTGGAACGTTGCATTATTTCATGATCCTGTAACTTTTAATTGGCCTCCGTTTCCTCACATCTTTTCCCCAAAATGAGATGACATTTCTTCTGTTTTGCAGCTTGAACATCATGGTGGGAATTATTATTAAGTTTCACCGAATGCAGGAAAGTCATTTCACACAAAAATTATACAAGGATGCAAGAGGAGAGTATAGGAACATATTTTATTCCAATTTAAAACATTTAAAGGAGAAGGCTATGTAAAAATCATTTTCATGTTTGAATGAGGTTCAGGCAACAGTGGTTGAAATGAAACATACAAAAAGAGAAATATGGCTAAAATACTGTAAATCAATAACCATTAGGACCCTTCTCGAGGGTGTTGCATGAATAGAGTATCTCACCCACCCACTCCCTCCCCCAACCTGACAAACACATGCAATTAAAATGACACTTATCTTAAAAACAGCAGTTCATCATTAATCTTAAATATAGAATAAAATTGTCCTTTTTTGTTATTTAATCACATACGTAGTGTTTGTTTTAAAAAGTGGACCATGAAACTCGCTGGTCCTCTGATTTTTCACAACATTGGCACTTGTTAAGTCTGGTTTTACAAAGAATGGGGATTGGCACACTCATTTACAGAATTTACATTTGGTATACTTTAATAATAAAAAAAAGAAAAAAATACATTACTTTCAGTTTGTACACCACTACACAATGTTTAAAAAAAAAGAAAAAAAAGTGTCATCTTAAGTGGTCCTAAATACATGTGCTAAGGTGTGTCGACCTGACAAAAGGAAACCAAACAAGAAGCAAAGATAGCTTTAATTATAATCACCATATGTCCATTCCTATAACTAGAATGGATCTCAAGCTTGAGCAATAGTGTACAAATAAGAGTACCAACAACACTTGAATGGACATCTACGTTGCATGAATGCAGGCCCATACAGTGGTGCAGTTTCAGTGCTGTCAACCCACAAGTCCACAGTCCAATCCAACAAAGGAAAATAAAGGAGAATGGTGGAGGTGAATATCTATTCCCTCCCATCACTTGCTCTTCTAAAAACACCTAAATATGGTTGCTTCTGTACCTTTACTTGGCAAGTCTTTCCATAAAGACATTAATACTGAGGTTTCTCCTGCAATGTTTGGGGAATTATAAGCAAATGTTGCAAGAAACTACCACAGAGTGCTCGGTCAAGTTGGAACACTTCTCTGCAGATCTGATTTCACTTGGCACAGGATTCAGCTGTATAAACACCATGTAAAATGCATTCAAAATGTAAAAGGAAGTACAATGAAAAAGATTCTAAATTACTTGACCCTGCTCCTCTGACAGCACTCATTACTGGTAGTGTAGCCATGTGACTTGCTGTTGGCTCTGTGTTAAGATGAGAAGCAAACAATCAAGTGAAAACTGATGAAAAAGAAACCGCCTTATCCTGACACTGATCCCCCTTTTATTAACCTCACCGATGGAAGCCCACCTAAGTCCATTTGCAAGTCAGCTTATCAATACATAGAGAAAAAGTGAAGCGTAAGAGGCAACACACACAGCTCCAAAGTGGTGAGCCAGAATTGAGTGTGCTTAATGAAAGTCAAACTAAGTATTTTTTTACCTTTCATCCCTGCAGTGCAACACAACAACTCTTTCTAAACAAAGCTAAAATCAGTTCATTTAATGTATGCATCAATATCTACAACTGTAGCAGCCACAAAATTAACTCACAAGTATGAAAAGCATCACAAGGATCAAACCAAAAAAAAAAGGCATTTAAAATTTGGCTAAAGCACCAAAGATGGACCCTTCAATAAAATCTGCTGGAAACATGATCACAAATCTGCAACATCTTTAATGTCAATTAAATGTGGCACTTCGCAAAACATAAATGTCCTACCTTCATTAAACGTTCCGGCATTTGGACAGTGAAACCATCACTCCTCTGTTCACGTGCACATCTGCACCCTAAAACATGAAAGCTGATCTCACTACATACAAGAAACTGAAATCAAGCTCAACGATACACAGCAGATACCCTTAAACTGATTGTGAAGCTTCACTGGAATATTTGACTTGTAAACCATTTAGCCAAAAAAAAAAAAAAAAAGAGCAGAAAGTACCAAAGAATGGGAAAAATTATGTATTTAATCTTATAACGTGCATGAAAAGGGTCAAAATGTCCCAGCCAAGCGTGGAAACACTACCAATGAAGAGGCCAGTATGCACATAGAGGAAAACATTTTACAGCTCATCAGAAGAGCAACGGCTGTGGCAATACAGGGGAAACCCCTCCTCTTCTACCATTAGCCAACCATTCTCCTCTAAAAGGCAAAAAGAAAGTGAACAAAGAACAAGACTGTGACCAGACTTCCCACAGGAACGTCTCGTTGGCCACTGTGGACTGCTGCATTCTTCCACCCCTCACTGAACCTGCAGCCATTACCCAAAACAGAATGTCAACACAAAATTAAGACCCCACCCTTGCTGCCTCCCACCCACCCTGGAAATTAATTGCACCTTTTGCTCTATGCCGTCCATAGAGTGCTTTCATTTCTACTGAAGCTGCTAAGAGTAGCCCTTGTGATGAAGTTATGAAAACTTACCTGAATTACATTGTGAAGACAAAAACAGCAATCTATCAACCCTCAGCTTAATGAAATAGTTATACCGCTATCAGGCAAGACGCACGATATGGGATTGGAAAGCCAATGCATATCCTTAAAAATGTTCCCAAAACGCAAGCATCCTTAAACAGTAAATATTTAACCACCAAGTATTTTTAGTTCTCTTTTTCCTATTTGCATAAAAAGCACAAACCTGACATGGAAACTTGTTTCCTTCGTCAAGTTGAAACAGAACTGCAACAACTAAATATATGAAGTATCATTAGAAAGATAGAACACTTGTCCATAAAATAGTTTTGATATTTTACAGCAGTACAAAATGTCCTCCCATCACAGAGATGTGAAAAACGGAGCTGAAACTAGGGAGGAAGTCTCATTTACTGAATCAACAACACGGAAATCTGACTGATAAATTAGACATAAAAACAGGACCGCTTTTGCTCCTAATCTGATCAATTACTTAATGTTAGCTGATAAGGTGAAGGCAACTGCAGAGAAAAGCCATATGAATGATCATGACCAACTTGCGAATAGCGCTGACACTGGGAGCATGAAAAGCTTTATTTTAGCTACAGCGGTCCAACACGTTGAGCACGGGAAATTTATCTCACCAAAGGAAACAAAAAAAAAAAAAAAAAAGGGGGTGGGGGTGGAAATAAATCACAGTACTATCACACTTGTGGTTCAGACATCTGTCGACATATGGAAATTCCACACAAAGTCAATATCTGAACGATCCGACATGAGAAACGTTCCACTAAATTTGACGATACCAATTCCCAAATAGAGTTTAACATCTGAACCACTTCAAGGATGAACATGATACTGGCATCACAGTTGTATTTACAGAGAGAAAAGGAACACAGGTGGCTTAAATTTGGCAATGTGACATATGGATGTACAGTAAAAATACTGCTAGTGTTATTAATTTTTGTTAAATAATGCATGTCAACATTTTATCATCATGAGGGGGCAGTTCAATAAGAAAAAAAAACAACGCGGTACTTCCTTTGCACTCCGTTGAGTAGTCATCTTCAGTTTTAACAGGCAAACAATAGTACTAATAGTATAACCATGAAGTTGCTGAAAATATCTAAAGTGAACAGAGAACATTTAGTCGTCTCTGTAAAGCCCTCACTTTGTGTGGGCAGCATTAAAACTTTATTTACATTCAATAGAGCTCCTGTGCTCTAATCTGGGGCTGGATTCATTAAAAAGAAAGAAAAAAAAAAAGACACATACACAAGTCCCAGGGGAACTGAGTACCTCATTGTACCCCGGCATTTCCCGTTTACAAATCTTCATAATTAGTTACCTTTTGCAGGCGAGGCTAATCCAGGGGTCTGCAGCCCGGCCTCACCTCATGCTGTAGTGTTGAGCATGCAGGGGTCACATGGGTCACAGAGCCCTTTGTCCAGACACATCTACTCAAAGGCCCTCTACCCACCTTAAACACGTAAGCACAACTGATAATGTAGTGTAGAAGAGAGCCAAAAGGGGGAGCACTGGAGCCAAACAAAACCCCCAAAGAGGAGGACAAATCAGTGTTTAGATTTAAAATGTGATCCACGGGGAGCCGTTAGCAATAACGCAAAACAGATAACCACTCTTTAAAACTCGAGCAACCTAACAGACTGAGGAAGTGCGTGGACAGAAGTGTTAGAAGATGTATAGTGTTGGTCTGGTAAAGTATGACGCAATGCTTGTCTTGTGGTTGTCGGTGTTTAGCATGCCCTCTCCATCACACCAGGTTGTACTCTTTGAGGTTAAGCTGCAGGATGGTGTCTTTGACGGCCGCAAAGACAAAGCGGATGTTCTCCGTGTCGGTGGCGCAGGTGAAATGTGAGTAGATTATCTTGTCACTGTCTGGGTTCAAGTCTACAAACATCTTCAGGATGAACTCCCGGCCTGCCTGGGCATCCCGCTGGGGACCTGGAAAAGATGGCAGCGCAGTTATTTTCAGTCAACTTTGTTATCTGCTTTCAAGTTTTCCAGATGAAGTGAAACCAAACTGCAATGATTTCCTGGGACAACATTATGGCCATGAAATAGGCATCGAGTTGAACATAGCAGGAGGGAAAAGCAGGTGTCCTTCTACAGGTCAAATGGTGGTGTGATGCAGCGTTATAACCACTAGGTGTCACTCTAAAGCTAAATACAACCTTCTATAATAAAGTTTGGGACTAAAGTGGACAGAAAATGAAGAGGATACATTTTTGACCAGCTTTATAATGAATATGGAAAAAATTACCCTCAAACTCTGGAAAATAGTCAACCAGGTGAGAATACATGATCTTCTCCTCCAGCAGGTCCTTCTTGTTGAGGAACAGGATCACTGAGGAGTTTTGGAACCATGGATATGTGATGATGGTCCTGAACAGAGCTTTACTCTCCTCCATACGATTCTACCAAGGATGAAAAAAGAAACACACACACACACACACACACACACACACACAAAACAACAGATTATAACAAATTCAGCATAAATAACTACTAGACGACCACAGCAGTGACAAAGAAGATAATTATGACACTGTGTAACTTATTTGTGATACATTTCTCTTATTCTCTTGTCAACCTTGTTACAAAGAGACTTTTTTGGTTCAAAATATCAGCTTGTTAATAGTGGAGAACAGCATTATGGAGCAACAATTCAGGCTGACAAAAAAAAACTTTTCTATTTCTGCTATTTAAATATTTACAATTTCTCACAAACCATGCAGGAGAAGAAAAGAAACTGCTTTAACTGAAAGCTGCTAGCAAGTATCTTTGTCCGCTTCCCTTGCCATCATTACTCTCACAGTCTACTTTTGATTCATTATATAATCTTTGTTCAATGTGACTTGATGAAATTGTAGATGTTTGCTAACAATCTGGTCAGGCTCCGACTGGTTCAAAGAGTCAACTCATCCATCAGCCTGTCATCACAGCAGGATTATCTCTGCACAGCATGAAACCTAAGTTAAGGCCATTTAGAAAGAGTTAGGTGATAGATAATAATGATAAATAAGATAAATCTGTAGCACCACAGACTGTATGTAGATGTTGATAAATGTTTGACCATGGTGGTTTGGTGATGCACAACAGATGTAGTGAGTCAAGCTGGTAACTGGGTCTGGTTTATGAAACCCTGTTGTCATATGATCAGTTCAGAGAAAGGGTTTGTTGTTAACGAAGAGCAGAGGGCATGCAGGGGCTGATCACATTAGCTTTATTAGCTAGAATTCTCCTGGAACAGTTAAGGAGTCCAAGTTAGCAATCTGGGCACAAATCAGTGAAATAAGCAGATGGAAGAACTACATAAAAACTATTAAGGCCTTTTTATATGAAGATACTCTAAAACATATGTCACAACAACAAAAATGGATTTTACAGCTCTTCGTTTGCATTGTCACTCTCGCAGTGTTCAGCCATATTTCAGGAGAAAAATACTGCTGTTTGAAAGCTGATAGGCGCATAAATGAACCAAAACAAAAAGTTGATGCTGCAAGTCTGGATTGTGGACGTTACTTTACTTGTAAGGCGAAGCTTCAGCTTTGCTTTTGCAGTTTACATGCAGCTACAGACCCTGAACACCTCACTGCAGTCTAAACATTTATAAATGAACATAGAATCAACTTGCAGTTTCTTGTTGCACACCTTAAATCTGCCTGCAGCTTGTTCTTGCGTTTCACCTCATTACAATGTGCTCGATGAAGATGAAGCTAAGCAGTTACGCTTGTGTCCTACAGCGGTATGCACTGCACACTGCCCAAAGAAAACTTAACTGAACGGCATACATGCCCTCAAAAACGACTAATACTCAGGTCTTACCTCATTGTCCGATTCCACCAGGACCTGGTCGTACTCGCTGAGCGCCACCAGAAACATTATGGAGGTGACGTTTTCAAAGCAGTGGATCCACTTCCTCCTTTCTGACCTCTGACCCCCTACATCCACCATCCTGACAGGAACATGATGGGATTAGAGTCAGTCAGTCACATATGAGAAGACATTTCAATTAGCTCTAAATTGAGTTTTGAATATCAACTTTATTAGATAATGATTACGATTAGATAATCATGCATTTCCATCACTCTCTCAGAAATTTGACTTTTTAGTCAAGTGTCGATTAAATGAACTCCAGAATGTCTGGATAAACATAGTCCAGATCACATTATTTACTGTAATAACATTTATTTTAGTTTATTCAAATGATTAAAAGTTTCATGAGAGAGCAACCACAGAGAAAACACTGAACTGATTCAGCTAAGGATGTGGGTCAAATCAGGACAGGAGTTTGGCTTTTTAGCAAAAACTGTCTATTGTACAGTTTATTCTATACACCTTATCTGAATATAAAAACAGAGAACTTGAGAAAACATGCTAAATTATAGCAGTGTAAATATTTACTCAGGGAAAAGAAAAAAGTGTAAATGTGCACATAACAGCCTTCACCACAAAATAGATTAAAAAGCACATGCAAGCAACATAAAGCAAATCTTTTTCTAAAAAGCCATTTAGAAATGCCAATAAGGTGCTAAAAACAAGAACCAGCAGTCTGGAAGAGAACAAGATGAAGACTTAAAGAATTGAGAAGTTAGCGAAAGACTGTCGAGCATGTTGGGATCATCAAGCAGCAGACTTGGATCATGGCGCCCTGTTTCTGAATTAATCTTTTTTTTTTAAAGGAGTTTTATAAATTAAAACTAAACAAACACTAAACACACTAAAATTGCTGAATAATAATGAAGGCATAATCAAGTTGCAGATAACTTCTATTTCCGTTTCTCATCAGTTAAGACAGCTCAGGCTTCGGTCTTCCAGCAACAAACTAGGACTCAGTATGATTTGATACAGTTAACTTCCATGAACTTAAAGGTGATCTTGGTGATTCTGCCAGATGAAGGGATGGCATTGATAAATACAAGTCCTCCAGAAGCCAGCCTAAAATAAAACTCCTTCACATCAGACGCCCTTCCTTGTTCTCCCTCAAGCAAGGATGAGTGACCTACTTAGTTCCATAAGCTCTCCTATGTTGGATAAACCAAATGAATTGGCATTTTCTGTAACATCAAAAGCCAATTAAAAGAGAAGAAAGCTAGCCTAATGGAGATGTTTGTGTATTAAGGCTTGTTGTTGCATCCCAGTCAGAGGCTCTACAGCTGAGTCTCTATATGTGGAGACTTGCCTTTCACATATTGAGTTGAGATGCACCTCTGTGTGTAAAATCTGTGCCGTAAACAATTACAGGAATGCAAAAAAAACTATTATTCACTAAACTGAGATGTCAAATATTATGCTCCTCTCACATTAAAACACACCTCACCTTCATTGCCACTTTATATTAATCCTTCCAGCTGAACGATGCAAAAACTGATGTCACAGTATTCAGTGATTCACCATCAGCAGCACAATCGAGCAGAGTACAGCCTATCAGCTCGCTGCAGCAGGGCTGCTGGGAACCTCTTCAACACAGCCTCATTGCAAGTGGAGTTATTTCTAGCATTGCCAAGCGTAGGAGGAGGCTGACATGATGGCTTCCTATTGATTTGCACTCTTCTGTAATCACGCTTGTTCCCTGGGTCCTTCTCTACCGCCTCATTGTTTTCCAAGAGAAGAAAGAAAGCAGCTTTACAGATAGCTGGCTGGCCCTAAGACAGTCTCTGTGACTTGTCCTGCATCTTCTGCAGCATCTCGGTTACACAGAGAAACTAGGAGGGACCACCATCTTAAAATACTGCCTTTGTTATCCTTTGAAAGGTCCCTTTTTGAAAGAGAGACTTAAAATAGACATGAAGCATCCATATACAATTACATGCATTTAATTTCACAATGACTCATTCATGTAAATTTGCTTATATTACACTACATTAGATACCAGTAAAGAGAAAAACAGATCTATGAATTATGCACTGTATATAAATTATTCTGCCGCCATGTGATATCCAAGAGGTTAGGATGTATAACCAGGGAACATCTGGTCAAACCAGAGGTGGATTTTATAAGGAGAAGCCACTTCATGGTCACGATATTTGTCACATAACTGTACTAAACATGAAGGTTAAAAACATACTTTAAAAATGCAAAAGGCATCTCGGGGATTTCTTTCTCACTAGATCATTAACTTTTCAACAGAGAAAGAAAAAAAGGCAGAGCTGCTAGAGGCTAATAAGCTGTCTTGTTACTATGTGGAAAACCAAATGCACAACACATAGAATGAAATTTGCTTGTGGTTGATAACAGCATGACTGACTTAAAAAAAAACTAATTTGACTGCTTTATAATAAGATACTTAAGTAGCTTTGCTGACATATTTCAGAAAACATGCAAGCTATGTCAAGTTGCAGTACTGCACTTGCCGTTACCACAGTAACCAAAGGATCGGCAAAATAAAGCAAGGCTGTACTCTTTTGAACTTATTTTCAAGTTGATATTAATATTAGACCATCAAATTATCTCCCATTTAACCAACTAAAATTAAATTTAAAAATCTACAATGCAACCTGAGTATACAGCATGTAACAGAATTGATCAGCAGGTACAATCAGAAACTGAGTTGATATGCACAAACAGGGTCATTAGAAATGTTCTCAATCAGGTTAACACAGTTTTAAGAAAGAATATTATACAGAGTGAAGTTGAAGTAGAGCATTTCTTCTTCTACCTGAAAATGATGCTTTGCAAGTCAAAAGGGTATTCTATGATCCCAGTGGTTGGGATTCGAACCCTAAGCACATCCTGTTGGGTTGGTAGATAGGACGGTTCAGCAATCCGATCCAGATCACTTAGATAGCTAGAGACAAGAAGGGGGGGGTGGGGGGGGGAACCGAAAGCAAAGCTTAACCACAGCTAAAACCTCACCCCCCAAAAAACAAGTCCCTCAGTACAGAAATACCC
>JBAMHX010000016.1:17369624-17381704 GCA_037177515.1 Pseudomugil tenellus | reverse complement strand
CCCCCCCCCCCCCCCCCCCCCCCCCCCCCCCCCCCCCCCCCCCCCCCCCCCCCCCCTCCCCCCCCCCCCCCCCAACCAAAAATAAAGCTTAATAGCAGATAAAGCATAACCCCTCCAAAAGCAAGTGCATCAGTACAGAAGTAACCACAGAAGACCATTTCCAAGAGCTGTTAAGGGTTTCCTGTGACTACTCCTCAAGTATCCTGTTAGAAAAACAGCTTCAACCCTGATGGCAGCTCCCAAAGACGAAGTACTAAATGCTTGTTTAAGGAGACGAGTCAAAAAATGATTCAGCATTTGACTGAGTCCAAATAAAAATAAGGGCTGTTGCAGCTAATCTAGACAAAAGATCTGGAGCCTTTCGTTGGAACCAGTCTTTGAAGGCATACCATCAGGGACCTGTTAAAGTGCTGAGCCTGCTGTGCAGCACAGAGTAGATAGACAGAGCGGCGGCGACGGTTTCCAACTGGCTGAACAACAACTAGCCAACCAGTCACATCAGTAGAGACACCTGGCACCAGTACCTGAAGATAACATTGGCCAGGTCAAATGGGTACTCAATGATGCCAGTGGTGGGCACTCGAACCCGCAGCACGTCCTGCTGAGTGGGCACGTACCCTGATGTAGCTATTCGTTCTAAACTGTTAAGGTAACTGCGAGGAGGGAGGGAAAATATGACACAGATGCACACGTAAAAAGAAACATTGACATAAAAAAACAACGTACGCAGGTACCAAAAAAAACAGGGAAGTACCTTCTAATATTATACTCATAATATTTTATATGCAAACTTATATGCATTAACTCTTTAAACGTTAGACTAGTCTTAGCTTTTTAGCTCTTATTATGTGACTAAATCTTCTTTTAGCTCTTTTTAAAAAGCAGCCAACAATGTCTGCACTCTTGCATCTTTCCTCAGACAGTGGAAGTAAAACAACTAGGACAAGAGCTGAATCTGCTAGTTAGAGGGAATTAATAACTCATAAACATACTATTTAGTTGAGTCAGAGAGCTGGTACTCTCTCCTGCGATCGTATGCCTCCTGGATGCCAGGGTCAGTCCACAGCATCTTAATGGCACTAATGTATGGCTGCTCGAATGACGACACCTTTTCCACATCCACTTCTCGCACCAGCAGGGCGTTGTTCTGCGTGAACAAAAAAAAAACAGGGCGGAAGAGAGGTGAAAAAAAAACACTCTTTATCACCAGTCATGATATTTAAGCTTTATTAGAAGAGATTTAATTAAAACAGATGTTTTTATAACAACGCTCCAATGTAAAATGTTAGCATATGTTAGCATACCATGTAAAGTGTCGGGCATTCGCCTGCCATGGAATACATATTTTGCAAGAATAATCCTTTCATTGCTGCTGACGGAAAGCACCCAAAGAGATACACAGTCGTGTAGCGGTTAGCTCTGTGGCCTTACTCGCTGGATCAAGCTTAGGCTGGGGAAGGTTTGAACAGGGGCTGTTGTGTGGAGAGTTTGCATGTTCTCCCAATGTATGCGTGGGGTCTCTCTGGATACTTCAGCTTCCTCCCACCATACAGACATGTTAAGTTGACACTAAATTGTCCCTAGGAGTTAGCGCGAACATGAATTGAATGAGATATTACTTGAGTTTCGCTCCTCTTTAATGTTTCACATGCTGAAGAAAATTAAACCCACCTAATTTTTAATTGTTAAAAAGTTTAAATCACCAATCAGCTTCATCAGGAATGTGACTGGCTGACTAAAAAATCCAAAGAGAAATCCTGTTTGCTTCCTGATTGGTTCAGATGTATTTGGGCATAAACACTGCCCATTCTGACTTAACACAGCACACAGGAAGAAAAATAAAATATTCTGGCAGTAAATGCTGTGTTCTCATTAGCTCCAAATGGACAAAGTACTGAGCAATTAAGTTAGAGTTATAGAAAACTGTACAAAGCAGTATTTTATCATCTTAGTGGCTGCACAGCAATGCGTGTAAATAAGATAAACTGGTCAGCGTAGGAAGTCAGATAGGATGCAAACTACATTCATTTGTCCTTCCTTGCTGAACCCTCTAAACCAGACAACATTCACTCAGTTATACATGTTCATATATCCTTTCTTAAATACCCACATCCCCTTAATATTACGCACCTTGTTCTGGTCATACTTAAAGGGGATTTTGAGGGTCTCAGTAGCGCGGATCATGGCCTGCATCGACGTGAAGATGTTCTGGTAAACCAGCTTAGTGAAGCCCTTCTTATCCTCATCTGTATAGCCGGTCCCGTGGATTATTCTCATCTGTTTGATGAAAGTGCTCTTGCCACTTTCTCCAGTACCTGAAACACACACAAGACACAGGCAGTTAGCCTGAAGCAAAGGTCTGAAATAATTGAACAAAAGTGCTGAAACAAGCAGTATTTCCACTGTGCTGGCAATGACCCAGGAAGAAAATACAAAGTTTATGTGGTCTCCAACATTACTTTACTACTGGAAATAACTAATAAGGTGATAAGTTTTCATTGTAATCTGCTTAATAAAGTGTGTGAAATGTAAAACCACTAAAGTAAAACATTATTAGCTGTGCAAATTTGAAGAAAATGAAACTAAACACAAATTGACCAGGTCAAAAGTGACCCGTGATATATGATGTTCTGTGATAATGAATGGGTGTGTCTGTGCAACCAGCTGACCTCAGCTGTCCACCCACATCCTGGTGCTGCTTTTACACAAGTCTACAGGGAAATCTGCCCCCAGACCACAATGCCAAAGCAGGCTCGGTATGCAAGAAATGACAACGACCAAATTTGGAGCAAAAAAACTACATAAGAGTTTAAGCACAAAGCCAAAAATGCAAAGACAGAAAGTTTGAGTTTAATTATGGTCAAGATATTGTCTCATCATCTTGGTTCTTGTGCCCTGAGATGGGCAATGGAACAATGGTTGTTTTGGCAGCGTTCACCACAGAGGCCCTGACTGACCACATGAGGACAGAACAGTTCAGCTCAGCTCAATGACGACTCGGGTGAGGAGAGTTCACTTCCCCTACTTTGTTTTAGCTATCTTGCACACGTGCATAAACACACAGGACTTACCCATAAGCCAGGAAAGTTGCTAGTGCACAGAGAGAATTACATATAACCTCACTGATCACTCTTTCACTTTAGCCTCGACACAATAACAGGTTCAGCATCTTTTTATTGACGTTTTCTGTGAACAAACTATCACTTTAGGATTAGAAGTCAGTCAGGATGAAAGAGTCCAAACTGTATTCAGAGCCTATAAGCTAAGGGAGAACATTTTATAAAAAAGGCAGGTAGAAGTCAAACTCAACCAGTACTTTCACCATGCAGCGTGCTCTTTTTAGAGCAATTGTCCTCTCTTCCACCCCCACTCCATCCATTTTCTCTTCCTCTACAAACCTGCTCAAGCTTTTTCCACTAATCTCTCTTCTCCAATCACTAACATGTGAGTCACTGCAGTTTCAACAATACACACTCTTCAATACAAGATGCACTACTATTTTTACTGTATTTTTCTTAACTACACCTGCCAATTACAAAAATAAATAAAAGAATCTGATTGTCTTTATGTGGTTTGATTTAATCAGACTTCAACATGTCCGTATGCATGCAGAGCTGGTGTAACTTTTTTACCCATCATGTTTATTGCATGAATAGGCTCTTTAGCACGTTTCATGTACCAACAACAGACTTTCAGGAGCAACTCCAGGCAATTTAGTTTGGCCTTTTTCATTTCTAGCTTTCTGCTAGATATCTGATCTCCCATCTGGAAATGCACAAGCAGAGGTCGAGGGCAGCACCAGTTTACAGTGCACACATGGCAGAAGATGATGCAGAAAGTAGACTTTGGAAGTGGCTGTTTTCTTTGAGCATCTCACACACTGCTCACTTTTTTAGATACAAATACAGATGCATCTAAAAAAAAAATATGAAAATAATGTGAAAAATATTTGTTTCATTTAAGTTAGAATTTTAAATGTGCAACTAGATAATTTACCATAAACAGGGATGTTGTATGCATTGTGCTCATATAAGAAAACATTTGTTTGGTTTTAAACAAGAACAGTTAGAAATCCATATCTTAAAATATTAGGATATCACTACTTTCTTGAATGAATACTCTTAGCCACTGCAAACTGTTCAGTTACAAATTGTTCAAAGTACCATATTTTCACAACCATGAGGCGCACTTAAATCCTAAATTTTCTCCAACATGTACGGTGCGTCTAATCTGTTGTTGTGTGACTTTGGCAAAGATGTTCACTCGCCAGGGACAGCATGCGAAAAGGAGAATGTGTGGTCACTATTAAAAAAAAAAAAAAAAAACAACAAGTGAAAAAATGAACACGGACCAACAGCTTAAGGGAAGAAATGGACTGTAAACACTTAGAAAAAGTTAGTCTGAGCAGCAGACTCGTGTTTACTTTGGACCTCTGCCAGGAAGCACTTCTTGGCAGCGATCCAATGTAAACAAAGCCGGCAGAGACAGACCGGCTGGAGCCGGCTGTGCATCGACAAGCTACCAGTATTCAACAAGTTAAATAAAGTTTAAAAAGATTCACGCACCAGAAAAGGAAGCTGGGACGCAGCAGTAATGAGGGACCCAGAAGAAACCCACATTTTTCACATCCTGAATTCTGATCGCGGTGAACAGAACTAAACAACTGGCGCCTTGAACGCCGTCAAGGTTGAGTTAAACCTCCTGTCTATGGTGGAAGACAGGCTACTGTGCATAAAGCTCAATACTCCTGTAACACTGAACCTTGTAAGCGTTGTTGGGCTGTGACATTAGATATCATGCAGGTAAACATGCATGATTTGCGACCTATAATCCAGTGCACCCTGATAGCCCCCACCAAATACTGACTGGTTTTCTCCTTTAATTCATTACTTTTATTTTTGTTTATTTTGTATTAAAAAATGTTAATGTTCTAAAATTGAGATGTATTTTATATTCTAATATTTTGAGATACTGGATTTATAACTTGTAATTCTTGTATAAAAATCAAACAAATGTTTCCTTATATCAACACAATGCATAAATCATTCCTGTTCAGATATAGTAAATTAAATATAGTTGCAAATTTGAAATACTAACTTAAACAAATATTAATTTTTCACATTATTCAAAATTTCTGAGATGCACCTGTACTACGACTATTCATACGGCTCCACAACAATGGAGACTGAGGGGATAAGAGCAGCGACTGCGACAGAATATTTGCTGAACAATCATATGATAGTTCTAACCTAGGCCAAAAAAAGGAAACCCCAACCCTCTGTAGAAAGTCATGTTCCTCATGCAAATTGTTTAAATCTTTGCATACCGTGCTACAGGACATGTCTAGAACATTAAAGCTCCCTACAGATACGTCCATGGAGAAAGCCTATTCAGTGTGGTGCTTTTTAATCAGCAGGAAATAAAACTTTTTTTTTAAATGGCCTACGGGAGGATAGAAAGATAGATTGCATGCTTTTGGTTAACCATAGACGTACATACACTTTTTATTTAAACTTTTAACACTTCAATATATTAAAGCACACAAAATAACAGGAATATAGGAAAGCCCTGAAGTCACAGAAAAACAAAATAGCCAGTTTTTCTGAGGCAGAAAAAAGTGAAACTTTATGCACTGTATGCTGCCTATACTGACGCATTGATACATGTTGATGTTAAGCTTGCACAATAAAGTTAGCACAAATTAAAAAACAAAAAAAACTGTAGTCAATGAGAATCTCAGTTACAGAGCCACAACGGTCAGGAAAAGTGATTTGCCAAAGCCAGTAAGATTCATTTCCAAGGGGCAATTGGTGTTGGTGCAAAATTTCCCACACTCAAAAGCCATGAGGATGTTTCGTTCTGGGAAAAGTGGAACATTAAAATGATGGGAAAAGAGACAATGCCATTTATAGAGCCATGATGCCAGCGTAGCTAAAAACAGATGCTACACTTGTGCTGTCAAGAGCCACATAGTAGTCAACAACCTCTTTGTGAAAAGAAATTTAAATGAGCGCACACAAATAGAAATGTACAGATTCCAGATAAAAATCACCGTTTTCAGATCTACTGTTCATTACAGTCAGACGCTTTTCTCCAAAGCGACTTACATCTGAGAATAAGAACAACAACTGTAAACTTTCAACTGTAGATGATAACTTTGATTTATTCGATTCTGAGCCAACAAAACCTGGACAATCCTGATGTTTGTGTCATGAACACAACACAAAGCCCCATCTCTCAATGGTGCGAAAGTTCTTGATTAGGATTCATCAAATCAAACAATTTGTTCCAACATCTTGGTTAGTCATTAAAGATGGTAAAAAAATAAAAGCCAGCACAGCAGAGTTCCTTCACAGTGCTCTACATCACTAACTACTCGCTTTAATAACTGGTATGTCAAATGATTTGTTTGTTTTAAAAAGCACAAATTAAGCATTTTATTTTGACTAATGGTGGAGAGCCAGTTAAACACTGTCATCCAAACAAAACACCACGTTTAGTTATTTAGATGGTTCTGTAATGGAGCAGAAACATCAGTCCTTATTATTTTAGTTGAATTTATTTGATTACCTGAAGCAGTTGGTTTTGAAGACCAAGTCCTCATATATGTTTATCTAATAATTGATCTTTTATTTAAAAAAAGCAGTCGGCCTCACGATTGAAGTTACAAAGTAATCAGCTGAATAAAAGTGCTATAACTCCATTGCATCAAACACTAAAACACTTGTGACATCAGCAATGTCTTTACAGCCAACTTCAAAACCCCGCTGATCTCTTAGATAGCTATATATTCTGCTAAGTAGTACATATTCAAGAGCAACCAGTATGGACAGAGATGGGTTCGACTCCCTTGGACTGAGGAGCCCAGTTGAGTGTACAGTGAGGGATTGCCCTGAGCACAGCCTGCCCCCTCTAACAAGACAGGATCTTTAACCGTGGAAAGCATGTCAGGCAATACTGGAGTTTCCCCCCTCAGACAGACTGTGTCTTTGAGAAGAGGACAAAAATAGTAATTGTCAGGACCAGACACCACTAGAGAGTTCACTTTCTCATTGACTGAGGAGCTGAACACAATGGTGGGTGTCACTGAGCTATGTAAGAAAGAAAAAAAAGAAGAAAATCAGTTTTTTTCTTAGTTCCTTATTCTCGATCACGGCGGCATCAGGAGAGAGCAGAGAGTGGGTAGACTACTGGTGTCCATTCCGAAGCTGCTGCTGTGACTGAAGCTGCAAAGAGTAGCCCTTAAGTACTGGTATCGTTTTTTTCTTATTACATCGCGTTTGTGGCAAGACGGACATCAACAGACTCGAGCCTGAAGCTGAGCGACACACTTAACAGGCTCATGGAATGAGAAAGGTGCAACCACCATGCGGAAATGACCTCCATCTAGCTGTCAGTTTGGCTGAGAATGACCGGTAGCAGTACGGGCCCGCCCTTCGCACAGATTTCACATCAGCAGCAAAATGTCTTGGAGAAAAAAATTTTTTAAGTAAAAGTGTTCACTCTCATAGGAAAGAAAAATATTTAAAAGTAAAGAATCTTTGCGATTTTTTTCTAATATATTTCTTTTAACAATGTCAAATTAGTTTTTATGACATATTTTATGACATATAATCTATGACATAATACTTCATCTCAAAACTTTTTTTACTCAAATATTTTTGCTCAGAGTGAAAAGTGTGAAAATTGCAATCAAAGACATTTTTTCCTTTCAAAACCTTTTCCCCTCTCATATTGTCTATTTTATTGCATTGAATAAAAAGACAAATATAACTCCACAGTATGTATAAAGTATAAATATGAAAAGTAAAAAAACAAAAACAAAAAAAACAAACACAAAAATAGCTTAAGGTTTAAAAATAATTTTTTAATGTTCATACTCCATGACTAACTGTTTTGTCTGGTGGGCATCTCACCCTGGGGATATTTGTTGGATTAGGATTTTCTTCAGATGGGCTGAGATACATATGTCATCTGTTGGAGCCGTATATATCAAACGTTGCATTGAGGGGTTTTTTGTTTGTTTTTATTGCCAAAGGTAGGCTGATCAATTTGTCAAATTGATCAAAAGTATAAACATGAAAGGGAGGACCACCCCGAATTTTTGGTATTATATTTTTTTCCTGTTGGCTGAAACAGTAGCCTATCAGATGAATTGTGCTCCTTTCATCCATACAACAGATACCGTATTAACTCAACTTTATTTATAAAGCCCTTTAAACAACTGTGTTGCTTTTGCCCGAATGATATTTTTAAATTCCTCATAATTTGGGAAAAAGATAGCCTGCTCCACCATGGTAAAATACGCTGCTCTGGATTTGTCCATGTTTGTGATTGGTCAGAACCTCCGAGTACCACCTCTTTTATGTGAACGCACATTTATCTTCAGTGGAAAGTTCTGGGTTAAGTTAGCAAGTTGATAGTCAGATTTGTAGTACAGCTTATCCCAGTTCCTCAATGTTTGGCTGAGTCAATTCAGAGAACGGAGATAAGTGCGGGCTGAGTTAATCACGCTTCGTAGTACAGGCCTCTGGTCTAAAATCTAGGCTTGTGGAATTCAGGTGATCTCTGGGATGTTCCTCCATGCAGAATGCATGTCGTCCGTGAAGCTGAAGTATCTTCGCTCATCGCTGCATGTCAGGCTGAAGTCGTAGTTTTTAACCTATCCTCATAACGTAGCTAAGTAAATATTGATTTAGGAAAAACTTATATTTCAGTGTTGATCTATTTATCACTACTAATAATTCTTGTCACATAACATCTCAGGTATAATCTAATGGGCATCTTCTGGCCTCTGGACCAACAGTTGAATAATCTTACTGTAAAATAATTCTCTGCCAATCTCAGCTCCTGAAAAGTTATGAGAACTAAGTTGAGGACTTCAGAGCTGCAACTTTCACTGCAGACTAACTTAAATTTTCTACTGTTATATATTTGTATGTGGCATCGTATCCATCCAGGAATACTAACAATAATAAAGCAATGAGCAATATCAAAAGACAAAAAATACTGGCAGTCTGTGACCACCTTAAACAAAATTACTGTTCTGTGCATCTATGGATGCAACCATGATAGGTCATAAATAATTCATCATAAAGACCAGTGTACTCATTCAGTCCACAAAGCAGAACCAGAATAAGGTAGTGTTTCACATTAGTATGCTGCTGACATCAGTAAGATTGCTAGTTGAGATGAACACCAAATGCATCAAAAGCTTGTCAGTATCACTATTAATACTGATATATGCTGATGCTGTAAAGCTGTGTGCAAACTCAGCCAATAGCTCCAACGCTCCTCTCTACCAGTAAGACAAGCTGAACTGGATTTTAAATTCTCATTGCCACCAAGAATTGAATGAGCCAAACATTTGTGGTTTGAATTAATCAGAACTGTTTAATGCAGTCGCCTCCTCCTTTGCTCTCAGCAGGAAATCAGCTTCATCTTAAAGGAATGGGAACTATCCTCAGTGCTTTTACATGGAAACACAACATAAACACACACAACATGTCACAGGTAAGATACAAAGCATCTGTAAAATCCGTGACTGCTGGCCAACTTGCAGGGTCTGCTGATGCAGTTTCATAAAGAATTTCTCACTCGGTGTGGGGCTTAGTTACAATTCAAAGCAGAGAAACAAGTATAGAGATAGAAGGGCAGCAAACAGACACCAGCACTGGTTGATGTCAGGTAAAACCTTTAAAACTATAGTACTTTTGTCAACATTAAAACAGTGCATTTGAAAAGAAAATACAAAAAGCTTTGACTTTGCTTATAAATACACAAGTTGGGTTATTTATATCAGATTGGAAGTTTAGTAAACCACTATGTTGCATTTTTAGAAAAGAAAACCAATATTTCATTTTAACAAACAGCTATTTCCTCCTCATTCAATAGCTTCTAAATAAACATCATTTCTAACAAACTAAAAGTAAACTCCACTAAATCAGCTTTAAACATTTAGCAATCTATTATTTATATCTAATCTAATTGAGCAATATTTATATTTAACATAAGTATATTTGAAATAATATCAGCCTTACTCATCCTATAGTTGCATAAAAGCTGCTTCAGTGCAGCTTGTATAGAAGATCCAGCGTGTTATCTTTCTGTATCTTTCAAATAGTCTTTTTTCAATCACAAATATCTATAAAAAGTACATATTTTAAATATTTAAATATCTGATTAAACAGCATTGAAAGATTAAATAAATAAATGTAGTGAACCTGATCTCTTAAGCTTTTGCAAAGCTTGTATTCTACTGAGTTTTTTTTTTTTTTTTTGCTTTCTAGTTCTTAGACTAAGAAAATTTGTTGACAAAAAAAAACACAGCATGGATGGAAGCTTGTTAAAAACACATACATTTGTTGCACAACTGTGGCATTTTTTTTCTTTGGTGCAAGTCTGAACATGTCTTTACCAAAGTAGATAATGTTACCGCATTTAGAATTAAAACGATGACAGTCATTTTTCATTTGTCTTTGGAAAAGACAGAGTGGCTAACATAAGTCTATGCTGTTCCACACTCTGATGTCCAAAACGTGTCTGCATGGAGCAAATTGACTGCAAGGGCACGTCTACATCTTTGCTTTGAGAAAGAATGACACGAAGGAGGGGCACACGCGGCTGTATATTCCAGTTTCAAGAACATTCCAGGCATACTTTTCCCTCTAAAGGACTAAGATGTCATTTTAATCATTCTGCCTATTTTGGTCCCCATTTCATCAAAACGTTTGCAGTACAGGAACGGCAGATTTCCCACTAAAGCTGACCTGCAATCCCTCAAGTAACTAATCAACTTTTTAATTCATTTTTTTCTTTAATTCCACTTTTGGAACTTGTCCTAAGATTATGTTTTGCTTTATAAACCTGCAAAAGACATCACATCTTTTGTCTTTACAGTTGTGTGCAGGTGCATTCACAAAAATAAAACAAAGTATGTAAATGTAAACTAATGCTACTTCCAGGTATTTCTTTCCCAAATATTTAGGTTGTTAGGTGGTTTGGATCGAGGAGTTCCAGCTTCTGCACCCTGGTCACTGCTCACCCACTAACAATTTTTAACAAATTAGATTAGGCATTTGTTTGGCCAGTTGCCAGCCTGTCTAGGCCTCTGACAAGTTTGTTAGTGTGCTGGAGAATGACGGTGGTAGTATTGTTGCAACTATGCAATACAAATTAAAAACTCAAGAGAAGCACTTTATTTAACCATACATGCAATGCAAACACACAAGCTTAATAAATTAATTGAACAATTGTTATTCATACTGCACTTGTAGAATAAAACACTTTTTTGTTGTTTTTTTATGCCAAATATCAAAGAGTGTGCCAAACACAACATTTCTGTGTTAAGTAGGCTACCAAGTGTTTGCTATCTGGCTACATTAAATAAAAGTGGGCTTTTTTCTATAACACAGGGGTGTCAGAGTCCAGTCCTCAAGGGCCAGTGTCCCTCCAGGTTTTTGTCGTCTCCATGCTCCAACACAGCTGAATGAAATTAATTAATTAAAATTAATTAAAAGTTTGACAAGAACTTGTTGGACCCATTTGATTTGCATCAGGTGTGTTAGTGCAGGAAACGACAAAACTTGCTGGATATCGGCCCTCGAGGACCTGACTGACATGCGCTTTACCACAACAAAACATTAAAATGCAAGTATAGCTAAAGGCTTCTCTATTTGATGTAGAGGAAACCCAGGCACAAATAGAAAGCAGAAAATTAGGTAAAGTAGTGATTGTTAGATGTTCAGTTTAATCTTGATCTTGTCCCAGTAAAACAGGACCCAAACCCTAAATATTTAACTGCTAAATGAGTTTCCACCTATACTAACGTAAACAAAATTGCCAATACTCAGATACTAATCAATACAAAATGTTTGTACATAGTTGGATATAAATTAATACATGTATTGATACTTAATTGTCACTGGCATCTGCCTGATAATGGACAGGATGGGCGACCTTTAGCCATTTCAAACAGGCACTGCCAAGGCCACAGTGCTAACCACAATTAATTACCTCCTCCTGAATCCAGAAAAAACAGAGGTCATTCTACTAGGTACCAAAAATCTGAGAGATGCCCT
>JBAMHX010000016.1:17358391-17369524 GCA_037177515.1 Pseudomugil tenellus | reverse complement strand
TACCTGCATGTGAAGCCCTCTGAGACAACTTGTTGTGATACTGGGCTATATAAATAAAATTGACTTGACTTGACTAGACCACCATGCAGTAATGGCAACACAGACACACAAAAGCTTAACAGAACTGTTGCTGAGTAATGGACCAGGATCCTGTCTGAAATATGTGGGCTTTTTACTCAGGCTTCTTCAAAATATCAATTATTAATATTGTTGATCATCTTAAATAGATTTTTCTCTTTACTTGAGCTGTTCTCACATATTGCTCAGAAAAGGAGACATATGACAAGAATAGTGTGCAAAAGTAGCTGGATGAGCTCAGTTTACTCCATAAAGACTGAGCATTAAATATAATTTACATGTAGTAAACTTGCTTTGTTGAACCATCAAAAAACTGCCATGCAAGTTTACCAACCAATACTAACCCTAATGCTACCCACACATCCTGAAAAGAAACTGCAACATGATGATTTTACCCTACACTCGAGTATAAACACGATGTCTATATTCAATGTGCGGACCCAATCTGACGCAGACAGACACCAGGCGAGTAAACCAGCCTTAACGGTCCAGACTGGAAACGTAAATGGAATAATAAGTTATTAACAATTATTTAAGAAATAGCCTTAAAATTTTACAGAAGGCTGTTCGTTTTCTGATCAACTGCCATATCAGTCATTAACTCTGAGCAACACTGCCGCCCCTCTACTTTTAGTTTGTTAGCATTAGCTAGCATGACAAACATTACCCATTGCATCATGTTCATCTGGACAGCTACATGGATACTAATAATTGTGTCTGACCAAAATGTACACCGTTTTTGTTACTGGCCATAAAATCCAGTGTTTCCTCTGCAATCAGTAGCCAAAGTGTCAACCACTCCCCCCTCTGTTACAAAGAGGGAGACACAGATAGAAAGAATCTTTATGAAGGGTGATCTTTGCATTTAATAATTTACCACAGTTAATGTTTTTAAACTGCTGACTGAACAACCAAGAAATGAACCGGTCCCTCCAGATTTCCTTACTATTGTAAAGAAATAGTCAGATTTTCATCTGTACTGCTCTGAAATGCTCAGACATACCTCAGCAATAGCAGGAAGTGTACTGGTGTTTTCCCATCGTGTTTATTCCATTGCCATCAGTGATGTGGATAGCAAACTTAGTTCTTGCAAAGTTACAAACAAACAACATCCTACAGCAACCTGTGGGGATTTGCAGAGACCAAATCAGTTTGTCAGCAGCTCCTCTGACACGGCACTTCTCAATCCTGGTCCTCCTGGCCTACATGTTTTAGTTGGCTCCTATTTATCACACTTGTTCAGATTAATTAAACTGCTCATCAAGTTCTTTGTAAATCTGTTGTTGAGCGTTTCATTTAAATCAGATGTGTTAAAGTAGGATTACCTCTAAGATTATGCAAATCTTAAAGATGCAGACATTTCCTATGTCTACACAAGGAAAATGAGATCATAATCTACTATTCCACAACATGAAAATGAATGGATTAACCTTTTGAACAGCAAATTTACCACTAGAATCCAGATGTAAAGTTGTTCTGCATTATTTAACTTGATCACTTCTCATACCTCAGATAAATAAGCCAGACAGGCACCACATTAGTGACTGGACGGTTTTCACAGGTCTGACTGCCACATGACTGCCGAAACTCTGGGTGTGTCTACATTAGTTTGCTCAACCAACAGAGCAGCCTAACAAACAGTGGAGAGCTACAAACTCGCGTTTTACCTTCATACCTGACTGGTTTCACAGCGAGCTATAAAATGTATGACAATCCAGCTAAAACTGATTAGAATAATAATTAATGTGCAAAGAGTATAGATATTTCTGGACAAACGCAGTTGAAATCCATCGACAAGATGGATGAAAGAAGGCTATGAAGATACAAATAACATTACAATAAGCACTCATACTTAAATCAGTCTCACATCACATGCTAACGTTGCAACCACAACCAGCTAGAACAGTTTAAAATGACTCAATTTGACATTCAGTATGAAAAACATCTATTTAAACAATCTATGTGCATCTCTCCACTAACAGTAACACAACAGAATAAAGGACAAAAAAGGACATTTGGACACACTTCCCAGTAGGCAAAAGTTGATTTTCATGCAGGAGATCCAAAACAATCATGTTTGCCACCGTTAATAAAACCACCATCAAACATAAAATGTTTCACAGTAGGACATACACAGACTTAAAATCCTGTCCTTGAAAAAAACAACTTCAAAGTTTGTCAACCCAGTTTGGTTTCTTTGTCAAACAGGATGTCTGATGGTCAAATGAAACTGCATTATTATCAATGTTTCATCACTAGTGTTATCTAAATGATAACTTTGCAGAGACCATAAGCTGCTGCTGCTGTGACACTTTCATATATAACTGGTAGGAACACTACATATCAGGTGGTGTATTTCTCTGTGTAAAGATATTTGTCATTTATTATCTTATTGGTTTATTTTATTAGGAAAGTGAAGTTTAATGTTTATTAAACTTCACTAGCATGATGTAAACATGGCAGATATAGCAAAGCAAGTCTATTCTTTTGCCTATATGTGCTTGTACTAAAGTGTTTGGGACATTTTTTTGCAGCAACTACAGAGCATGGGGTACGAAACCACAAACCAATTACAACATGTAGGTGTGAGGAAGAATAAAAACACAGCTCGGTTCACTGCGCCCTCCCCATTCCCTGTGTACAGGCCTGTTCTACACATATGTTCACAGGGACTTTGACATCAAATCCAATGATGGAAGACCTTCCCATGCTTTACATAATCACATGTAGAAGGTGCAAACAAGTTCTAATAGTGGCACAAAGTCTGATTAAGTGGATGTACTTTGTTCAGTCTGACAAACACCCACAGAAACACAGCGGCCAACCTGACAGGCATGTAGCTCATCAGAAATATTTATATTGCCAACCCATTTAATGTGTGCCATCAACTAATCATATCAGTAATGCACTACAACTGTATTCACTTAATAAATACAATTAATGTTTTTTTAAGATATCTTAAGAGTAAAAATGCTTCCAGCAGATGAGGTAAAAAGATGTATAAAGGCTAAATCTTGCAGTGATCAATCGAGGAGAGCAAAACATTCAGTATTCTGCCGGTGGATGCAGATCTACAGGATCACTGGCTGACGACATCTGATTGGCTCAAGCATATACTTTATTGCTTAGTGTGACAGAAACGAAAATGCATGTGCCTTCAGCAGAACAGACCAATAGGAGTTAAACTAAAATAACCTGCTGCGTGTTGACACAGTCACACCAGTGTGTCATGACAGACAGTGAGATTTCTGGGAATGAGCTCATGTGGGTGATGATAATTAGCATTATCAACCTTGGCTGACAGGCAGTCAGTACTGTTACAGTTAGGGAGGTAAGGGGGCAGCGCTCTTATCTCCAGCACAGCTAAACACCTATGAAGATAGTGGAGATAATCAGAGGGCATCCCTATGATGGCCCACAATCCAGCTGTATGTACACAACACACTACAGTCTCTTTTGGGTCATTTCACCCAGATGTACATAGGTTTTTCATCTCCACTGGATGCAGTTTTGTTGTTCCAACCGAAGTCAAACCATCCGCGTGGTTGCCTTGGAAGCACCTAACATGGAGCCAAACAAATATGGTCAAAGGGCTTATCTGTTTAACTTGCTGTAAGACTTGCAAAAAGAAACCATAATAGGCGTAGGCTGGCTCCATGAGTGAGACATCCTTGGGTGTTGCCAAAAAACAAATACTCATTAACCCAGATACTACTGATCTGTGCACACTGAGAGATGAAGTGTGTAATCGGTGTATGTACAGATGCAGTGTCCTGACTCTGACTCTCATTTCAATTATGAATTCAGGTAGATATCCTGCTGTGCCTGGGGCCTTAGCTCGTTCAGGTGGACTGAATGAGCGCCTGACGCTGCAGATTTGATTTGGAGCTGTATTTTACCAGTGTTGTCCTTCAAACCACGTTTTGGGTTCAAGATGCTGGCAAATATCTTTCACTTAAATGAAAGATGAGCGTTTTTAACCATCTTGATTTTGCAGACACCGATAGTAATCATCATTAATGTGTTGTCATTTTGGCTTTAATTGTGTTGAAAACACACAAGGCAAAAGACGTTACTCATTCAATTTAGTCCATTTTTAAAAAGGCCAACATCTGTGTTTGGGTCGGGAAAGAAATGTGTAGTTTATTAGCCACATGGCTGAAACATTTAGGGCTCAAACTGTAGCATAAAGTTACAGCTGCCTGAATTCATGGCAATGATATTCTTTTCAATTACATCCTCTATTAAGCATTAAGAACTGAATGTTTTTATCCCATTAATACTTTTATACCTACATTCAGTTAAAAGACAGTAACATGGAGTGTAAAAAAAAAAAGACTTACTTTTGTTGATGATTTTTGTTTGTGATTGTGTGTGATAATGAGATGTTTTTAAAGTTGAGTTAAAGCACTTTGTTTCTTTGCACATGAAAATGGTTTAATAAATAAAATTCCATTTGATTAGAAGAACTGTATGTCATGAGAATAATTTCAATATTTAAGACTTTTAAAATATATATAACAGTAAGTTTGCAGGCGCTTTTTTGGCAAAGGGAATCTAAAAGGTGTCTCAATCTCACTAGCATATGTAGTAAGTACTTTTTAACTTATATTTCCTTTAGCATTAGCTTTAGTTGCATTTGAATGGAAGCACCTGATACACCAATTACTTGGGATTTTTTTAAAAAAGCATCTTCACTCATCACGTCCAACTTGGTGTGGTTTCATACTTCACTTCGTGCAAATACAGGGCATAACTAACACACTTATCTTAATCAAAGCTTGACTGAATTTCATTTCCACAAAAACTAGAAATGGTTTGTATAACAAGTCCTTAAATCTGAAGACAGGTGTTTCTCTTTTCTCCTCTTGTTGGATAAAAATCTTGCAATAAAGTTATTTACAATAAGGAAAATAAGTCAGCAAGTCTCTGCAGCTTATTGAGTGAAATGACAAATACACATACTAGAAACAGATTATCCAGGCTATAATAGAATCACATTCAGTAAGAAACACTACTTGTTTAATGGGAAAAAAGAAAAAAAAACATCCTACAGCCATTTTAAACACAGTTGGACTACTCAACAGCCAATGCCACATTAAAATGGTCCCGATTTACTGAAGAAATCTTACAAACCGTAGATTTAATTAATTACTGGTGGCTTGCATTAGCTACAAAGCAGCCAGCAGTCACTTATTCTCTGACCCTGGCTCCACTATCATGTATTAGCTGACCACACCAAAGAGTAGACCCAACCTGTTGCTGATAAACAGTTGCCTTCCCTAAAAGATCAGACAAAACCACCAGTGTTCCTTATAGGTGGCAGATGAACATTTCTTCTGCATCAAACAAAAACTCCAGACAAGCAGAACCACAACGCCCCCCCTGCCCCCCCCCATCATATTCTATTTGCTATGAATGTGCGTCAGACCAATACAAGAGTTCTATATTTTCAGTTTCAAAGAAGGGCAATTGTGGGTAAATAGCTGAAACTGTGTTAAAATGTCCTTAAATGCAAAAGCAAAAATTACAGTCAAGCTATCGGAGGTCCAACACACAAGCAGACAAAACCATAGTTAAGAGCCACACGGAGCGTCAAGGTCTATAAAGACGATGAAAGGAGTTCATAATGGCTTCCAAATGAAGTGAGACAACCAGGGTGCACTGAAACTGACGAATGTGAGCCTTCCATCGCAATCTGAAACAAATAGTTTCTAAGTATGTGAAGGGTGTGTCTTCCAAGCAATCTGTTTTAATAAGCCCTCCTTCGATTCTCATTTGTAACCAGGAAAAACTGCACTAAAGTGCGATTCTGCACCATAAACACTTTGATACTTTGGAAATACGCTGATGGACGGAAGCAGGAGTTAACTTTGCTAAGTTACTAAGATGCATATGGACCTTACAAAAAGAGACAATGCCAATGAAAACAACATGGCCCTTTATTTAACATAGGTCATTATTGTACCTTGTTGTACGGTAACGACAGACAGACCATATGGCAGCTAATCCTGAAATGTTCAGATCGGCAACAATGTTTTTTAGCTCAACGAATCTACCTAATAATTTGAAAAATTCTTGAGGCGACACACGGCAAATAAAATTTATCCAAACCTGACTTCAGGCCCATTTGCAATTCTTTTTATTATGTTTTAATAAAAGCTGAACTGAAATTATATTTTTCCATTCTTACCAACTTGGAACTAAGATACCAACGCAAATGCAAGGTCCATGTTCAGCTCTGTACACAGAGTATGATGCTGCATCTTCTGTGCATGCAGGTGACAATACCCCCCTCACACACAAAATGGGATCTAAATTAAGCATTAAAACCTACAGCTTGAATGTAGACGAAACACATTATCTTCAGCAATAAAATCACATCTGATGGTTTCTGTCTCCTTAAAGTCCAGTTTATGTTTTCACCTTGAATCCCAAGCACAGCACCTACGCTCGCGCTCTCACTCTTTAGTAGTGAGGGGGAATAAAGTAGAAATTTTTCCATAAAATAATTAGATTTGTTAATATCATGCATTTTACAGATTGATGAATTTAAAACATTTCAACATCTGACTTTAACACTTGTAAAATTCAAATAACTTAAGATGTAAAAAGCAAATGTAGTCTAAGATCAGGTACAGAAATTGTACTTTGTTTTTGACTATCTGCCTTTACTTGACCTGGAGAAGGTTAACATTGTACTAGATGTCAATATTTTAACATTTATATTCAAACGTATGTCAACAATTCCAGCTGTAGCGATGCACGTCATCTTTATGCTTCGCAGGTTTGAAACTGAAACATAAGTGGGCATGTATCTCGGGTGTAGCAGAAACAGAACAAATTCTGGATTGAACAAGGAAGCAGTCATTTCTTAAAAGCTGTCCTGGATGTCAGTGTTGAATGTTGACCCAGCTATGATCGAGAACATCCTTACAAGCAGGAAGTGTGTGCTTAGTCACCTGTGACAACAAAACAGTGTGAGGCATTCTTAAATAAGACCGAATCCTTTCCAGCTCATTAGGTGGGAACAACACCAAAATGTGACTTTAGAGAAGACTGTGAAAGAACTGACAAATATCTGGGGAAGCCTTCTTTCCCAAAGTGGGCCATCTTGCCAGGCCACTTGCAGGCCATACACCAAGAGACTGTGTCCTCGCTGTAAAAGCAGACTTAATTAAGAACCCAACTTTCTTTTTTCCTTGCATTTACTGACAGATTAAATCACATTTATGTGGAAGACGGCTGCAGGAAGAGACAGCTGGGAAGGAGGATGAGATAAGTTTACAACAAAGTCACAGTTTGGTAAAAATTCACAATAAACCTCAGCTTTTAGTCTCTACCAAAGACAATATAAGCAAATTTTTAATTTATAACAACAAAATTTAGGACTTGGGCAACTAATTAGGTTATTGCAGTAGCAAAGCAGAATCAAAATGTAGCCTGTAAAGACTTCAGTGAAGTAAAATAGATGCAACTAATGACGTTTTCTTTTGTTGCCTCAATTGTTCCTAAGATTTTTCATTAAATGAATCCATTGAGTGCTCACTGACTTTTATATCAGGCAATGCACAGGCACCACACAAGCTGTGATGTAACTGATGTTGCCGTTTCCAGTTGCCTCCTGTGGTATGATGATGTGAACAACCAAACAAATTAAATGACATTCAATTGGCAAAAAAAATGCATCCTAACCATTAAAAATAAAATAAACAAATCAGTGGACGTTATCTTGCTGACACTGCCTGGTTGTAAACCACAAGTGAATGTACATTTGCATATCACATCAAAAAACAAATTCTGCGGGTCATCGAGGTAAGCTGGTTCCTGTAAATGTGGTAGCATGTGAAACCTGTGCAACGCAATGACAAACAGCTGGTTTTGCGTTACATTTTAAGCACAATTATTTCCAAGAAACGCTTCGTATCGTTCAGACTTACCCAGAAGAAGCAGCTTCAGCTCCCTTCTTGCATCCCTCTTATCTCGTCGGAGTTGCTTTTCGATCTCGGCGTTGATTCGTTTGGACTCCTTCGCCTCCTCGCTAAGGCAACAAGCCATCATGGAGTCTAAAGTCATCACTGCATTAGCTGAGAAAAGCCCTTTGAGCAAGGGGTGCTGGGCTACACCTCACACAAAGTATGTCTGAAAAACAATTCCCTCGATGCAAAAGCCCGTTTTCAACAAGTTATATACTCGCCACTGATTATCGAGCTTTCTAGTCTTGCTGCCTGGTGGAGAATCTGGCCTCCCCTGTTGATAAAACTGCTGTTCAAGTATTAAATATTTGACAGTCTTACGGTAATTTTGTCCGTAAACTACCGCTACAGGGATGGGAGCCCTGAATGGGGAAAAAATATTAATTCTGCACTCAGCTTATAAGATTTCTAAAGGTGCAAATAAGCATTTAATTTGATGCATTTTCAAAGTGAGCAGAAACCTGGCTGAATACGTTAACTCACTGGCTAGCTTAAAAGCTAACTGATGCTAATGTCCCTGCTAAGCTGACGCAAGTTGATTAATTTTCAGTGTGCCAACACTTATCTAATCCCTTTGTTGCTAATTCTGATGGTTTAAAAATTAATAAACTACCAACTTCCGCCCCAGAAACAGTGGGACACAACAGGCTGACACGGCCACATTTGTACAATCCCTCTACTGGCCGCCCGGCCGAGTACAAGCCTAGCCGCCCAGAAACCTACACTGGAAGTTACGCCCGCGCAGTGACAATGTGCCCCAGTCAAACTGCCCATCCAGATACGCTGGATAACTGTCTCAAGTCTGCGACAAAAGAAAGCCCTGAAATAACCTGAATGACAGAATGCGCTTAGAGGAGCTCTCTCTCCCACACGGAGGGATCCAGTGACCAGGGTAGGCTAACTGTTAGCTTACCAGGTTAGCTCAGCGAGCCATCACTGGCAACCAACTAAAAACCAAGCAGATCGAAATGACAGAAGACGTTCATTGGATTCACAAAATTATCTGAGGAAGACCTCGGCGTTACAAAGCCAAGAATCAAAAAGAGCTTACTGACAGTTCCAAAAAATAAATAAATGTAATTGTCCGTCCACTTTATCGCTCCTGGTAATTTTTCCTGGTGGTGGTGAACGCTCGTCACCCACTCCTCAACCCCACTGTGGCGATGATGTCGTCACTTGGGATAAAATTGATTGAAAGAGCCATATCCAATGAAAACAGAGAATTGCTGGAGCTTGGGGGCGGGGCTTGTGAAATTGCAAACTTCCCAAGTTTGCTTGAGAGGAAGTTACACTTTGGAGGCGTGTCGGTGAAGGCTGCTGACATTTGACTGGACGGGCAACGCCCATCTCCTGTCAAAGAGCAGCAGCACACCCACGGAGCTGTACCTTTCCAGAGATTTGGACGCGTGGGAGATTTCCAGAGTATTCAAATATCTGAATCCAAGTAGGGCAGTCTTTGTTTAGCGTTTTTTGTCTTGTTTTTGTTTTTTTTTTTACATTGATGTCAGACAATATATGAATCACAAAGCAAAAACAAGACAAAAAGGTAAACATAGACACTCTTACATGCAACCAGGTATTTAAATACACTGGAATTCTCTGACACCTCCAAATCACTAGAAATGAACAACAGAGTACAAAAGAAGAATACACGGAATACCATAACCAAGTAAAATACAAAGTATATGGGGAAAAACTGTGTAGAAAATGCAATTCCTAGGTTATTATAGGAAACACTTCTCAAATTTATGTAGAAAGAGGACTGAGATCAGATACAGGTGGACAAAACAGTGGCGCCCAAACATCATAGTGATCATGGATACGAAGCAAAGGAAAGCTGCAGTGATTGATGTGGCCATCTTCACTTTGTCAAGGGAAACCAGGGAACACAAGAAGCTGGAGAGATACTAAGGAGTCGAGGAAGAACTGGAAGAAAGTCCGGAAGGTGAAGGCAACAGTAGTCCAACTGTGTCCCCCATGCTGGGGAAGTGGATCCAACAGAGATCTGGACAAACATCAGACATGTCCATCCTGAAAAGCGCTAAGAACGAGGGTCCTGCGTAGGATCGTCAAGCTACCAGGATTCTGGTAGAGGACCCAAGCTTGAGATGAAGAGCCACCACCACCCTCTCACAGGAGGAGGGTGAGGGAAGAGTGTGTAGATAAGTGTATATATATAAAGAGAGAGATCTACTTATATATAAATAAACTCACCAGACACTTTATTAGGCACACATGATCAATTGTTTTTAACACAAATAGCTAACCAGCTAGTAACATAACATAGCAATAGCTCAATGCAGTGGAATAAACATGTAGACGTGTTGAGGACAGGTTGGTCTGAGCACTTCATAACTTTCATAACAACCATCCCTGTGTTTCACAGAGAATGATCTGAAAAGAGAAAAGATCCAGTGGATGGAAGGGATCTGGACCAAAATGTCTGGCTGATATCAGAGGAGAATGGATAGATCGCTTTAGGATGAAAGAAAAGCAACAAGAACTCATATAACCAGATGTTAAACATCAAAAGTTTCCACAGAACTCTCCTTTTAGGATTACTAAAATGTCTTTGCCTGAAGAAATTGAAGAAGATGAAATGAAAAGACAGAAGCAAATGATTAACACATGGTCTGAACTACTGCAGTACAACTATGAAAACACAACCCTTGTTAAACTCCACTATACTTCCAGTGATGTTTCAGTTGAATCTACACAAATACTGATTAAACTACCAGAGTGTGGATTTCTTCAAGCCAGGAGAACTTCTGTGTTATGTTAGAAGACTACGGATGCTCTTGCTCTGAGACTATGGATGAAGGAACTTGCAGATTGCATTGGTTTAGAAACACATATCATCAAAGGTAAAAAGAAATCATTTATAAATCTCTGTGTACCATGTATGAAAACCTGGAAACATATCTGTCGATATCTGGAAATGTTTTATGTTTGCTTTTAATATGTCATAGGCCTTGTAACACAAACATTGAGATTCAAGAAAATTCAATGAAAAATTTCCTTTTTCCTTTCATTTATGTTGTTACACACACACACACACACACACACACACACATATATA
>JBAMHX010000016.1:17318328-17328874 GCA_037177515.1 Pseudomugil tenellus | reverse complement strand
TGTTTTATTTTATTTTATTTTATTTTATTTTATTTTATTTTATTTTATTTTATTTTATTTTATTTTATTTTATTTTACTTTACTTTACTTTACTTTACTTTACTTTACTTTACTTTACTTTACTTTACTTTACTTTACTTTATTTTATTTTATTTTATTTTATTTTATTTTATTTTATTTTATTTTATTTTATTTTATGCAGTTAAACTCGAATTTTTAAAAAATACCAACACCCCCTCCAAATAATAAAAAAAGCAGCTAAAATCTTTTCTAGTAAATCTAACGAGTTATCATCATTGCTTCTGGATCTTACTGATCAAGTCTCTGTCTAACTGTCTACTGTTATAACTACATATGACTTCCAAAGGACTGGAAAGACATCACATCGCCATGCTGCACTTCTGCAGTCTGAATAATAATAATATTTCCCCTTTAAGCTCATTTTAGTGGTTGTTAGCAAATATTTTGACCAATGTAAAAAGGGCTAACGTTGAGCTCACAGAGCTGGGTTCTGCTGCTTTGTTAATAGTTTGTAAAGGGCTTTTTGATCTCCTATTTTTGATTCTGAAAGAAACCTTAAACACAACTGTGTAAGTTTTCTGTACATGTACTTATGACTACTACGATTAATTTTTTAATGTTTTTTTTTTCAACCATGTTAACCAACAGCACATCAACTGTGGCCAAAAGTAGTTTCCCAGAACTGGAAATCCTCTTATCTGATGAGTCATATTGCGAAGTATTTGGTGATGAAGGTGCAAAGATTCTTTTATAGTTTATATTAAAAATAACTTAACATGCGCTTGTCTGCCTTTGTCTTGTTTGTTTTCATGCTGGAGAGTGTCTTCATCTGTCTGCCTGATGTTTGTTTTTATGCCGCTGTGTCACCAAGACAAATGAAGTTTCACAAGCTCTCTGTCACAATGTGGGATTTGCATGAGATTGACTTATACATACAGTACTTATTTCCATAAACTGCATTTGGTGCAAACGGGGAAAATTCCTCTGAGAGCACAAGCATCGCATTCACCGTGGACATTACTTTAACTGTCTGTCTGATAAGTTGACATTTCAGCGTTGAGGCTGTCTTCCTCCTCCGTTCAGCTGGAAGATGCAAACTGTTTTCTAATCAATGCCTGAAGAACAAAGAAAAGTCAGCACACTAGATAGTACATGACTGACAAAAATGACACAAACACATTGTAAAGCAGGATCCTGTGCTGTAATAACAAACACAAAGGTACAAACATGCACATTGTGGTAGTGATTAAAAGCGAAACAAGGTAGTGAGACTTATGCTGTCAACCAGACAATTTAATGGTGGTGTAATGGTTATTTAAAGCCATCTTCCTTCTGTTCATGTTTAAAAGAAGTCTTTAAACCACCCTATAAACATACAGATGACAAGAGACTGTCTTACACGTTGAATCGGCTTACATGGCTTCACCAACGGGGAAACAACCATGTAGCTAATTCGGTTATTTAATTTTCTACCACATGGAAAAGAGCAGAACAGTGTACATCCTCTCTACGTACGGAGGCTGCAAAGCCAAAACGCAAAGCCATATTCTTGTCAAAACACTGTCATTTCTCATAATTATTTATATTTATATTATCCATACCAAAATGCGAATAACAATAACAAAAATGGCGCTTACAGGTGGTAAGAGTGTGAGATGGGTGTGTCTCTGGGTGTCTCTGCTCACGCAAAAGTAAATCTGCAGCCAGCTGGGTGAGCATGACTGAAGAAAAGGTTTGTGTGTTTGATTCCACACAAAATACACCAACAGGTGCAGATAAAGTTGTGTTTACACATAGATCAGGTTCTGTGTGCATGAGAAGCATTGAGACAAAAACATGTTGCATTCAAAGACCCACTGCTGATCTTATACACTTTAACACCCAGAGTGAAGGATAATTCAATATGCTTTCACCCTGTCTCTTCTATGAGCTCTCAAGTGTCATGTTGACGCTTCTGCTCCATTATTTTCTCCCTTTCTTTACTTAACTTCTTCTGATAATGTCTGCTTGCATGTCTTTACTGAATCAGCCATGTTGTGCAGATGTCCAGTTCTTGGCATGTGACAATGCTGCAAAGCAAAATGCTTTCGTAACATTATGCACAGGGATAATAATGATGAAAACATCATAAAAAATGATGGTTTCTCAGCTTCAGGAACAATAAAAGCTCAATGTGCACATTCAGGGTGCCATCAAAAAGAGTCAGAAACAAAGTTTTAAAATCAGAAACTTGTGTAGTATTTGATGTCATCTGGATTTTAATCAGGTTTGGGAGCTGCTTTTTCCCGGAAGGTAGCTAGACAGATCATGTTTTTATATGTATGTGTGTAAAAATATCATCTGTCAGTGACAGCCACATCGCGCCTCTGCCTCATAATAACATCTTCAGTTTCAGAAATACGTTTAGAAATGTTTTCTTTTTCTGTCCTCTCCTGTCGGGTCCAGTAAGACACGTAAATTTTAATAAAAATTTAGCTAAAATTAATAAAGAATTTAAACTATTAAGAGGATCTTTGTATATACATAAGCTCCTGTTGACAAAGCAAATTTGCTCAGCAACAACACAGCAAGTAGACCATCATTCTGCTTTAATGCTGGACAAGACAAGTTAAAAACAAAGTTAAGTTGAAAGACGTTATGCTTTTCCAAACATGACCCAAAACATTTACTAAACAAAAGTCCTTCAAGATGGAGAGATCAAATGAAAACATCGACATGCATGAAGGAAGGGGGATAAGATTCATTGACCACCTCGAGCTGGTTTCAGGAACAGGGGGAGTTAGTGAGGAGATGAGTTGTGCAAAAGACAGCCTGAAGGCGGAATGATTACTTCTGAACAGTTTGAAAGAACGTGGATCAGGCTGATTGGAACAAAGCAGCAGGTAGGAAGACCACTGAACCCGGGTTGTGATGACTTGGTTTGACAGCGTGGGAAAAATGAAGGTTTGGGTGCTGTTCAGCAACAAAGTTCAGCAGGAGAAAAAGCCCAAAACAGACCAAAAAGACTGCAGATGTGATGGACAGATGTTCCGTATTGAACTGGGTTTGATTTTTTTATCTAAAGAGAATGCAATTTTATAAAAATAAACATATGATACTCAGTTATTCACAAAGGGAAACATTTGCTTATTGTTTATTCAGGGCAAAAATCCCTGAATACAGTTTTATCCCTGTTTTTTAAATGAATGTCTAAAGCAACTGAGATCTATTTTGAGTGAATGCAGTCTGAGCCAAACTAAAGTATCAGCTATACTGGAATTTATAATGTTTACATCTGCAGATGTCAGTGTTACTCCTGCTGACTGCAGGTGATCCAGGAAGGAAAAATGAGAAGCATCCGCCAGAAAAACAACAAAGAGCTCTGAAAATAATAAATACGAAAAAATCAACAGAAAGAGGTCTATAAAAAATCAATAAATGTCATTTATTTAAAATAAAGCTCATATTTTAGCTCATTCAGTGAAAATCATTAGCAATTCTAACATGACGGATCTTTTCCAAATCAATTATTAATTAAAGCAAAAGAGCTAAACTTCATTATCTTTCAGTAAAGAGACTCTTAACCTATAAGTTAGCTTGTGTTGCAAAAAGTAGGTTTTAATTGACAAGAGTAAGCTACTCTTAATGCTGGCTTATTTGCTGTCACAGTAATTGCATAAATCAAATGGTCAATATGTGTTTCAACCATCCCCATTATGACACAGAAAAATGGTTAAAAAAGACTTAAATAGGAGTTAAATTTCATATCTAGATATGAATGATTCATAAAATATGAAGATGTAGATATTGTAAATAAAGGAACATGTTTCTTTTTTCTATTAGACACATGCAATGCTTCTTACTGTGCACGGGGACGCTTTGTTCTTGCTTTGTCAACTCTTCAGCCAACGTATTTATGGTAAAGAGGAAGCTTCCAAACTTCTGCATGATCTCTGCCAAAATGAGCTCCAGCATGAGACAGGACAAACTTTGGATGACTGCCTTTAAAAGTTGTTGACCCTTTTGGGAAGATGTGGCAAGACTCCAAAAACAGGCTTTACTGAAGAGGAAGGATTTAACAGCTTTTAGAGCATCAGGTCCAGTTACCATCCCCTTTAATGAGGGATTTGTTTCTGTAACTCTCAGAAAATATCTCTATCCATATGAGCCTCCCAGATAACTACAGCTCTGCTAATCAAACCCTAAAGTACACCAACCGAATGCAACTCCGCTGATGCAGAGCTGTTGTTAGCGATGAGGAATGGGTGAGAAATCCACCAGGGAGGATCTAAAGCCGAGCCTATGGACTGCCACACAGTGATAAGAGACAAAGCTTTCTCATCTCCACCACTGCTCTTCAAAGCAGGAGCACATCTGTTGTTCACTTATCAAATGTTTCTATCCAGGTAAGTCACCATAACACAACAGCAGCATGTTGAAATCAAACTCCTGCACAACACAATGAAGCTCAGCTTGAAGCCCTGCAGCAAAGTCAGTCATGTTCAAAGCAGTGCGTCTTTAACTGTGTGAGAATGGCTAAAGCGGGAGTTTGTGATGCTGACCTGTAACACTCTGCTGCATATCCCATGATATTGATGTTGTCGTGTTCACAACCTGTTCTTTTTCTCCGTGGCAGGAGAGATGTGTTTTTCAGCAGCTCTTTTCAAAGCCACTGCAGCATAAATGTCCAAAGAGAAAAGGTGCTTATCAGCACAAGAAATGAATCAATTTGCCAGCATGAATCACCACTCAGTTTCCCAAAACAGCTTCAGCATTCGCAGCAGCAGCTGTCCCTTTGTAGCCAGCACATCCCTCACTGATTGTTAGGATTGAAACGCATTGCTCGAAACAGAGGGGGTGGTCTATATGAGTGCTGTGCATCGATCACAATACTACAAGAGCTAGACCGATGACTGTTGCTCTGGATGTTGAACAGTGATACAAGTTTAAAAAGTTATCATTGGTTATGTCACCACAGTATGAAATTAAATGAGAAGGAAAAACATGGTAGAAAAATATGGGGTAATAAATACAATGAAGAGGAAATGTCTCCTCAGATGTTTTCTGTTCAGAAACAAATGCAGTTTGAATAAGCTCCTGTAAGGTTTTTGGTTTATTGCAACAGCAGGCCTCCTTGTTGTGGCTCTACTTCAGTGTGTGCCTCTAAATCTTCACTGCGGAGAGAGATCATTAAGCTCTAAAGGCTGTTAAGGTCCTGCAGCACATCATTTCCCACACTGAGGGATCTCCTGTGAACCAGTGCAGCCGTGAAGTATGTGATGGTGGTGGTGGGGGGGTGAGGCTATGAGACACTAAGCTCATCAGGAGTATTTAATGATGTTGACTTGATTTCACCTCTCACCTTCATATATGGCCATAAAAGGCACTACAAGAAAAAAAACAAGCTGTATGCTTACAAGTTAAATTAAAACATTGCTGAATTAAAATAAATCAGCAGGAGGTAAGATGGTCATCAACACTCTTTTGCATCTAAGAGAGTTCATAAACTCTATAGCAAAGGTGTGTATGAAGTGATGTTATTTAAAAGGGAAAAGATGCAAAACTATTGCTACTCCTAACAAAAAAAAAAAGAAAGAAAGCAAAAAGCTTTCAAAAAGCTATTTGGGGGAAGTAAATATTCTGGTAATTCTATTGCTGGTAATAGCTTTGCTGAAGTTTCATACAGAAAAACTGTTTATAAAAATAGTTTAACTATTTTCTGGAGATAGTGAAAGAGAAATCTTTATTTTAAGAAGTTACAACCCCCTCCCTCCCCAACCCCCACCACCACAGCCGCTTTCAGTTTCCATGGCAAAGTATGAATGATCCAAATGTCAACCATTTTGTAATGCCGTGACCCCTCAAACTTGGTCCCAGCACCTGCAAGCAGCTGGATAATAAGGATACATAATACTTATAAAGCAGGAGAAAGCTATAAAAACATGTCTTTCTCGTTGGCATCCTGTTGTTTTGTTATAAAAAATAAATATGGATTTAAAAATATCTGAGGTCTGAAGACATAGAAACTGATAATAATTAACTGCGACTACTAAGACGACAAATAAGTACTGTCAGACTGCAGGAGTGGTGAACACCGTTCTGCTGTTCAGAAGCTACTAAAGGTCAACAGAGACAAAGAAAAACTAATAAATAACATTTAAAAAATCTCCCCCTTGTATATTTTTCCATAAATGTAAGGCATCATTTATGAAGTTACACCTTTACATGTAAACATTATTTATATACTTTTCCATATTAGAGCTTTCACTATAAAGACTCGCCTCTGACACAGAGAATGTGCCAGAAACAAGCAAATACCATCAAAATCTAATTAATCAGAATTATGGTGGACGTGCTGGGTGTTCCTGCAAGAGTGCAGGAATGTAGGGGGTTGCTGCTCACAACCCCCCCAGTCAGAGAGGCAATATGCTTCTTTCACTAGTATCAGTATTTGGCTAATACCACAGATGTTTGTAGTAGTAGCATGATATACAACTTAGCTGTATAGTTTTGTGGCAGTTTTTCTTACAATTCTCTTGAGTAAACAGCTAAAAAAAAAAAAAAAGTAAACAAGAAGATGAGTTTCCAGGTCAGCAGTCTTTGAATTTGGGTCAGATACATTGATTACTTACTGAAACAGAATTTATGATCTAAATAAAGAAAGACTTTTATGATTAAAAACTATTTCATATTTGATTATTTGTGTAGTTTTATCTCACAATGACACCAACACTAAAGTATTTTTTCAAAATCTCCATTTATTTTACCAGCTATAGTCTATGTAGGCATTGATTATTTGAGACGAAGAAGACAGTTTTTTATTTAATAGCAACTGAAAAGCAAATTCCTTGTTCATTTAAAACTGTATACAATATGAAGCCAGTCAATGCTTCTGCTTTCCTTACATTTACATCTGAGCATCCTTCCTTTTAAGACAGTATATTTCTCTTTATAGACTTGGTGGCAGCTTTGCAGGTTTACTTGGGCTTTTGTAGCAGTCTGAAAGAAAATATTGCCTTTAATAGACAACATGGTCACTAAGGTACCTTTCTCAGTGAGATCAATCATTATTAAACTGGAGAATCAGAGATTAAGAGTATCTAGATTTTTCACCCTCTTTAAGGTCAATCTGCTGTTTAAGCACACAACAGGCTTACTGGCTGCTATTTTTATTAGCACATTAATTGATTAAAGGAAAACATTTTTCCTTGACTTCCATGCAAACTTTAATGAAGTCAAGGAAAGACATGAAGACGAAACATGATACGACTGCTTGGCTGTGAATTAAATCAAATTATGAGGGAGATTACACAACTTTGTGGTGAAGTAGTAAAAAAAGACGTCTTAGGTTCCATTGATTCCTTTGTTTTATTCATATTATATACACATGAATAAAATCCTGACCATATAATGACGTTTATCTAGAAATAGTGAAAAGAAAGGCTGCTTGAAAATGAAAGAAAAAGAGTTGTAATTTCAGAAGCTCATACTTAACCTCCCGACTGCTCAGATTTATCAACAGAATTAGAATAATTGTATGAGAACAACTGTGATATTCATGCATTCAGATATGACATTAATAAAGGTCCTAATGAGACACTGACTGTGTCTGACTCACCTTTACCAAGTACAGCTGTGCAAATTTTTGCAATCAAACAAATAAGCTGTTTATTTATTTAGTTACATTTTTGTATAAAAATTTCACCTGCTGCACTAAAAACCCTCCTAAAACTTTATGCAGAGTTGGTCGTCATGGACAAGCGTGCCGTCTGTCCTCCAAATAAATGTTCCAAATACCAGACGGTGTGTCCTTCTCCTTATCTTTTACCTTCAGATCATGTTGATTCCTACTTTTTTCCAGATTGATTGAGGATGTTTCATGATGCTCACCTCTACTCTCTATTCACACCAGCTTTCCTTTCATTAGTCTAAGTGCATCAGAAAGGTGTGAGCAATCACTGCAACCTTTTTACTTCTTTTGCTTCATATTTCATACCTCGAGAAGCTCCTGAGGAAACCAGATACTAATGAGATTATGTTTGTACCTTTATTTTAGCAGCTTTCCGGAATATGAGAACACCACAGACAAAAAATGAATTATTCTTTTTTTTCCGTTTCTACTAGCTTTTCTGGCCTTCTGTACAAACAAGCTCCTCTTGTTTGTGACTCTTGTTTCCTAGGAAGAGACTTTTACAAAGTGACACAGATTCTTGTCCCTCAGTGAGAAACACTGATCAGAAAAATGCTTTTAAAGTGAAAGAGTAACCGTTTGAAGATAAGCCATTAAAAATGATGCATTTATAGAAATATATACAAGTATATGAGTGAAATCTAAGTTAATTCATTCCGTCATTTTGTATTCCATCCACCCATTTTCTACCGCTTATTCCCGAACGGTGTCGCGGGGGGGTTGGAGCCAATTCCACCAATGAGGTCGCCAGCTGATTAAAATATAAGTAATGTATAAAGATATAAGTAACAATGAGCTCTAATGATCCTGCATTGGGTTTGCTTTCTACTGAGTATTCAGATCACATATCTGATTTGTAGGCTCTTTAAAAAGACAATTATTACATTTAATGTATATAAATGAATTTCTTTAGCCACAATAAAACTTTCTCATCATGATGATGTTGTGGTTAACTTTCACTTTATGCACCATTATCACATGCTAGCAAACACATATAAACAAAATTGTCTTTTACTGACTGGAGCAATCTCACTGTACATGATGCAAGATGGATGCTGAACTGTTGATAAGAGGATCATCACTGAGAAGATTGCAAAGGTTTTTGTGGTGGATCTTTCAATATGAATATTCAGCATGCAGCTCTGTAAGACTAAAAAACATTTCAGTAAATTCTGCATCAGTATTCATATATAGACGGATCTGAGGAGGCTAAAAACACATTGTGTTTTATTGCTGTATACTGCCTACCAATACTGATGAAGACGTCACATTTTGACACATTTTGACCCAAACTTATTCCGCTATCAGCTTACAACCTATACGCAATAAAAAGCTACCAACGAACTGTTAATGGGGATAAAGGATTGTTAGAAAATAATGTTCTCACTTTCAATAATTTATTTCAGCTTTAATTGTTTAGCACCACTTTAGAATAATCTCATCACTTTACAGACATTTGAGCCAATTCATAATAAATATCAAACATCGAATCTTGACTTCGATCCAATCTCCCTCAGCAGGGATGTTTAAGACCTCCTATGTTAACAAGTGAACAAAACCAGTTACCCAGATGTTCTCTTTGCTGGAAACTCTGACATCATCAACTAATATTTTAGGGTAAAGAGACAAACTAATGTAGTTATAAAACTGTTTTAATTGATGTGTTGTCATAATTTCATTATAACTCAGTAAACATCTATTGTGTTCACTAATTTGCTGGAATGGCTCAGACGTACTGGTTTTAATGGGTCTTGTTACTGGAATAGAACCTGACTGATGGAAAAGCTGCTTCTACCATCATCGTCATTGTTATCCGCAGCAGCTATGAAGGTCCTGCTGGAGTCAAACTGTCAATCCGTATTTGATATTTAGCAGCAGCTTTTGTTTGTTCTCTTTCATCAAATATTGGGATTTTTCCAGAAAGCAGCTTATAAATAAACTGAGTATTTTATCCTGGAGTCGAGGGAAACAGGGTTTTACCTTCCAGAAAGCGAGATAAGTCTGTGACCATGGTAACTGACTCAATGAATCTCCTTCAACATGAGGCAGATATCAGACAAGCTGTTTCATTAAGTCAAGCCGTTTGTGGAACTTATGCATGAAAAATGCTTAATAAATAACATTTTATTGTTTGATTTACTAACGAATTGTTAAATTACATTTACCTTTTTGAGCACTTTATTGAAGTAAACCATGTACTTAAGTCATTTGCAAAAAATGTATTTTTATTTATTTATTTATCAAGGACCACATACAAATACATTTCGTATGAAAAGAGATTCTTTGTACCAGATTTAGCTACGAGCTACTTTTCATGTGCAGTCTTTGAGAAGGTAAACACAATACAATAAAACATTAAAAAGTTAAAATAATTTACATTTAAAATACAAAAATTGTCAACAAGTCATCATTAAAATACATAAATTAACATAAATTCATAGTTTAGAAAAAAAATGGGGAGTATAATAACAATTAATAGTAAATGATAACGTTAATAATACAGTTAATTTGAATTATGTTGAAACAGTTGATTATTGACAATACATTTTTTTTAAATTTTGAGGAAAATTGTGATCTTTGGGTGGACATTATAAGTTGAGCATGATAAATAAGTGTTGATGGTTTTGGTGTCAGCCTGGAAGCTGCAGTTGAATATGTCAGCCCAAAACCCCTGTCCATGCACTGGGAAAACGCCCAGCATACCAGACGACCTGTGGAAAGGTGCATATGTGCACATATATCTGTAAATATGCACATATTCTTGTGGGTTATTGGGTGCAAATGAAATAATAATAATAATAATAATAATAATAATAATAATAATAATAATAATAATAATAATAATAATAATAATAA
>JBAMHX010000016.1:17298187-17309471 GCA_037177515.1 Pseudomugil tenellus | reverse complement strand
TATATATATATATATATACATCTACACACACAAATTTGTTAGAAAGCTCCCAACATAAATTGATAAAACATAAAATGAATGGACACGTCCCTGCAGGTCACCCAGAGCTCCCTCCACAATGTTATTACAGTGCTGTTAAGCAAAGGTAAGTGCTCCTTAATGCCTTGTTGCAAAGGGATGAGAGTGTCTTCAAATACCACATCTGACCCTTTTTTTCTACCCATGTCTCAATAATGAAATCATACTTCCTTTGTTATAACTCTTTTTCATGTATTTCTTGTTTCACTCTTAATGGTTCCCCTGCTGGATTTAGCAGTAAGATTTTGTCTACAAGAGCTAAAATGTATGTCTGCCTGAATTATGCTACTTGTTCTCTTGACTTTGTTTTGCTGACTCAAACATATATCAACATCTTGGAAATAATTACTTTCTTACTCATTCAGATAACTTGTTACCACGTTTGGTCTCTAAGCATCTTAATTTGAAGGGATTAGGTTTAGTTTGGGTTAAAGGGTTCATGAATTAGGCTACGTTTAGACAGAAAAAAACAAAAAGTACCCTTTCGTTCTCACTTTAATTCCATGTTTACACGACTGTTTTGGTTGGGAAAATCTGCATGCACACAGAGACGCAAATGTGCACAAACCTGTTGTAGTATGCACGTCCAGTGTGTAGGTAGCAGCAAGTTGTGTTTGTTTTTTAAAGTAAATATTTTATTTAAAAAGATCCTGAAATGGGACACAGCTAATGTGTTGAATGAACGAGATGACTGACAAAAGATGTCCGCCGAGTGAGCCTGTTCGACTCCATATGGGCGAGACATCTAGTTATTATATACATGTGTATCTGTGTGACAAATCCAAACAACATGTTGAAGTGCACCAGGCAGAATAATGACTCCTTGTGATGAATGTATTCAATTGCTGACATGACTCCTGCATCAAATTTAATGCCGCTAGCGTACCTTGAAGATTGAAGAAGCTGGCAAGAAAATAAGCAGCTGTTTGCAGCAATGAATCAACTCAGTCCTTCATTTCATATTCAGTTTAATACCAGAGATCAAAATATAAATTATCAGCTTGTTTCTCAAGATCCTTTTAGAAATCAAAAACAAAAACTAGTTACCCACAATTCATCTTGAAAAGCAGTGAGCGTCGATTGTCACTAGACAGGTCAATATAGACCACAGTGCATTGCTGACCAGAGCTTACAATGGCAAAAAAAGAACAGCAAAAACGTTTAACAAAAAAATCTACAGACCACCATTTTTATAATTTTTCTATTGAATCAATAGGATACAAAGAACGAATAAAATACAATATAAGTTGATAAGACATTTTCACACAAAATTGGATTTGCCTTCAAATCTGTTGTGGTTGCGATAGTTACATTATGACTACTTACTTCTGGCGGTTGGCATGCAGTGACTTGCTGTGTTGTGACCACCAAATGGTACGATGTAAGGACCAGAATGTCAGATGAGACAGCTTGTTTTATTATGTAAAGCACTTTGTGTTGCCTCTGGAAATGAAAAACACTTAAGTTGGATTTTATCTAATTTAACTTTTTTATTTTTTTAACCCTTTAACTTCCACATTAAGAAAAAGAGCGGAGAAAAATGTGTCTCTGGATTTTCTCTGTTTTGGACAAAATAATCACAAATTTTTAGCAAAAGGTTGAGGTGTAAGTTAATAATATCATTACAGTGAACTGGTGGAAATGTGAAACAGTGGTGTTAGTTTGTGTTTTATATACACAAACAGAGTGGTAGAGACGAATTCAGCAGGTTTCCACAATTTGTTAAAGAAAATCATCATAATCACTGTAAATTTACCTCTACAAAATGATAGAACAGGAAGGTAAAGGGTTAATAATTTATTTTAATTGGACAGTGCATAATAATGAGCGTAATAGTTCTACTTTCCATCTGTAGTCCCAGAAAGGAAACATAGAGTATGATATCTTTGCATTAACACATTCATTTTGACAGCAAAACCCAAATTTTATTTGATAAAATGTGTATTTTAAAACATTTTCTCTTTAGACTCCGATTTGAGAAAGGCTGTAGGTTGTTTATTTTTCTTCCAAAACAGTTGGGTTAGTTAGTGGGTTTTTTGTGTTTCGGCTTTTGTGTGTTTATTTGTTTTGGATACAAGAACAATGGAAATAAAACAGAGTAAGTACATTTTGAATGTGAATTGAATATATAATCTAACAATACATAGATTTTATAGGCTAGAGTTAAAAGAAGGATCTAGTTTGATTCATTTTACTGAAGAGCTAATTATGTCTCATTATGTGCATTAATTGGACTGTTTATTTTCCAGCTGTTTGTAAGCATTTGTTTCACACTCTGACTGAATTCACTAGTCATTACTCTTATTTTCCACAAGTCTACATTTTCTCTTTGCTTCTGCTGATCTGAGAAAATGATTAATAAAGTTCCTGTATATTTTTCGGTTGAAAGCCTTTAAATCAAAGTGGGTTTGCCTTCAATTTTTCAACATTGAGCAAATTTGCATCTATTTGTGATTTTCCATTTACTTTGTGTGCACTCACAAGGCTCTGTGCACTTATTTTGCAGTCTATCTGGACAATCACTTAAGCTAATTAATTAGCATGCATTTTTTTATTCTTACCCAAACACAAACATATTTATGAATGAGAAATTGCTTTTTTATTGCCTGCCTAATGTAGTGAACTGCAACATTCAGAGACTTTGTGGAGATTTAAAAATATTTATGGCTCCATAAATCAAACATTTTTTACACTAAAATAAGCAACACTTGGGTTTCTCTAGCTGCTGTTCCATTGTTGAATAAGCCTGTTTTAACCTTAGGGAGGCTTTTAGTGAAGAATCAGGTAAGTAAGCTGAATTATAGCTGTTTAAATCAATTAAATAACTTTTTCTTTCAAATCAAATTAAGAGTTTGCAAACCTAAACTTAGGTTGCATCCAGATGTAAATAGAACCAATAAAAGGAGCTGTATCTGATTTTATTTTATTCTCTTTAGGAAAAAATGGCTTTTACGCAACATGTTATAAAAAAATTACTCATTGATTGTGCATATGTTTGAGTCCAGGTCTTCTTTCTGACGGAAGCTACTAATGCTAGCTAGTGTTTAAACTTGCTGGTGTGGTTTTTCTGTCAATTGAATAACTTCGGATTTAAAAATTCAAAATGATGCTGTAGACTGTTGTAACTATAATAAAATGTTAAGATATAAGTCATATATGTGTAAAAAAGTTGGATCACTCTGAAGGCTGTTGTCAAGTAACTTCTGTCTGTAGTTGTTTGTGCACAAACGTGTGACATTTGTGTGTATTGGATTTTTCACAGATTGCGCTACAAAAGTCATATCATGTTTGTGTAGCATGAACATGACTCTAATTCACCATTGGTGTAGCTGTTGGTACGACTTTAAAATGTAGATTATAGGAGAAGTCGGTCTGTGGCGTCTTCCATTCAGAAAATCAAAATAGTGGAAATAAAACTGGTGTTTTACATTTTTATTCAATTTGGTTTAAAAAGTCTATTTTCTGTTTGACTAAGATGAAAATGGATGAAATGTCTTAACAAGGAAAAACTAACTTCTGACTGGACATCGAAGCAGCTGTTTATACAATAAGGCTGTTTTAATGTCAAAGAATCCACTGAAAACAAACACTGGTGAAAAGCAACAGAAGGAAAATAAATACCCTAAATTTGCATCAGGTCATGTTTTAAGCGGCTTACTACTTGGCTTACTACTTGGGGCATTTATCAAACCATGAAATACAATATATTTCCTCAATATGGAATATTAAAAATGTATTTCTAATGAAAACTATTTCTGCTCTCCTTAATATAATATCAGTCATTTCACCATAAGATGACTGCTAGTGTTTAACTTTGCTGAATAGTGTTGACTTTTTGGCTCAGCTGTGCTACATACATTATATAACACAAAGCCTTGTACTCGAGCCAATATCAGAGTTACACAATTATGACTCATTACTCGGGAAAATAAATATTTCGCCACTTTTTCAATGTTCAAAGAAAAAAATGTAACTCCTGTTCACTTTAGAGTCACATTTTAAAAGTCTTATATTTGCTTTAAAACATTTAAATGTTCTTACTCTACTTGTTTTATCTGAGCTTCTCCACCACTATGCTCCTTCCTGGTTCCTTGAGTCAGCTGAGCAGATGTTCCTGGTGGTCCCAGAAGCTTAGAGGTGACAGACCCTGCTCTAAATGTGCATCTCAACTATGGAACAACCTTCCTTTGTCTATTTGCCAGGCTTAAAAGCCCCTTGAGTCACTTTTTCTCATTAGTGCTGATGGCAGTGTAAGATGCTCTCACAGTTGAGCATATACAGTAGTTTTGACGTCATGTTGAAGTTTCTCTTCTGTGCTGACACAAACACAAGAAGAACCTTCACAACTATGGAAACGCATAGTTACATACGGACCATTCACAAGGAAGCACTCCTGCATTACCACGGTCTAAGCAGGGGGGGCTTCTTGAGTGTGATATATATCCTGCTGTTTACTTTAATGCTGCTGTTACTGATCACACAAACAGCTACTAACCATGTACACAGTACATCTTTTTTTATTCATATATTGATGAACAGTGCTGGCTATGTGACCTGGGGTAACATGTCAAAGAAGTAAGAAAACATGTATCATAGGTTCTGCCCTCCTTTAAACATACCTTCATCTTTCAAAATACATGGAACTAGGTACACTTAATTTATTTCACTCACTAACAAATTCATTAACTTATTCAGCTACTCTGAAATAAAAACTGCCAACAACTGCTTTCTGGTCAGCTCTGCTGCAGGTTGCCAGCTTGCCTTTTTGCATCTTCTATTACGCAGGTTGCAAACCACTGTAAATGGCAGCAGAGTACATCCGGCACTACAGCACCCCCAGGGCTCGGCAGCTTCTCATGTGCTGCCATAATTTAGGTGAAGGGTCATAAGGTGGCGCATGATGGAATGATTGGTGGCAGTTCATTTATTATAAATTAATAATAACAATAATTTTCCTTTTGACAGGCCACGAGAAACTCACCCACAAAAAAAGGGGGCATTTCGGGGTCAAGGAGCAACCCCTTGCACCCCTGCTCATGTGCCTGCTGTCTATGTATCTATATTTGCACGTTTTCATGCATCCCAGTCTCTCTGCAGAATCACAGCCCTCACACAAAACAAAAGGTCAGGCTCATCTGTCTCATCTAATCAAACACCCGTAATTGTGCATTATGTAAATTTGCAACGCAGCTCTGCATGGACGGTGATGCATATCAGGTTACATCTCCCCAAGAACAAACCTTTCATTTTCACACATTTAAACTACATACAGAGTTTTTGTGGGATCCAGTTGCCCTGAACTTTCTTCAAGAGTAATTATACCCCCATATTCATCCATCTCTGTAATTATGCCTTTAGCAGCCACCCAGAGCTCCAGCACAGAGCAGCAAACCAGAATTAGTGAATGAAATGTTTTCACTTCCTCTTTTGAGCAGGTATCATTAATTCCCCCCTCTCTCTCTCTCTCTCTCTCTCTCTCTCTCTCTCTCTCTCTCTCTCTCTCTCTCTCTCTCTCTCTCTGTGTGATTCATTTTGACTTACATGAATATTTTTTCATACCTAACTTTTCTTCAGGTAATATCTAAAGTTATTTATAGAAGCACATTTTCATGGTCGTTTCTAAGGATGGCTCAGTATTCTCATACTTTGCTTGCGTAACTAGTAACTTAGAATTCCACATTTTGTACTCAGTCCAGCAGTGTTGGCATTTTATGCCAGGAGTGTTCAAACAATTAATTTTTTATTACCACTTAATTCTTCCATTATCTCTAAATTATAAAAGTCTTTTTTAACATAAGTTTTATTTGTCTTTTTCTAAAGAAATTTGCTTTTTTTTTCAAAGATTGCAGTTTGTGGTTATCAGAAGAAAATGGGTTGTGGTTTCAAGAAATTCATGAACAGTGTTATTAAATTATAGTTGGGACCAAATTTAATTGATAATTGTCACAAGTGCTCGGAACCTATTAAAATAAAATCAACTGAGCTAATTTGAAAAATAATTCATGTTAGGTGCAAAAGTAAATATTTTGACATTGTGTGGTCATTGCGTGCTATGCTTTGTGCTAATTATGGTAACTATGGAGATGAGGGATATATCTGATGCACTTCACCAGCACTTTCCATTTTCCTTGAAGTGTCCCTTCCTTCAACCACCCCATGCTGAAACCTTGTCTGGCTTTATGCTTTATTTGTTAGCTTCTCGCCATGGTGTCATCTGTCCTGTTTTCAGTCCTGGCCTTTAGTAAAAACCTGGTAAAAACATAATTAACCCTTTAATGTCAATATATTATATTTGACACAGTTTGTGTGACCTTTTTCTTGGGTTCCAGAATTATTTTAGCACAAAGAGATTAAATTTGCATTAAAATAATTCTGACATATTATCTGGCTATAAATAGACAAACAGACAAAAAAAATATAAATCATATTGTTAGACATTTTGTTGAAGGATCAAATAAAGACTTAAGATTAAACATTAAACAGAATTTTCTCATAATTTTTCTTGGATCAGGTTTTAAGGGGTAATGGGATTTATTTTTCTCCATTGAGGCCAAATAATCTGCACTGTGATATGTTTCATTTCTAAAAGTTTTTTTTTAAAGTTTATTTGAACAGGGACAAGTATGTTTCATAAACTTATGTCACATACCACAACATGTCTGTCCCTGGATTTTACCTAAATACATCAATCATAGAGACCTCACTGATATCACTAAACCAGACAGTGCCAGGCACTGATTAAATGCTGAAGGGATAGCTGAAGCATCTTTGTTGTTTTACACCACAGACATGTTTTAAATGATTGTGATTCTTTATTCAGTCACCACTTCATTATGAAACACAGCAACTTAGCCAAGTTAATATCACACTTTCTTTAATTTCACAGCTCCATAATGATTTGTAAAAACAAAAAAAGACACAGGATAAACTTGTCATCATTATGGCTGGAAGGTAACATTTATAGTGGAGGTTGTTTCCTCTCAAAGCAAGAAGTTGAAAAGCAAATGTTTCTCTGTTCTGAGGCTCACCGGGTTGCTTTGAGCTCCATTTCTAAACGTTATTGTGCTGCTTCACAGGCAAATCTTTTCTTCAGCAGTTTGCTTCAATAAGTTTTCTGAAAGTGTCAAGCAGATCAGTTGTGCTTCAATTAACTGATTTATGATGAAGAAACAAGGCTGCGCAGTGTCACCAAATGATGCTGTAGGTCTTCTCCGATGCCAACATTCATTAGACGTATTTCTTCCCCTCAAGCAGAAATCTTTGATAGGTTGGTCAGTTTTGTAAATTCAGTGTTTGATTACGATACTTTTTATAAAATAAATCACATGGGAATAAATATAGCAGTCAGACAAGATAAAAGATCCATCCAGAGGTGTTTGCGTATTCAAGCAATGCATGATACTCTTTGTCACATCTCACGTAATTGGTCCGAATAATGAAGCCTTTTAATTGTCACTGTGTACTAATTGTAACCTCCACCAAGTCCTTTCTAACATTAAAAAGGGGCCAAACAATCTAGATGCTGTGATCATTTGGCAGAGTCTTATGCACAGAGAGACATCTCCATTGTTCCTTGTATTACCTCCTCATCAAGAAAAAACAAACAAAAAGGACACAATCAGTGAAGATACAGGATGAAAAATGGTAAGAATGAAAGGTAAGAAATAAACAAGCACTGAAAGGCTGGAAAAAATATAGGAAGAGCAGAAAGGACAGAGAGTGCCAGAAAGAGAAATGATTGGCATAAAATGCTGCTGCCGTGCCGCCTGGGTCCAATTAGAACACCATCATGAAATCGCTATAATGACACATCATTTAGCGCGTTGTATTTCTGCTCTGACTGGTGAAGTCTCACCAGTGCAGTGCACCATTATTCCCACTTTCTCCTACAGCAGTGGCCCCAGACAAAGGATGAAAACAAAGGCTGTGTGTGGGTGTTACTTATTATTCTGGAGGCCGACCTGCATCTAAGCCTTGGAGCCTGCCCTCATGCGCCGGAAAAATATGATATGTGCTCGTAATCTCCCCTCTTTTCAGGTTCACCTAATTGATCTGTTCATTAAAACATAAAGCTTTTCATTTTTAAGCCTTGAATGTATTTTTATACTCAAATGAATAAATATTAAACTTTATTCTCCTTTTTATTGTAGCAAAAACTACCAACATCACAGAAATGAAATTAGCAAAATGATTCCAATAAAGTGCAAGACTGATCAACGCTTGCACTAATTACAACCCAAGGCTCTGTTTTTATCACATGCAAAACACAAAACGTTTTGTGTGTGTATTTAAAAAGAAAAGCATTTAAGAAAAAAGTTAGAACTCTGAGATTGATGTCAGACTCCTTTTTTTTTTTCAAGTAACATTAATACTCATTGCGTCTGAAGGAAATGTCACTCTGTAGACTGTTGTCAAATCTTGGCGGTTCTGTAATCCTGCAAACAGGAGGACGAAGTGCAACTAAACTTTTCTGTTTTACTGTCTCAGCTTTGCATTGTAAACAAGTCATGAATAGATGCATCAGACACTCAATATATTCACACCTGCTGGCATTATTGAATTTGTAACTTTAGACACTTATTCTTTCACATCATTTATCCTTTTTTGCAGGTCTTATTTCTTATTCTCCTTTTCTCTGCAGGTCTTCCTGGATAAAAGCTCCAATGTATATTAATCTGTCTTTCCTGTCTTCTCCAATCCCAGCCAGTTGAGGCAGATGGCTGCCTCCCTGAGCCAAGTTCTGCTGGAGGTTTTCCCTTCCTGTTAAAAGAGAGTTTTCCTTCCAACTGTCGCCTCATGCAGCTCAGGATGGGAGATTTGATAAATGTCAAGTTTCGATGCAATTGGCTGATCTCTGTGAAGCGCCTTGAGATTGTTGTGAAATGGCGCCATACAAATACAGCTCAATTCAATTGAGTTTTATTCATGTACCTTTCCCAGGTTTATTGTAGGCATTATGTTAGATGTTATTAGAAATGATAATATATTTATCTATAGTCTTTACACACACCAGCCAAAAAGGTTATCCTCAAACATTTCTAAACTTTGTTGAAATTCTGATCCTGCTGTTGACTTTATGTTTACAGAACCACTACAACATCTCAAAATTCTCATGCAAACTTTGGATTCTTAGACAGAGCTGCAGGCAGCATACTTAATATAACATACCTCGTGATAACAAACAGACAATGAACAAGAAACTTGTTTGCCTTTGTCCAGGAAATATCCAGCTGAGTCCTTTGAAAATTTAAAAGAATATATCAAATATAGAGGAGCATAAATAACTAAAAGTAAGAAACAGAATTAAATACAAGACACTCGGGACAGTTAGTTCTCATTAAAACTGAAATCCTCAGCTCTGTCTAAGTGATGATCATAGTGTTCATTTAGGAGACTTGAATGAAATTTCCCTCATGTGGAGCTCAGCTTTGTGCTTTGCAACAGTGCAATAATGTGATGCTAAGGAAGATTGTTACCTCAGGATGGGAAGTTTGCACCACTCGTGGTGTGTCCTGCTCCCAAAACACACTTGCAATGATAATGTAGACACCATCAATCTCCCTACTTTTCATTACTCCAATAAGAAAGTAACTGCAGACTTCCTGCAAACTCCCAGCTTCTTAGCTCGTAAACAAGAAATCATGTAACAAATGACTTACAGAAATAACATAAGTACTTGACTTTACACAATATTAAAGTTTTTTTTTGTTTTTTGCTTAATCACTTTACTGAACCTAATCATTTATACCGGATTTTTAATGCTGGGGATGAGAGCTGGATGCTGGCCTAGATTTCAGTTGTATTGGCAGTGAACTAGTGGTGCAGTTCAGAGTATACATGTCTATATGGAGTATACCCACTTCTTATTCAGTCAGCATTGAGTATGCCCACCTCTAAATCCCCTCTAAGGTGTGATGTGAGCATAAAATGATGAGGCCATGATGCACTCTTTCTGTCTAAATAGTTGCATTCACTGCCTTCACTGAGTAAACTGGTTAGCTCTAAAATGGCTGTGAGGACTGATGATTCAATTCGAGACAGAAATGCCAAGGAAAACATTGCTTGTTGCAAAAACATACTCTTACAATTTTTACTTTCAATATGCATGACAAAGTGAGCAATTCAAATTAAAATGAGCTTTTACAAATACAAAATGTTCCTGCAAATGTTCAACCAGCAGCTCTACATTGGTACAGTTAGCTAGAAACTACATTAACTAAATAAAAAATTTCATAGTAGGATGGCTAAAACTTCTTTTATATAAAAAAAAAAAAAACCACCCCTCCCAGCTGTCATGAAGGTAAACTCGACCAATTAAACCAAAAATGTTTTTAGACTGGACTGTAAACTTATACTTATATACTTATTTCTGCTGTAAAATTGGTCTTTATAACACCGGAGTCAATGGGGATTTGTTCTGTTTTGGAGCCTCTAGTGGTTTAGGGGAGAATTGCAATTTTTTCACTTTATCATTGGTTTCACTTTAGACGGCTGGAGGTTGCTGCTTGGTCTGAACCCTCTAGTTGTCTCCATCTGAATAAAATATCTGGGTGTTTTCTAACTTTTTAAGAAGTCAGGGGGGACTAATGTGGACTTGCGGGTACAGGACACAGTCTGAAGGAATGTCACTAATATAAGAAAATGAAAAAAAAATACAAAAAACACAATGGAGTGTAAAATTGAGCAGAATTTTTTAAACATAGAAGGAAACTTCTGGAACTTTCTAATGTTTCCAGTGTGAAATATTTTGATAACCTGGACAGAGAGAAATCATGGAGAAAAAAAATTTTAGCAGAAAGTCGAGCAAAACAGATTAAATAATCAAGAGTTGCTTGTGTGATTAAACTAGAAAAGCACTCAGAGACCATAGACCTCTGCCAAGCAGATCATTCCGCCCTGTATTGTGAATAATCCTTTTAAAACTAGATTTTGGTATTTAATGCAATGTTGTCTCAAGGATAGAAAATCATGGGAATTTAAAGTTTGTTTTTGACCTTGCAGCTTGTGTGCAGAGATTTCTTCAGATCTTTGAAATATTTTTTCATGATATTATGGACTGCTGACCTGTACACTCTCTCTCTCTCTCTCTCTCTCTCTCTCTCTCTCTCTCTCTCTCTCTCTCTCTCTCTACATATATATATATATATATATATATGTGTGTGTGTGTGTGTGTGTGTGTGTGTGTGTGTGTGTGTGTGTGTGTGTG
>JBAMHX010000016.1:17240256-17262215 GCA_037177515.1 Pseudomugil tenellus | reverse complement strand
CTTCCCCCCCCCCCCCCCCCCCCCTCCCCCCCCCCCCCCCCCCCCCCCCCCCCCTCTCCTCTTTCCTCTTCCTTCTCCACCGAATAACTATTCTTTGTTTGCACATAAAATAGAAAAAATTCACTAGTAGACTCTTATTTTTGTATCAAAGTGTAAAGGTTGCTGGAAATGTGGGAGTAGCCTGAGTGTGATGAAAGGTTACTTTGTGTTTGGTGATTCACCAGCAGGCTGTTAATATTTCATTATATATACAAAGGCTCCAGACTAAAATCCATCTCTCTCTTCCCTAAAGTACAGTTTCAGAAAGGAAATGCAAACCAGTTTGTGTCTTTTCAGCAAAGCGAGAGCCCATCGATTCCCAATTATAGCCTTTATTTGTGAACAATCTCCACCTTATCAAAGCAAGTTGTAACTTTGATATGAAACAAACATTTCTTTTAGAATTATTTGTATATATACCCTTACAAGACAATTAAACATCTAATTAGATTGCTGCTAAAACCAAAAATGCTACTTATAAAAACTAGTCACACATGCACAAAAGCTTTGTCAAAAAAAGTGGTACTTAAACAACCCCCAAGATAAAATGTCGGTCTATGACATTCCCCACATGAGGCCTGAGTGATTAACTGAGTGATTTGGTTGTTTATACAGTAATGGTTAAAAATTAAAAGATGCAAATTTCACAATTATCTCTAGAATTTAATTTTGATACCTTAAATAGTATTTAATACATTTTATTTTTGTAAACCAATTACCTGGTGACCCCTGAAGTGATCTCACAACCCTGAAGGAGGTCCTGATCCCAGGTTTGAGAAGCAGTGGTCAAACACACGTACAATTGTGAATACTGCTCACATGACTGCTTAAAAATCCTGAGGAGGAATCAGTGTTTATATTTGTGCATAAACATTGCATCAGCTTAGAGTGCATCAGCTTAGACTGAACGTATTTTACTACAAAATTATGACAAAAAATCTGGGAACAAAACTAAATTAAAAAACAAAAAAGACTGCTTTTCTGTGGACAAGCTAACATAAAAACAAAAAAACATTGAAAGGTGCCTTTTTTGTAATTTCTTTAAATGAGCAGCAAAGAAGAAAAGCAGATACTTTTCACAATTAACTCAGTTGAAGGACGTTCTATACAAAAAAAGTTATGATTACTAAACACATGCACATTAAAAAATCATTTTGGTTGCTTTAAAATGATTAGGCAAGAGCATGCTTTTTCAGTAGGAAAAGAGGGAAAAACTTTTTGAAGGGAGCTTACTATGAACGTTTCTATGCTTTTCTTTTAATACAAAACAGGACTAAACTAACAGGACTTCAACATGCCCAGAGAAAGGCCTTACCTTTGTTCTCCCACAGATTCATATTTCCTAGAAGAGGAATAAGTAGAAGGCAAGGGGAAGAGAAGTCTATTTAAAGAGGTTTTGCCTTCATTTCCACTTGTGACTAAACAGAAAGCATCAGAAAATCCTTTTAGGTCTCCACCTCCCTCAGAACAGCAGGATGACTACTGGGTACACATCCCATCATGTGCTTTCCTCACCAAGATAAAGAAACATAACAGAGGAGTTGAGAGGAAGAACCCGAGGCTTACCTCTCAGAGTGCAAGTCAATTTCTTACAAAAGTCTGTGTCTGCAAAAAACAAAAAAATACAAATCAGATCATAAAATCTGAAAAACAGACTAAATAAAAGGAAAAAAAAACAGCCAATGTCTAATAAAGAGCTTTATTTCAGATTTTAAATAGATTTACAAACCATAAGAAAAAAGAAAGAAATAAAACATCAACTGATCGTCAAAGTTTCCACGTGTGCATATCAAGGTAGAGATTGTAAACAGTTCTTTGAAGCAAAGTAGTGAGTCCCCCCCAGGGTCAGGTTCACTTAGCTGGAAAAGGGTTTGTTGGTTGGTGGTTGTCTCTTTGTCCTGAGGTTCTTTTTGTTTTCTTTACTGCTGGGTTTTCCCTCAGTGATGCTGCCACCAAACACAGCTCAGATAACTCAAAAAGGGGGGGTGGGGGGAACAGCAGTTTGACATAAAAAAACAAACATCCCAGTCGCCCAAAACTTCACATAAAAAGGGAGGGTGGGTGAGAGATCACATGATATAAATGATCCAGTGTGGACCATTTATCATTCAGAGCCACGTCATCATAACAGCAAAGTTTGGTTCTAACACATGTTGTTCTCTTGTTGGGAAATTGTGTAAAATAACAACCCTGTTCTCTGAATAGTCAAATCAATTCAATAATCTTAATACATACAGGAATACATCGCAGCTCCCACCATAATTTGTAAATAAAATAAAAATTATGACAAAGAGAAGCCCCCCCTTCCAAAGAAAAAAAAGAGAAACACCACACACCAACCCTCGGCCCAGTCACAATGCAACAGTTTCACGTAAAATAGAGTTCGAGAACCTTTGCCTTGGATACAATCCAAACCTTTATAGCAGATCTAAAAATCACGAAACACATATCGGCATGCTCATGCTCGGAGAACGACCCTATCCCAGAACCTTCTGCTTTCCCGCACCCTCTTCAGTCTTCTCAGTACATCTTTTAAAACAATCAGTGAATTTTCACAGTAACAAAAACATGGCTACGGTGAAGTTGAGAATTTCTTTGCAAATACTGTTGGATGGTGCTATAACGCGCTTAAAAGTGTGTAATAGAGCTCTCCGGGCAGGAGAGGGCCTCAGAGTGTGCACAGCACTGAAAAGAAAACAGTCCGACTGCATATTCATCATGCCATTAACCATTCTTCAGATTCACTCACGCTGCAACCTGATCTCCTCTGAGGTAACAAAGTTCATGGGTTCAGGTGAGTCAAGATGGCTGCAGTCTGGTAGAGCATTTCAGAGTTTAAAAAAAAGTTGCACAGACAGACACAAGTAGGGGGAAAGCTTTGTGAAGGTTAGTGTACAACGTGACTCTGCTCCAGAACTATAAAGCAACAGATACATCTCCAAGTGATGCTAGTCGCTCTGAAGCCCTCACAGGACTAAAGCTTGCAGGGCTCAGCTTCGCCACCATGTTTAAAGCACTGCATATTAAGGAAGTTCAAGCACTGACTGCATAGTTCTTTTGTTTTAAATACAGTACATTAGATTACACGAGCAGCAGCAGGCTTTGCAAGATGTTTAGTGCATCCAGGCCACTAGCAGCAAGTGCTTGTACGATGAAGGCTGGTGGCAGCGAGTGGAGGCCGATTGATCTACATTCCATTCTCTGTTGGCGTTTCAGACCCCTGACTTATCGGACGGGTGCTGTTATGAATAAGTAGGCCTGTTCCAATCCTGAGGACACACAATCCTGAGCCTTAAAAATTGCGATCTGCCATTTTTGTATGTCTAGCTGGTGGGGTCTTGCTTCAATTGGTCAGCCAGTCGCTCAGATGTGGGACATTAGGGATACAAGGAAGGCACAAGGGGGAGTGAGTGGCTTTCTGAAATGGATAACTTCCCCGTTTGGAGCAGTGCAAGCCCTGCAGCTTTAAAAGATCAGAGGTTAAGTGAGGCAGAGCTTCAAACAGCTTACTGGAGGTCCTGCACACGGGCGGCACAGGCTGAAGTGACTTGACTATTCTGTAACGCAAACTGTTTGCCATTTTTCCATAATTAGCTTCCTCTGAAAAAGCTCTCTTCTTTTTTTACAGTGATCTGATCTGTGGCCTGACATTCCTGCCGAACGATGAGCTCCTCTAGCATTGAAAAAGCTTCATTACACTCAACACTGCTGAACGAAAAAGTGTGATGCCACTTAAAAAAAAGCGTTTTAGGGACTTTAAAGAAATGACAGAATATCAGTGCAGATGAACATCAGAAGAAGAAGAAAACTTGGTGACATGAGGTTATGACGCTGTTTGTATAGCATGTGTTACTTCTATTCAGACAAGCGAAAAATAAAAAGAACCAAAAACAACTCCGCAGCTTTCCTTTTTTCAACAAATCAGGCTTTAGTGACTGCACATGTGACGGGGGGGGGGGGCTGTGCTGTGAGGACTTGGAAGTAACGGGGAAGGGAATAAAGTTCAGTCTATGTGTGGGCAAGAGCAAGAACTGGTCCGGGGTGGTGGGAAGGAGAAAGTGGTGGGTGACATCATGGGGAGGCGTGGTCAGGAGTCCTCTGTGCCAGAGTCATCCTCGTCATAGCAACAGTCTTCATTGTCGTCCTCATCATCTTCCTCCAGCTCCTCGTCGTCATAGTAGTCATCGTATAAGAGGTTGGAGCCATCATCTGTGGGTGGGACTTGGGTGCGGACGCAGTATTCGTCCAATGTGACCGGAACCTTGACACCATCCCTCTCTGCATCAGCTTTGGTAGCTAGCACCTGCTTCCTGTAAGATTGAAGGGGGGGGGGAATTCAGTGTCAGAACATTGTGTCTATGTTGTAATGATCATTACCAGTACTGCTGTGTGTCCCAGTTATGCCTTTACGGTACCTGATGATCTCGATGTATTCTCTGTCCTTGCCCTTGCTGTCCCTCCACTTGCGGTACATGACGGATGCGTCCACATTGGCTGGAGAAAATGTGTTGGGTTCGTTCAGTAAGGAGATGACACTGAGCAGGATGGTCCTGGGAGAGATTCACAAGAGACAGCGGGGAGAGATTAAAATAGGGGAAAGCAATACAGGATGAGAAGAGAAAACACACACACACACAAAGGAAGTAGAGGAAGATGGAGGTAAGATGAGACAAGAGACATTGAAAATGCAGGACAAAGAAGGCTACGGAGCTAGAAAGACACCAAGACAAAAACAGGGTCACCCAAGCAGCCTTTCTTCCAATTGTCCACTTATATACTAGTTAACATCTGATTTTAGCTCAACAAACGGACTTGTATATTAGGTGTCTGAATTAAAAAGCAAAGAGAAAAGAGATGGATGGGGGGCGGTGAGCAATTCCAGGTGAATAAAGTAAATACCTAAAAATAAATAAGCAAAAAGAATGAATTTTACATCATGTTCAAATTATTTTTTATATATATAAGATTTTTTTATGCAAAGAAGCAAGACAAAAGGTTAAACATGATAAAATATTAAATTAAAATAATTATGTTACTAATAATAAAAATAATAAATAATATTAATCCTCCCTACATACCTAACCCTTCACTTTCTCTTAAACGCTCACAGCACACATTTTTGCACCTTGTAATTGGCTACTAGGATTGGAACACCACAATTATAGTTGTCGCATTTAATAAAATCAGCATTAAGTAAGAATTAAATGTCAAAATTAGTGTTATAACACACTGCATGACCCCACAAATAAGTTACCACCTGGGTTTAACTACGCAAACAGGTGTTGGATAACAACTGCACACTACTGCTTTTCAGTTCTTAAACATCCATGTCCAAGATGTCACCCTGTCCAAGAAAGGTCAAATCTTTTTCATGCATCACGCAGAAAAAACATCAAAGAAGAAACTATTAAAATCTGGTTAAGAAATGTTCAGTACATTATTATAAACTGGAAGGACAAAGGGGAACCAGCATCTTCCAGGAAGAAATATGGTGAAATAAAAACTCCTGAATGATTGCGATAGGTGATCTTGAATATTTGGTGAGATGAAATAAAAAAAAACAACCTTTCAGTACAACTCAGGGCGTTGTTTAGATTTAGATCATTTCTAACATGGATGTGAACTAAAGGATTGGAGCAGAACAGCTGTGTATTCATGAGATAACCAGTAAGCAGAGAATCTGTGGAAGAGGGTCAAGTGGTGATCCTACTGTACAAGCCTTGTGGGGCCAGTCTGTAATCTGGAGTGGCTGCAATCACTCCCATCATCAATATGTCATCTTGATGATATATATAAGCAAACTAATGCAACACTGGAAGGAAATGAATCTTGTAACACTTCAGAAGCTTGATGAAACAATGCCACAGAGATTGCTGTAATCAAAGCGGGCAAATAGTGTGTGACCTTTTAGGCAATGCAGTGTATTTACACTAAATCACAAAAGGAAAACAAACAATTCAATAAAGTGAGTACAATCAAGTTTTGTCTTTTAAGGATAGATTTTGTTCTTTCATCCTATTTACTGGGAGGGTTTTCATCTTGTTAATCTGTGGTGTTTTAGCTGTTTTTGTTCCGCACTGCTTATCATGTTCAGTTAGCTTCCACTTAGGAGGAGCGCAGCTGCTTCATGCTGTTCCTTCAACTCAAATCTTATACATGTTTAGTATCCGTCGCAAAGTTTGGCCAATGATTCAATAAAAGCAACATATCTTCTGTGTATGATTTACTAAAGAATAAATGCAAACGTGTAAATTATAAGGGCAAATCAAGCATCGGCGAGAGCGAGTTAACCAAAAACTAACTTGACAGAATAAAAACAGCAGCTGGTGTCTAAAAGATGAATTATTGAATATAATGTTAATGTGTACCTGACATTCTGTGTGGGGTTCCACCTCTCTGAAGGCAACTCGCCGCTCTGTGGGTCATCTACTGGTGGGTGTAGGATGGAAATACACACATCCCCATTCTAGGGATACAACAGAATAAAGCATCATGTTCACACAAGCGATTTACAAAGAAGACATAGTTAAAACAGCTAAACATAACTTTTTTACTTTAAACCTTATGACTCCTTTAATGGGCACAGTTACATTATAATATGGATGTCCTGGAGCCCTCATTGCCCACCACCATTATGAGGTTAGTAAAGACACATTATTTTACTCTATGGTACTACGTCACACTCTAAAAACTAGATTTCAACACAATGGTGGTTTAGAACGTGCAAAATGGTTGATTCAGCCAAGAAACCCAAGAAAAGAAAGAAAGAGACATGATAAGATATAACACAAGAATCAACATCTGATTGACTTTTACTGACAGCACGAGTAAAGAGTAGCAGTACGCAGACTGGGGTTGCAGGTCAGAGAGAAAATATGCCAGTTCAGAAGTGGTTTAAGATAGATAAACGGTTTCCTAAAATCAGCAAAATGGGAACTTCTGAATATAATCCAAAACAGTTGGTCATGTGGCTGAAGGGAAGTGTGTTTACATGGTCACTGAATCAGTGACCATGTGTTTTAATTCATCAGGTTGCTCAACCTCACTTTCACTTCTTTTTAACTTTCAGCTATAATACTACAGTAAAAGGCAACTTGGAGCTGAGGTTTGCTATTCTCGCCCTAAAAAGGAAAAAAAGCTTTTAAATCAAATTTTCCCAAAAAAAACGTTACATTTCTAAGATTATTAAGAGCATCAAATGTAATTCAAGATACACCGTAGGAAAAATTATAATCTAATGAAGTGGAGATTCAATAGATTTAAACATTTTTGTTAAAAAAGGAAATAGAAAATGAATAAAGTTTTTTTTAAAAAAAATATGACATAAATCCCTCAAAGATTAAAATAATGGGATCAGAAACTGTGCAGACTGTTGTAAACACTTCATGTTTTGACAACTTACCTCATAGATATTGGGGTGCCACATTTTGGTGAGAAAGCGAAAAGCAGGTGGAGAGTAGGGGTAGTCGACAGGAAACTTTATCCGAGCCTAAGGGTGAGAGAAGACCTGTATTAACAACGTGGCAGGAAGTTTATTTACCCCTCTCAGCAGCAAACTTACAAGTCTCAACTATTTCCCGTCAACCTATGACTGGTTTAACACCGTCACACATTACCCAGATGGAGTCTTTCAGCCACAGTTAGGCATCTGCATTTAACTAGAGAAAAATCTGCTCTGCTGGTGGCACAAGTACGACTGTGTCTGATACGACAAGTTTCATGCTAATACAGCCATAAGGCTAAACAATGAGCGCACACACAGCTGACAAAAAGAAGGTGCTTCACTAGGAAAGCTGTGTCTTTCCCTCTATATATTTTTGAACTGGTGTAAACAAGCAGCTGCTGAATGAAGCGCTACAATCATGCAGATTCGTTCCAATAGCAATTTAAAGAAACATATAAATAGCAACTGTGGAGTCACGGTAAACCCTTCCGTGGTGGCTGAGTACAGAGGAGCTAATGACAGTGTAATGTAATATGGTGTGGAGGATGGGAGGGATGGAGGCTCGCAGTGCACTCAGCTGCAAAGTGTATGGGGCTCAGAAACACCGGTGGCAGGGAGGGGGTTGGTGCTATATAGACATTGAGTATGTCCTCTCCAGCTGTCACTACCTAAAACAATCCAATACTTGCACCCATGTTCTGCTATTGTATGTCTGAACACGGAAACACAACTGTGCACATGTGCTGTGTGAATCCAGTGTGTAAAGGATCCGTAAATGCGCGTCACAGAAGACTGGGACGGTGGGAGAGCGTTCACCGACCGGACTGATTATACACAAACACATTATTCACAGCAGGAAACCTTCTCATGATCCCCCTGTCACACACACATCCACACTTGCTGATTTGGCATGGTCAGCTGGTCTTTGCTGAAGTGATGGGGCGGGGGACAGCTGCATGAGAGTATACGGGTGGAGTGGCAGCAGACTAAGCACAGCGGGGAAAAATAGGAGGTTGGGCTGTTTATGATATTTTAATCCTTCAGATGTTTTTGACCGCACTGAACAGTTTAAACAAAGTGACAATATATCTAAAGCGGCCTGCAAATGGCCGCAGGATTTTGACATGACGTGTAATATATTGCATGTTTGACAGGATATTTGTTATAAAAAGGGATCAACTTCCATTCGAAATTATCTAATCTCACCCTTCAATACCATATTGGAGAAAAAAGCAGACAATTCTGAGGAAAAAGTGGGGAAAAAAACTGGCTTCGACTGCTCCTGTCAAGGAAAAAAAACCAAAACTGGCAGACAGGCTGAGTGCAGAGTTTAAGCCAACATTGTACACATTACAGGCTGGCAACCGTACAGCACACAGCACACAGCCAGGGGGTGGTGGATGGGAGGAAGGCCATGCAGCAACAGTGCCTGCTTGGTTTTTTTAATCCCCAAAACAATAAAACAACATTATATTTATCTAGTTAATAAAAAGGATAGAATCTGTCTTAATATTTTGTAATAAAAATTCATACACGCCTGCAGACCAGATATTTATCTAGAACATATTTACTGGGAAAGTATTTTGGGATTTCAATCAGCAGTCATTCTGCATTATTTCCATAGAAATGTGAAGAATAAGAAGTCTTCTGGCTTTATGTGAAGCTATTTAAGCTTTTCCTATTAAATGACATCGATTTAAATGTGTTGTTGAACAAAAACCTCCAAGTAACATCAAAACTAATTTCAATACTTATTTAGAAAAAAAAATTACATTGAGTTTAATCTACACTTGTTCTGAACGTATCTGTGGAGAGCAAAGCAACCGGACTCCCTAATGATGCACATGAACAAACAAACTAACCCTGTTCCACAAACAGAAAAATAGTTTCTCTCGTACGTATCTGACTTAAATTTGATCACATAAGTCATAACCCTTTGACAGGTTGCTGAGTACGACACAGCAGATGTCGGAAAAAAGCCTCATTCATTTAATCTTGCTTGTCTGAATGCAAACACACAGTAAAGCAGAAAGGTGGGGATGTGCAATAAGGATAAGCATCTGATCCCAGTAAGAAGGTAAGAGCATGATTTCACAACACAGCTTATCAGGAGGCTTTTAACCCTTTGCCTGTAGTAACATTTCCATGTTTCAGCTTAACCTGAAGCTCCTGACTTGCTCACAGCAAACTGGATGGATGAAATTTGGGGTAAAAAAAAAAAAAAAGAGAGAGAAAACAAAAGCTAAAAAATGGCTTCTCTGCAGCAGATTAGCTGGTCTTCTGCCTCAGTACCATACACAGAGGAAGATGAAAGTGAGGAAGCAGTGAGGTTTGACCCAAACTAATTTCTATCTCTTCAATTCTGTTATAAACACACAAAGTGCATCAACCTTTACAGTGAAAAGGTCATTCTTTTTTCATTCTGTATGAATATACAGCAGCTCAAACATGATCACTGCTTATCACAAAAACAGAAAAAAACCTGTGTGTGTTTTTGTAACAGTCTGCTTCATGCCTCAGACTACGATATAACAGCATCCACAGTGAGAAGGTGACTCACTCAACTCGTCTGCGCAGCAGACACATGCAAGAAAGATCAACTCGACTCGTCTTGTAACAAAAAAAACTCACAGAATGGAAGCTCGCTTTCCTCGTGCTACAAAAATCTTTCTAGACTGTGACCTAAAAAGCTGCCTTTGGGAGAGAAAAGGAATGAGAGAACACGCCCACCCTGTGGAAAGTGACAGCAAGCTGAAGTAAACCAGGTCAATGAAAAGACCGTGAAAAGAACAAATCATGCTGTTCCTTCTGCATCTCTTTGCAATCTCAGATATTTTACACACAAACACACACAGCTTAACTTGCACTTATTCTGAATGAGGGGGGGGAAAAAAACCTCAAGAGACAGTTTCCAAAGCCTCCAAAACAAACACTTGCTAGTTGCTAGTGTTTATGTTTGTGCCCAACCAGCCTCATTCTCACCGTCTCTGCTCAACAACCACAAGGTGAAGGAAACTAATGAAAACTTAGCTTTGTCCAACTGACTTTTGTGTGATCCTGTCAGCTGAACACATAACATCCCCTGAAGCCCTGGAGTAACTTTCTGCTAGGGCCTCACACTTACCCCTGCTCTGAACAGTCTCCTTTCAGAGGGGGCCACTCCAAGCAAAGACTCTGTCTGATCTTGATCGGGCTGTTTCAGTATTCCCTTTTTTTCTGGGCCTTGCTCTTGTTTCTCTGTGACACAGCCGGAGGGGGAAACATGACTCTAGCAGCTAAGCTAGGCCCAGCCCAGTCAAGCCTTTTTCAGCTAGGTTGGGTCCTCTGACCTGCACCTTCCCTTTCTTCACTACTGCATGAATGTTGTTGAGTCTGCGTGTACGAGAATGAGATAAGTCACATAAAGCACGAGTATAGCTGCTTAACAGGATTGGGTGTCTGTCAACTTGCTGTCAAGGTAAACAAGACAGGGGGGCCAAGGCCAAACCTAAACAATAAAAAAAGGAAAAAAAGTTAAGAAAACCACTTGATTGACATATGACGGGTATTTTTTTTTCTTTCACAGTATGAGTAAATAAAAATTATGACATCATTTCAAGCGTGGAAAAAAAAGAACCTAAACTATCGAGTCATTCCACACGTGGCATCATTTCTGCTACACATCATTGTGGCAAAACTCGCTGTAAATCCTCACCTACTGGGAGGTTATTGTTCGAACTTTACAACTCACACACTTTTCTCTTGGTGTTGTGGTGTGTGAGGACAGAACAGGAAGAGGTTAAAGCATGGCAAATGCGACAGTCTCTGGGGTCATGGAGAAAGCAGCGTCAGAGTTCCTAAGCAGAGCTCACAGACCTGTACAAGTCTTTATGGCGGTCCCTGCTTGGGAAGAGTCAAGAGACAGTAGATGTGGAGGGTTTTGTGCTTTAAGGGGTTTCACTGTACATGCGGGAAAGTTGGAACATAAACTAGAACAGAGTAAATCTATGACGTAGTGAATGGCTAATCATGACTTATTACATTAGTTACAGATATTTTTGCCATTAAAGCTTCTAACTAAAGAAAACACCCAGAATCATTAACAAAAAAGTTGCTAAAGCCTTTAGGGGGGCCTACACTGTGTTTGTGAGAGTTGTTTGTTTATTTGACATGGATTGAACAGTTTATAAAACAAAAGGAACACTTCAAATTTAATTCAAGGGTTAGAGTTCATCTGTTGTTCCAGTCTAGACCTTATGGCCAATTCCCACTGGGTCCGAGTGCTGAAACTTCGATCAAACCTCCACCATCTCACACTGGGAGGGTTTCAGACGCTTGTTTTAAAATTTAACAGATGCTCCCATGTCCGAGTTTCAGCCTGGCTCAGCAGGCATGATAGAGCCAAACTGGTGTTTACAGTTATATTTCTAACTGGGCATCATTTTAAACAAGACTTAAAATTCACATAGATTGATTTCCCTGATGTATGTTGGGATGTTATTCCACTCTCATGAACAGAAAAAGTCCACAATCCAAAATAATTTTCTTTGAGGAATCACACAACGCCTTTGTGATTCAATTTGTATTTGTTTTAATCATAAAGATCCATCAGAAGGATCATGTAATTTATACAAATGAATTATTTGCATACTTATTGGTGTTTCTCCATCCATGGAGAGTATATTTCCATTAAAGTTAGCTTGTTGACCAGAAACTACTGAAAGTACATTTTGTATTTGAGGCCATGTGACTGTGTAAAGCCAGTTATTATCATCTATACATGAAGGGACACTGAAGCCCAGTAAATACCAGTGACTAGAGGCTTACTCAGTGGTAATTTGTTCTTTCCTGTGGTAAAAACAGTTCTGGTTATAGTGTGATAAAGCGGTGATACTGTACATATGATTAGTTCATGACAAAACAACTACACATGTAAAATTCTGAAATGCCTGATTAAAAAGCTAAAAACCACAAACCAATCCTAAATATCTAAATAAATAAAATATAGCTGAGAAGCCAAAATTACACTACAAAGAGGAAAAAATCAGTTAAGTTGTACAATGCCCCACCTCTAATAAAGTTGGCACAAACAAATAAAAATAAAAAAAAATATCAACTACTTTCTTCCCAGAAGGAATGACAGAGGTCTGGAGAGTAGTCAGCTCTTTTGGCCTGCTTACATATCCCAAACTGAAGCCAAACTGGAACCCTGCCAGCATTCAGACGCCCAGCATCAGGAGGAATACTTTACGTGACAAAGCAGGCAACAAGCACAACTTTGAGATGTTTTGGGGCCACTGGATGAACATGGAGCATGCAAATGGCTAAGTTTATCATTTGAAAGTGCTGTTATGCACAACGTATCCAGGTCAGGTAAACAGTGGTGTCTGAGTGACGTTTCAATATGTCTCAATCTACTGGGTGCCTCCGCTCATTTTAGGACTGTGAAAACGTCACCGATGTGACGAAAATACCTTACTCAGCCAGGTTTGGTGCAACATGAGAATCTGACAGGCAGCTTCAGTATGTAGTAACCGTTTGCGTAACCGGGCATAAGCAGGTGGTTGGTGGAATAAGGCAAACTGGTTGGATGGAAACCTGGACCAGAACAATGACTCACACAACCATGTAATGGATTTCACAGCGGGGATGTGCATTCCTTGCTCGACAAAGGGAATCATGTACACAGCACCCACACAGACACACTGAACACAGTCCACACAGTGGCCTGGCGGAGACCCTCTGTTTGTGCTCACGAGTTTAAAAAAAAAGACCAGAGACTAAATGAACTTGCTTCTCAAGAACTGGAATCATCCCTGAAAGCTCCCCTCAGTTGAAGAGATGTTTTAAGAAACAGTGCCATCACAGTACGCTTTATAAGCCGAACAGTCGAAAATTCCTTCTATATTTCAATTCATCTTTAATACGGAAAACAGTAACAGCTTATTGTTATGAACAAGCTGATTAGGAAATGGACATTTTGATTGTTTGGAACCATCGCTACAAACTGAAATCTTCTTTTGAAGCAATGACCTATTTTATTCCTGTTTTTTTTAGCCCAGTAAATCCAGACTGTAAGCCACTTCAGTAAAAGCTGGTTTATCTTTAAATGTGATGTGAAACAAAATATCAATGCCAAGTTTCAAGCTGAATTACAAAGACTTTCACTGCTCTGCCAAAGTGATTAAGATAGGAGTACAACAGGACCAATGACATTCTTAAAATAGCCTCAAACAACCCCTTCAGAGTTTTGCAACAACACACGTTTAAGTCCCTTTTCTAATTTAACTCAGAGACAAGCCAGGGACTTTACATTAAGTGTCCAAGTGGGTCTTACAGTGAGGCAGAATCTACAGTCCTAAAATCCTAAAACAATACTTTTATGAAGTAAAATAATTGATCAAACGTTAAGGATAGAATAGCAAAAGTGTCTAAAAGGTTAACTTTTTTTTTTTTATAAAACACACCAATACACAAACAGGAACATCATACTTGAGAAACAAGCATTACTCTCCAAGAAGGAAATAAAGCAGAAAGAAAAACAAATGATGTATAACATGATAAAATAGATAAAAGACTGGATACATCTGCATTTCAAAAGCAATGTTACCGTGTGTCAGGGTTTAAATTTTGAGTAAATCTGAATATATAAACCAAGTGTCTGTTCAAGTCAGGGCTGGTGATTTATAATGATGAACACAAAGGGAATGATTGAATTAGTTAGCCAGCTGATGAGCTAATGTATTTAGAGTACAGAGCTGGTTAGTAACTGATTACTTGCAATTTAAGTTATCTAATTAGATTATAAGAAGCAAATAACCATCGTCAGACCAAGTCACTAGAGAAAAAAAGGATAGCTTGATTACATATTCAAATGAAAAAGGTTTGCAGCAGTCTACATGGATGAAGTGATTTCCCTGATTCTCACACCTCTTCCAGGTGTGTTAACATCAGTTTACCTGACATTTGATTTTGCTTTGTAATAAAAAGCTTTTTTATTTCTATTTATTTACATATGAATTGAAAAATATCTTCTCAGTGTTTTAAAAATATTCAGAGGGCTTGTGTAGTATAGACTTTGTCTAAGGGTAATCTGATTTGATCAACTGTAATCTCAGATTATGTCAAAGTAAATCATTGGTATTCTAAGTATTTTAATATGGAGGATATTTAGATAATAATCTAACCCAACCACGAGTTTATTAATGAACACAGGAGAAACTGGGTGATAAACTTGTCTATTCTGTGTTAATAATGAAGGTGGTTTTGATTAATCTTTTGTTTGCTTCAATGTAAAATTAAAAGTATCACATATGACAATGATCTATCAGTCTCAAATGATAAATTAACCTGTGTTTTAAGAGCATTTGCCACAACACAAAGTTGCTGTGTTAATAGGCAAAGAGGACTGAAACTTGCATTGTGACTGAGCAGAGTTGATTTAAAGTTGAACAAAGAGCTTTGTCTCTCACATAAATCCTGAACAGGGAACTACTACCAATTAGCTGACTTAACGTTATCGACGTCTAGCTGCCTGTGATGGAAAGAGTTGTAAGACAGTTGAAGTTGACGGCTGGGTTGTCTTTAATACATTAAACGTAGGCAAAATTTACCCGCTAAAGAACAATAGATCTACTGCTAGCTAACATTAGCTACTCACCTTAAAATAACCACCCTCGTAGTGCGTGTTTGGGGGTCCGAATATCGCTACTTCCCAGTTGTACATGTCAGATTCGTCCACCAAAGTTATCTTAAATCCTTCGACTGGCTCATCTTGGAGACTTTTCATCTCCAGCATTAGTGCTTTTTGGGAACTGGCTACATGATGTCCATGCTGAGCCATATTCCACAACGGGTTGTATTAATATATCAGGAACCCAGCACAGCTGTGACTTCGAAGGACAAAGCTAGGTCGGTACAATCAGTAGCTACCCGCAGAACAATTAGCCCTACGCGAAGGAACGCGTTGATGTTAGTTTTCGTTGGTATGTCTTGAAAACAGGATCTGAAACCTCGACGGCTGGGCTTTATTTGGTGCGCCTTCCTCTGTTGTTGTGAGTAATCCCGTGCAGCTCCGTTTCTTCCGACCATCTAAACCTCTCTAATCAAGTTTCGGACGAAATGTAAGCGACTTCCGGTCTTGGCTTTCAAAATAAAACCTTTTTTTTAAAATTTTGTAGCTTGTTATTAAATGGTACATATTTGATAGTCTTCGCGCTATTCATTGCACCCTTTGAGGTAACTGTTATGCGAGATTTCTTATACCACTACGGAATCTTTTTTTAAAATTATGGTTCATATTGGTTAATTTCCATATCCATCTAATTATACCCTTTGAGGTAATATTTCCCAATTTGAATAGCCCACTCATATCTCGCTGCACTCCTTCCACTTGTAATCAAGTCTCGAAAGAAGTCTTGTTCTGAAAATATGTACAGGAAACACTAGTTTATTCACGACCATACTGGTTTAACTGTTGCCAAAAGCTACCCCGCCTCCTCATTCGGGTGTGAACTACAAAAATCGTCTAAACGACATTGACGTTCAAACAAACTATAGAAAAAATTAAACCAAACTAAAGGGATTTGCCTGTTCAACTTTGCTCATCTAAACGACTTGCTGTCAGCCACCACCGGTGACGTTACTTACGCTAAAGCGCAAAGGCTTGTGGGAACTGAAGTTCATTGCAGAAAATAGTGCCGTACCACCAGTCTATGTATACATTGTACAATCAATGGCATCACATCAAATGGTAAATTTGCTGACAATATCCAGTATAGAAAATAACAAAAATCCATACATATTCATATCAACGAGTTAGCTTCTAATTTATGTGATTCTAACTATTTTCTATTCTATTTTCTAATTAATTTTTATGTTTTTAATAATTTTATTCTCGTGTAACCTTTTATGTAAGGACACCTTGGGTTTTGAAAGGAGCCAAGGAATAAAATGAATTATTTCTGTAACACAAAAAACGACTACAGAAACTTCTTACAGTCTTTATTTCTAATTTGGGTAAACCTTCTTTAAAGGGAGTGTAGATAATTATGTTGTCCCCTTTAAATTGTGACATTGTACATTGTAAGCATGATAGCTGAATATGGATCAAATAAAAGACATGAACAATAAAAAAAAACATTTTTAGAGTATATTTTAATGTTACAAGCCAAACCTGGTAGACTAAGTCACTAAAACTGAACAGAATTAAGACAAAGTGGCTTGTTTCTCAGTACACTGCTTGATGTGATCTGCTGCACTTGTCCAAATCTTCTGAGCCCCACGCCCTCAGTTTCATTACACCAAATTAAAGCCCCTTAACTTCCCCTGTGTTTAATAATTTAAAAACATTCAATGATAATCACTTCTTTTTTAATTGTCTGAACTTTATAGATAAAAACACAATACCATCAAAAATAGAGAATGGTCAAGTAAGCTTCATTAAAAAAAAAAAGGACAATATGGAATGACAAGTTTTTCTTTAAGCATGTCCGTGAAACAAACAGGGAAATAAAAAGTGTACATTCCTAATCATGCAATTCACAAATTGTAATCTAATATTATGCACAGAATGATCAGAATAAGGACAATGGATGATTAAATGGATTGTTTCTATAATTTACTGATATCACTCTTTCAGGAACAAGGAATACATACAGTCATCTATTGAAACTCCTGTTAAACAGATCATCTCTGTATTCGGACTCTACGACTAGACTGAATATCTAGTGGAATGGCTGAGAAGACCTTCTGGTCACAGACATTATCGTCACACTTATCTACAACTGCAGATCCATGTGAATAGGCCTCCAAGTCAGTTTTAATCTTGCTACTATAAGGTTAGCTGGACGGGGCAGTGACCTCAAACATAAATGATACATGTTAGAGCTACCTCAGATACTTCTTAGAGGAGGCCAACTCTTAAAAGAAAAAATATATATTTTTCCACACTCATGATACGCTAATGTACACACCCACACACACACACACACACAAAAGGCAAGGCAGTTTCAGTAGGGCAAAGAAAACATCAGGGATCATCTGAATTGCACATCAGCTGGGTGGAGCCACTGTAATGCAAATGTTAAAAGTTGCACAAGTGTATGCTTTCTGACAGCAGAAGCCAAACCAGCTAATACTGATTGAGATGTAACCTAAACAGTCTACTAATGGAGAAAACTTCCTTCTGATTGACTGGTTTAGAGTAACTAAAGAATCCTTCAGCTAGTCACAAGTTCACTTTTTCCCCAGAGAGAGCAGACAAAGCAGGTCCGACACAGACATCTCTTTGAGCTAGATCATTCTCCCAATGCGTAAACCAAACAGCAACTTCAGAGTTTCTTGCTGTGTGATATTGTAACACCTGCTACGCAACCAACCAGATGAGTTACAGAGGCTCCGACGTGACAAACAGAAATAATACTGTATACTTACACTAAAGATTACACTTTTGTCTTCAAATTCTTTGCTTTGTGTCAGATTGATATGTCCAAAATTTCTGAGGATAGCACAATCAGATATCTTTGAGAGAGTTCCACAAGAGCACTGAAATGCTGGAGCAGGTCAGAGTGTAGGGGTTAAGGCATAGAGCAAAGTCACTGAGCTTCTAACCAAACCCGCAGCAGTGACAAACAAGGAGTTTATTTACACCCCAGATCTGCTCTGAGCCTCCACAAAAGGCAACCCCCTGCCTTTTAATGTATTTAACTTTGGTTTCATTTCTGCTCCATCATCGATGCAACAACCAAGGGTCTGGTCTACTCCAGGCACCAGGTCAGTGGTGGGCGACTACTGTCGTTTTCCCCAGCTACCCTGAAAAAGAGTCAGCCACATTGTTTTTCCAGCCTTACGCAGATGTGCAGCACTGATGTTTAGTGAGCGGAAAGAAGAGGGTGAAGAAAAGGCGCAGACAGGCTTCACACACAAACACACACACAAAAGAAACAAACTAAAGACAAAAACATAAAACTTCAAACAGTAAAAATACAATTCAACCATTAACAGCAAAAGTCCAGTTGTCAACATTACATTACATGACTGTCAGACAGAATTGCGGACATTAAAGGGAGGGAAACGCAGGGGAGAAGCAGAGGACGTGAGGCATCCAGAAACAGAAGCAACAGAGGGTCAGGGGTGTCTGGAAACCAGGAAGTAAAAATTAAAGTGCACTGAAGAGGAGATGGCGCATGTACACTGTGAGTCTGTAAAACAACATCAAGTACAAAGGAGTGACCACAGAGCTCAGAGTGCAGAGGAGAAAAAGTGTGGGGCACTGAAGTAGAAGTAAGAGGAAGGAATCTTGCGAATCTGAGGACTAATAAATAGGGCGATGCTGGAATCGCCAGCCGCAGTGTTTCGTAACATATTATGTTGTGTTTTCAGTGAGGGAGCCGGTGGCATGGAGGGGTCAGGGGCACCCTGGGGCTGTCGGACACAATCAGCACTGAGAAAAGGTCTGCTTGATCTCATCCAGCACATTCCCAAGCAGCGTTGGTTCGTCACACTTAGCGTCGATGGACACTGTCTGAGCAGACTGGGAAAAGAAAGCGACAAGTCAATCTCTGAAGACATTTTTTTCTTCATTATCAATTAGATGTTACAACTAGTTTTATTGTAGATTCATCTAAATCCAGCAGTGAACAGAAGCAAATGGGGGAGTGTCACTGTTTCACTTACAGTTTTGACCAGCAGACATACATGGTGACCCTGGATAGACCTGCTGTACATGGAGGCACAGGAGTCGATCCTCTCCACAACTACATCAGAGACGACAACAGACAGCATGAGTATCTGCACAAATTTAATAACTTCATCCGACTATTATTAGCTTTTCAGAAATGATGCCATATAACAAATCGCATGTTTGAAGTTGCTTCCCAGCTCCAGCATGTGAATTCATCTAATGTTTTAGGACAGACTTGTCACAGATAAAAACTGTACCAGAAAAGTGGTGGTGGAAACAGATCCTGGCCAGTAGATGGTGGAAGGGCATGTTTACTCCCTCCAGTCTGATGGAGCTGCTCTTTAGGTCTCCAGATTCCAGCAGCTTTGCAAACGCATCACTGGATGCAAAAAAAGACAATTCAGGAGCAAAAGCTTTTGTAAATATTAAGAGTTTTAAGGTTCCCACAGAAAAACCTCACTGCCTCCAGTGTTATCTTTTTTTTTTAATAAAAAAAGAAAGCTGAAATATTTATAACACTAAATAATAAAAGGAATGGAAATCTGACAAGAGAAGCAACTAATTTCATCCCAAGCCTTCTCAAAATATAACTATTGAAAAGGTTTCACTAATAAATAAATCAAATAAAGATTACAAAAATACCGACAATGGGTTTACACTGAAAAGATCAAACAGCTCATTTTTTAGATAAAAAAAAATGTTCCTTTCGATGAAATCACTCACCTGTAACAAGGAGTAGTGATTAGGTAGGAGGTGCAGCTAAAGTGCAGTTTGAAGTCCAGTTTCTCATGAGTGGAGGATTCCTCGTTCTATTGGGACAAAGCGGGCACAATTACAAGCCCATTTCGTTCCTTAACCTACATTTTATTACCACCTGCTTACATTACTATTTGCCTGTAAAAGCTACTGCTGCATGGAAGGATGGCAACAAGTGTTTTTTAGTACAGACCTTTACAATGAAGGTGAGTGTTCCCTTCAGTTTCTGTGGCATTATGATGCTTTGCACAGTGAAGACAAACCGTGCCTCATTGGACACTCCTAGAAAACAAGGGAAGGGCAAAGTAAAGTAGACCAATTTGACTTTTAAGCTAGTTTTAAAATTCAGTGCAGTCAATACAGGGATTAACCTATTGATTTGTGCTCAACACGCAAAACTGAAAGATGCCTCTTTTTTTTTTTTTTTTAGAAAGACAAAAATAAGACAGTGCACAAACAAGAGTATATAGCATGCATGTAGCTTTAAACAGCAATTACTGACCAGGAGGAAGCTGAAAAGGGACAGTGAGGCCATCGTGCGGACCTGAGCCTTCTGGCCGCTGCAGTTTGGAGTTCAGAGAATCCAGGACGTTAAACTCCATGGATTTGAGGAAGCTGTCGCACTTGTTTTCAAAAATAACAGACACCACAACTTGACTCCCATCCTGCAGGTTCCCTTGGATGTCACACACCTTGGGATGAAACATTAGTTTTAGTGGAAATGACTATTCAAAGCTGTACAGCCTAAACTTCTGCCCATCTATTTGAAGATCAAAGCAATTATTAGAAAGAGAAAGCATCCATCGAACCAGCATACCCCAGCATTGAAACACACACGGTCGTTTCTTAGTACCGATCTGAACTCATGAAGATAAACACAGCAGCAGAATCACTCAGAAGCAGCACCGCTGCCCTACAGAGGTATTTGTATCTTTTACCTCAGAGGACAGAGTGCAAAGAAAAACCAGAGAAAAGCACATCTAGAAGAGAGTGTTGATATTCTGTCACTGGCAGAATGTTGAACTAATACCTGATCAGCATCCTCATTCATCTTAAAGATGGGGAGAGAAGAAGAAATCTATATTTCAATATTCAAATCAAATGAATATTCTTTACAAGTTATGTTGCATTTGATAAATTACACAATCGGAAACCCTAAAAACAACCATTATTACTGCTGAAAAATAACAATTCGCTCAGTGTTATAGGAAGAACTGGGGGTCAAGAGCTGGATTTATTTTAATCTGTTGCATTTATCTGATCAGTTTAGAAGAATTATGCGTGTGCTGAGCTGCAGGACAAGCAACAAAGGTCCAATGTCAAGCTGACAGACGGTAAAGGAATTTCAGATGACTAAATGGTCACAAACTATACTTGAATATTTCTGTCACTCACAAAAGGAATAACTTCATTGGAGAAACATGAGGACATATACGAAAATCTAATTAGAGAACAGATTGTTTTTATCTTCAATATAAGACCAAATTGTGGACCAGTTTATTGAAATGAAAGAAAAGGCTTCAGTATCAGTGTCACAGTCACTCTTACTCACCATCTTGATGTAGGAGTTCTCAGCCAGCAGGCAGTAGTTGGACATGGGCTGAAAGAAGAGAAGCGCTCAGGTCAGAACAGCCATTATGTCACTCAGTGTACTAACCGGGCAAGGCGCTCCCACTTCATAGTGCATATGTAGGCGTGTGTGTGCGCATGTTTTGGGGAGTCACTGGGTTTAAACAGAGTTGATAAGAAACATGATTTGAGGCCAATGACCAATTTTTCCCTCTAAAGGAGACAAAGTGACATCAGGGTTCTTTTACACTTAAAGCTAATTTATGCTCGACGCAGAAGATGGATACGCCGACATGCGCACTGTTTGGTCCGTCTCCTGAGGTGGTTTAACTGCTCTGTTTTCAAGGAGCTTAGCTTTTCATCTCTTGACGCATAAAACAGAGGAACACCACCAGAAAATTGAAAACATATAAAAACATATATAAAAAAATAAAAAAACATATATAAAAACGCACAATGTTTTCTATGCTGTACACAAAATTGTGTTTT
>JBAMHX010000016.1:17217303-17240156 GCA_037177515.1 Pseudomugil tenellus | reverse complement strand
TATATATATAAAAACACAATTTTGTGTACAGCATAGAAAACATTGTGGGTTTTTTCTTCTTCTAGTGTTTTTCTAGTTTTAGTATTACTGTTACCTACTCGTGTCAAAGTGCAGAAGTAAAGCCCAAACTCAACACCAGCCTCTAGTGGATGTACTGACTTGGCTATGGCAACATAAAAGTTGCATGGAAGTACGAGGCGACGAATAAAATAGTCTGAAATGGACATCCCCATTTATGTATGCAAAGGACATAAATGGGGTTTTAAAAGTTCAACACAAGGAAACAGCACATACCTATCTAAAACAAAAAAACAAAACAAAAGAAGCATATCAGATCAAACAAACACAAAAAGGAACATTAATGATGCTCAACTCTCCGTACTTGGGCACATTTCTTATCTTAAAGGGTATTTAATACTAACCGGAAGGGGCTCTTCCTCCTCAATGTTGCCATTCTGCACAGATTCCTCTCCACCTCCATCACTGTGGTGGTGATGATGATGATGCTTCTTTTTCTTTTTCTTCTCCTTATCTTCCTTCTCCTTTTTCTGCTTCTTCTTCTTGTGTTTGGATGCCTTCTTATAATCCAAAACCCAAAAACACAAAACCCCAGAGATTCAAAATCACAGGTAAAAATCACTATGAACCAGTAAATGATCTGAGAGTGAACTGTAGCAAAGAGTAGGAATTTGCCTCTAGAGTTCACAGTAGCTGGCAGGTTTCTGGCACATAATTTACACAAATATGTCAGAACGAGAGCTGAAAACATGCTACATCCTGCCAGAGCATGGAAAACTGGAAGCTCAAGAACTGCAGCCAAACTTTGAACAATTATCACACTGGTGCAACTCACAGTCTCCTCCACCTCAACGTCTTTGGGCTCGTCAGGTTCGGATTCTGGTGCTGTACCAGAAGGTTCCCCGGGAGAGGGGGCTGCTTCTGCTGCTGCTACTGTCGCTGCTTCCTGCTCAGACACACAAAAACACAACCAAATGATTTCATCAGCCAACAGAGCTGATGCACCACATGCAGATGTGTTTACAATCTCTGTGTCAGTCTCTATGTCAACTTACTGAGATCTGTCAGTGCCTCAAGAAAAAACAAATGTACTAATGTCTGTTATGCCATGAATATAATTTGGGTTAGTGAAACAAATTTCAAACACAAGAAAACTAACCAGGCTCAACAGCTTCTGAGTAAACAAGCTTACGTGAAAAACATGTTTGTTAGGTGTGCATGTACTTTGAATGTGGAGCACCTTGTTTTGGGATAGGTGGATTGTCTGGACCGACCAGCTACACAAACTGGTGACACGAAATTAAAAAGCTAAGCAACAGCAAACATATATGCACATATGCAATACCTCCCATGCTAGAGTGACAGCTAAAGCAAAAAGGTTTTCCACTAGTGTACCGAGGAGTGTTTCTAGGTCAGCTTTTACTACAGGCTTGATTTAACGCCCTTAAGTCTAAAAGGCCTGATTTTACTCAACATATTGTCACACCGGAAGATACCGAAAACATAAAGAGGCAAATTTACATCTGGGATAAATGTCAGAAGTTTATTTGTATGAAATAATAGCAGGAAGATTTCTCCTTTCCTGCTGACAGATGAGAAGGCCAGAGGTGGTGATTTTCTTACATTTAAAATGGTGAAAATGGGAAGTTAAAGGTATCCTCTGGAGTTCTCTCTTTAAAATCTGGTTTATGTTATTTATTCTCCACTAGAATTTATTGAAACCCAGTGGTGTTACAAGAATTCTATTAATAATGTGGAAAATAAATAACAATATTATTACTTATTATATATTAAAATATAATTTGTAAAATTATTTTAAAAATAAAGTATAAAAGGATAATAGAAATTATTATTAGTATATTTAAAAAAAACCTGTTTATACAATTGTCCACATCTTGTTCTGTATGTACAGCGAATAAACAGTGTTCTTATCTTTTCAATAACAATGAATTAATTTGAGAGTTTGACTAAGTTGTTCTTTGTTTCTGTTTGTAATGTTCTGACATTTGTAGGAAACAAAATATGAACATGAGCCCACAAAGTTGCTGAGGAACCAGCCAATGGTCAGGTTTTAACAGAGTAAAACGTCAAGAAAACAAACCAGACCATACTTCTGATCACTTGTCACCACCTCACACCCATGTTGACTTAAAAAAAAAAACACATGACACCAAACAAACGCTAAGAAGACCTGTAACACAATGTGACAAATATATGTACTGAGTAAACACATACATGCAAGGGGACAGAAGGAGCAGCTGGAAAAATGAAAATAGGATTAAGTAATCTGTGCAGTAGAAAAAAGAAAAAAAAAAAGCGTGTTCAAGATTGGAAAAGAAGATGAATGTGAGGAAAACACTGAAACAGAGTGTATAAAAGATCTAATATATGAGGTAGGACCTAGAAACACAGGTTTATGAAAGGGAAGATGAGGTCAGGACATCAAGAGAGGGAAGGGTGACTCAACCTGGGTGTTAGAGGTTACTGGAGCGTTTGAGAGCCAGAAATCCAGGTCCGAAACCTAGAAGAGGAAGGGAAGGAGAGGATTGGCAGGACGTGAGAGGGGCGAGGGTCAAACAGGTTCGGTAGCTTACTTATTCATGAAAAAGGATACAGAAATTACGCTGCACAATTTCATGAATAAATCAAGTATTTGCCAAGAGACTGCACAGTCCACTACGAGGAAACTGATACTTGATCACTAGAGCTGACTGAAAGAGAGGCTGGGAAGAAGCAATGGAAGCGTTGAGTCAATGAAAAGGGCCGAACATGTGTATGCATGTAGCCTTTTAGTGGACGCCGTATGCAGCGTCACGCTATTCTTGGTAAAGAGTTTTATCTTCAGATGGTTTAATCAGGTTTATGTTGAAAAACTATTGCTACGTGAAAAACAGCTCTACTTTAACAAGCTATGAGCAGTACCTCAGCAGTGGTGGCGGGCGGTGCCGCCACCTCACTTGTCTCTTCTGACTGGACCACAGGCTCATCATCCTGACCCCCAAGAAGATCCGCCTCCTTTTCTTCATGCTTGTGTTTTTTCTTCTTCTTCTCTTCTTTGCTCTTCTGCAGACAAAAAGCAATGAAACCATCAGCATCATGAACAGGATTGAGTGCTGCTGTGTTCACCTTCATGATAACAGTATTCACCTTCCTGTCCCTGTCTTTATCCTTCTTCTTCTCCCTCTTTTCTTTGCTGCTCTTCTTCTTAGATTCCTGCGAGATGGACTTTTCTGTTTCTCCATCTTCTGCTGGGCTTTTCAGGGCCTTGGCTGCACGGTGTGACCTGACTGGGAGCTTCTCACTGTCTGCAAGCGGCCTGTATAAAGAAAAAAAAAAATCCATATTTACTTTACTAGTAAGGATCTTGATTTGATTATGGTCCACGTGGATTTAGAGTAATGATCTGATAACTTTGAATCTCAACTTTATTGCAAATGGTGGAAAAGGCATGTCAGGTGCAGCGGTCCACTTAACTCAAGCAAATACGATGTGATATTAAGCAGCTGGATTTCATTCACAGCACTGAGCAGTCATTCCTCTAACAGAGCTCAAAGCAATGGGCATTCCTAGACAGCTTGAAACCCGCTCTAAACATTCCTCCATTATTGAACTGATGAGCTGTGAAATGTTTTTCCTCCAAGCTTGGCCCTCAAAGTTCATAGGCAACACTGTGGCCCCCTGCTGGATATATAAAGACAGTGCTTTCTGCCCATTGCTCCTTATTTTGCAACATATTTAATGCATTTCTTTACCTTTATCTTTTTCAAGATATATGCAAAGTATGTGTTTCTAAGAATAAATTAATTTAATTCTAATTTCTTATAAAAATCTGTAGAGCGGAATTTTTCAGGGCCAAAATGAGAATTTGCAGCATGACGGATGCATTGTGATTCAGCACATGCTAAAGACAAAGCAAAAAAAAAAAAAATAATAATAAACTCTCCATGCATGCATGTCCTCGTTTTATTATTTTAATGCATAATTTGTGATTCTAAAAATATGTCATGTTTTATTATATCTGTTTATCTTAACTTCTTTTACAAGCTCATCTCAAACTAACAAAAACCCTTAGCAGTGGATTGTGGGAGCATCATGTTCCCATTTTTCATCTCCTACAAAATAGACAGTAAACTTTAAACTGGCTGGTAGTTATGCTCCATCTACTGAGCTCCGCTGAGGAGGACCTGGGAACTGTGGGCAAAAGAATAAGGGTGTCCAACTGGGCCAGTCTTCTAAAAGCATGCTTATGCTGATTATCTGTTCCAAGAAAAAAAAAAAAAAAAAAAAGTCGAAACGCTTTTAGGAGTCTATTTCAGGAGGACCGGTGGCAACAGATGAAGTCACGACAATATCAGCATCATTTTCTGAAGTTTTGTCTTTTTATTCTCAAACATTTTGGAAATCAGTCTTTTTTAAATGGTCCGATGAATCTAAAAGTATTCAGAGACAAAAATGCTGATATTTTCAAGCTTAGTGAAAAAAAAAAAAAGGGCAAGAGAATCAGGATTTTGACATAACTGGCCCAAAGCTATAATCAAAGCACAGATATTAAACATACACGGCAAGAAGAGGCAAAACAGGTAGCAGCTAATACAAAGCCCTAATATGGGAAGGACATATAACAATCTAATAGAAAGTACAAAGACAGATAAGGAGAAACAGAGAGAAAAGATAGAGGGACAGCCTGTTTAGAGTCGGGCCCAGGTCCGGTGGCTGGGGTGCTACTCACCTGCGCCCAGCCGACTCCATCAAACTGCCAACAGACAGAGGCAGTGATGGGTGTGTGGAGGCACGGAAAAGAGGAAGCAGAAAGCAGATTTCCATGAAGGAGTGTAAAGGGTGAAAGAGCCATGTCACATAGACTTTAGTGCTGAAGCAAGAAAGCTCAAGATAAATAGCACAAACAGTTTTCAGATCGTTTTAAGTTAATGTTAATCATCTTATTTCAAATAGATTCAGACGAGTTTTCCCCCCCTTTGCCATTATAAACTACTTCTGATCACGGCAAAAGCCAGCACAAAGTTGTTGGGGGAGGAAATATGTAGATGTATTAAATAGCAACATTAATAAGCATCATGATCCCCTCAAGTCTTCCCAGAAACCAGAAAGTACTTTTTTTTTATCAAAATGGGAACTTCTGTTTGAAACAAATCTTTTCACTTACACTTTCTCTCCATTTTTCAGCATCCATCTTTCTTTTATCTGGAATAGCTTCCTAGACCCCGTTGCAGGAATATTAGTGATGACCACAGCAGTAGCCTAAGTGTGACACCGTTGCCATGTTTGACTGAAGAGGTGGTAAGGTCACACACGCAGTATTAGTGGCATCTTTGTTTCATTAGATCTAAGTTGTTCAGCAGCCTTTAGGCAATCTCAGAAGGCTGCACCACTTTCAGTCTGGTTACTCTAAAATAAAGGGCAGCCTGATTTAATGATGCAGTGATGCTGTCATCTTGTATAAGTCTTGACAGATTAGCTTTGGTTTTTACTGGGAAGGATCATTAGCTTGTTGGGTGCACGTCAGACTGAAACCTTTTGTTCCAGATATCTCAGTTCAGCTGAGAAGCCAGATTTAGATCCATTTTCCAAACTTCTGACTAAAGATTTTGATTTGATCCTGTGCTTTCAAGTACTCTCAATGTTACAACTTTTTAACCCTAACTTGTAGAAGCATCAAGAACCACTGGCAAAAGTAGATACAACAGAGAAAGAGAGTATTGTAAAACAATAAGATGACGCTATTGGCAGTCCTTTAAAAAATAAATAAATAAATAAATACATAAATAAGTGAGCAGGTTGGGGGATTTAATCAGTCCAATCAAGTCTAAAACATTAAATGTGGAAAGACTGAAAGTGCCTGAAAAGATCCGTCCATGACGTCAGGAATAAAAACAGAATCACTTCAATGAAAAATACAAATCTAAAAGGTTTGGGCAGAAAATTCTCATTTCCATCACACAGTTTGACAGGTTTATGAGAGATTTCAGAAAATGGAAAATAAAAGTCATAAATCAATAATTGTCTGAGCATATGCAGAACTGGGATCAGTAAAGTTTGGACTTACTTATCCAGGTCTATGTCCAATGCTTTGTGAGGATCATTGGGGTCTTTGTCATCATCATCACTAGGTAAGGCATTCTTTAAAAAAACAAAATAAGGAAGTTAAAATAAATACAATAGAGTTAAAACAATCTAAATCAATAAGGTGAGCAACTCTGTCTTTAAGATCTTTACAAAATGGTGACAGACAGTTGCAACTCATATTCATTTATAAAACTGCTAAATTAATTCTTAAAAAACACTAAATTATACCAGAATCATCTACAACTCGAAATGAAAAGTTCCAATCAAAATAAATGATTTGTGTTTCTTCCTGACAGAGGCGTATCCTGCTGGTAAAACACTCTTATCCTTCTTTATAAACCCACCTCTGGCATCTCCTCGGTTACAATGTCAACCATGTGCGCGGGTGTGATGTCCTCTTCGCTCTCGGGACCTGAATCGTGTCTCTTCCCTCGACCGCTGCGCTTTTCTTTCCTTTTCTTCTTCTCCTTCTTTTTCTTCTCTGCTCTCTCTTTCTGCCGACGCTCCTCCTCCAGCTTCACATACTGGTCAGACATAGGCAGCCCTAAATGGCAAAAAACAATCAGCAGAAATGTTAAAGACAAACATGCATCATGTTAGATCTGAAAATGTGGGAAAATCTATTGTAAATACCACAAATTCTGTTAAGATAGTAACAAAGGTTCAGCATTTTGGAAGCGTTATTTAATTTTTCCATATTACTGAAAGGACAGAATATCCTACCTGGGACTTTGAGAGGCACACTGAGGTCAATCTGGACAACTGGGATGTGCTCCACTCCGGGAGCTTCCTGATATACCTACACACAGGTGTTCCATACTTGTAGTAAATACCCAGAGGAGTCAAAAATACCTGCCAGTAGTACATGATGAAACATTATGAAATATACCTTTTGAGAGGATGGTGAGGCTTTGATGTAGAACGGGTTGTTAGCTTGCTCCTGCTTCCTGGCTTCTCTCCTCTGGAAGAGGGGAAAATAAAAACATCAGCATGAATTAATCAATGAATAGCAGCCTAGCTTAGCATGGGCAGGGATCCACATGGATGCTGGATTAATCACACTAACACTTAGATGATTAGTATTGTTTGCTCAAACATATATGGCTGCATTAAAAACATTACAGTCTCATTTTTCAGTGTCATGTTTATGTATTTTATCGCTTTCAGTTACAAATAATACTGTGCTAAATACAATTCTAACATGAGGTAAAAATGGTCGTTCCAACTAAGTTTTTTTTAATGAAATTACACAATATTTTCTTTGATATACAGCACTATAGAGCTCCCTGTTCTGTCCATATTCCAAACGCTCACCCTCGCCAGCTCTTTCTCATCCACCTCTGTGTGACGGGGTCGGGAGTGTTTGGGTTCTTCCTTTGTAAAAATCGCCTTTGGTTGTTCATCTTCAGACTCGCTTTCAGATGGAGGCTCGTTGATCCACGCGTCAAGGTCGAGGCTTCACAAACAAGCAAAGTAAAACATCACGTCAAAGATCTGTTAATACTGCGGCAGCTGCACAGAGAAAATGTTCTTTTTAGCTATTTATATGCGGAGGCAACCCACCCTTCAGGAACAGGGACTTTCTTTTGTGCCTTGGGAGCCACAGGGTTGAGTTCTCCAGCAAACAGCGCACTCACTTCCTCCGCTACTTCAACATCCTTCTGCTGCAGTTTCTGGATGTACTTGACCAGCTGCAGGATGCAAGATGCCTGACAACAGAAGGTGAAGAGTAGCAGATTACAGTTACTTCTGATTTTCATGAAGTTACCTGTCATTTTAAATATTAATAGGTTAGCACTTCTAGTTTAGCTCAGGTGTGACCCATTTATTCCTTACCCTCTCCTGCACCTCCAGGTTGGCACTCTGCACAAACAGCGGTAGCCTGTCTATCATCAGCTGGCTGGTTTCCTGTGCTGCCGTGCTGTCCGTGTTCCCCTCCTGGCTCTTCAGCACAGTAGCAAACAGCTTGGCTGCATTCTGCACATACACAGCCTGGATGTGGCCCGGGAGGGTGGCCACTTTGGGTCTCAACATGGCCTCCAAGGTCTGCATGGGGTTCTCTAGGTGTCTAAAGAGAGAAGAAGGGTTTCCGTTATTTCAGATTGGTCACTTTCACTTCCAGAAAGCTATAAAGACTGAAAGTAGAGTGAAATGTTTTCTGCTTATTGTTCATTTTCTCAGACAAATAGAAACATACAAGTAAAACTGCACCCTATCTGGTGCCAGATTATAGTTTTGACAGTTCTGTCAAGTGCCATTAAGAAAAGGGAAATTAGGACAGAAATGGAGAAGGAAAAGTAAGAACAAAGCTATTGTTTGTAGTATTATTATTATTCTTAATACCATCACCGTGGTAATCTTAAGATTTTTACTTTTGCTTCCAGCAGCATTTCTTGTTCTTCTATGGAATTAAAGACACTGTCTTAAACCCTTCTTTCAGCAGAAAAATCCTGGAGATTTTTAGGAGGATGTGCAAACAATCTGATCTAATGTTTTTTTCTGCAGTTGCTGTTCACATAAGTACTTTTGGCTGAGACGAGGTGGATAGGGCTGTGGTTGAAAACCTGTCTAGAGTTTTAAAAAAAGGATATTAAACAGATTTATTGTCTTTACAAACACTAAAAAAAAAACAAATGAGGCATCCTGAAAACTGTAGTTATGTTGATATTAACAACACATTTATAAAAGTCTAGAAAACAGATAATGGGGACCAGAAAGCAGAGAAGTTCAAATAAAAATGGTGTAGCGGCTTGAACACTATAAGAATTTGATTTGTACAATCAAAGAGAGCACAATGTTTTTAATCAAACTGAATCAGAAAAATGAAGCTGGATAGTCTATTCCAGCTGAAGAAATAAACTCACTCTGAAAACTCGCCGCAGATCCAGGCTGCTGCATACAGCACTTCACAAATGCCATTTCGCTGCATGTTTCCAGTCAACAGGTGGGCGTTGTCCAGCAGAGTGGCCATCTGGGCGACAGCAAAGACCCGGATTGCTTTAACCCGAATAGCCACGTCCAGCATCTGGGAGGCGATGAGGTGGCCGTGTCGTGTGCCCTCTAATCGGGTCAGCTCCACCAGGATGCTGATGTACCTGTCCCGGGAGATACATACAGGTGTTGATTTTTCATGTATTGGAGTGGGGTGGGGGTAACACCAAAACCAGCAAACAGAACTTAAAAATGAGCAAGAAAAACCACAGTAAAGACATGGACTGACCATTCAAAGTTGGTGATGTATTGGTAGTTACTCTGGCTGCAGATGTCGATGATCTTCGTGAGCAGCTCATCTCTGTAGGTGGTCCCTTCTGCTTTGTCAACGTGCAGCATCAACTTCTTTACAATCTCCATCAAGTTCTTCTTGGATACCTGAGAAGAGTAGGAGCCAAATGAAAAGTGGAAGCATGGATTTAAAATCATAAGATAACAAAAAGCCAAAAAAGTGTTTTGTCTCAACTATCATTTGCCAGGTTGGACAGCTACTGTGCTTGGTAACAAACCTGTTACAGCCCTGAACAGAAAGTCTCCTTATAAAAACACACCAGCCAGCATTTTAACCCAGACAGAAGAAGCTGCAGCAACCATATAATGTCCCTGAAATCTTTAAAAACTAGAAAACTATCTTGAACAGAGAATGATAAATCAATGTTGAGGCAGATTGATCTCCATACCATGCCATACAGCAGGTCCAGGGCTCTGAGACGAATAGATTCATCCTTGTCATCCAGACATTGGAGGATGAGGTCCTTATGAGACTGCACCGACTTGGGGTGGGTCTTCAAGATCTTCGACATAGCCAGCAGACCCAGGTATTTCACTTGGTAAGGACAAAGTAGACACATGGCCTTAGCGTAATTTACATCTGTCAGGAAATCATCAGGTCTCTGTGTCTCAGTTTAAACCAAACTCTTTTAAATTATTAGATGTAGTGAACACAATCCTGCTTATCTACACATAATCATTCTTAAATATCACTGACAGAAGTACCAAATCTAGTACAAAATCTGTTTACAGAGAATCTGCTCATGGTAGAGATCAAATGTTTCCAGATAAAGTAAAAGTTCAATCTATGCTTAACTAAATGTATTTGCTTCAAGTATTTATCTGCATATGAACAATAACTGATATGATCTAAGGCTGGGCGATATGAACCAACATTAATGTTCAAAGATGAACGCAACACATGCTGATAGTTTATATCAACTAAGCTTAATCCTTTGTTTTAATGTCCCTGCTATGATGTTACAAGCTCTTATCGTGCCGCTCCTCATTTTGACTCAGCTGTACTGAAGCAGAGACAGAGAAGGATCATCTTACACAGAATGTAATGTATTTATACTACATTAAAATCATTTAGCTTTACTAGCTTCAAATGGGTCATTTCTTTTTTGGGAAACACTTTAAGATAAAAATGAGTCTGTAGATAGAAATTGTTAAATCTAGCTGACGACAATGTAATCCAACAAGACTTCTGCTTGATTATGTGGAAGTATGTTAGAGACAGAAAGAGAGGGCTCCAGAGCATAAATGAATCACCTCACACAGTCCTACTGTAGTTGATTGCCTCCATTAGGCTTGTAAAATTAAATGCTTTATCGAGCCTTTTCTTTAAACTTTGACTGCTCAACAAGGAAAAATGTGTTTCTTTCATGCCCACAATCAGATGTAAGGGAGTCTTATTCACTTTTCTGTCAATATTCCTCTAAACTTATTTACCACATTTTATCCAACCATCCTTACACTTTATGTAAATACCTTCAGTCAATAAAATATACAGGCATGACACAGCATGAGATTAGGTCGGTACATTGTTTGTATTGTTCTGCTACATATCTTGGTGAATTAAATGTATAAATTAGAATTTTGTTCATATCGCCCAGCGCTGACACTGTCCAAATATTTCTTTACGTAAATCATTTTAAACATGTAAATAAAACACCGGAAAGGAAAGAAAAAACACAAAACACACAGAACAATGGAAAGGACAAAAACACATACACACAGGACACTGTAGTTTTTGTTTTGCTTGGCTTTATCCTTCATCTTAATCCTGCACATCTGCACCAAAGAGGTTTTAAACATTCAGGAATGTGCTGAATCTGTTCATTATCTAAATATGGTAGAGACTAATGCCTATCAGCTTCCTGAATCAATAAGCACATCCGTGACCTTGGAGTGTGGCAAAGCTAAACTCTTGTGTGAATAATTTAGATAAATCAATGGTGACAAAAGGGGAAACCAATTTTAAATCTCTTAAACAGGCGGGGAAATGACAGATACGACTTATAAAATAAATCCTAATCCTGCACCACAAGGAGAGGAGAGCTTTCATTTAGCCACCTCAATTAAAAGCTCATATTTTCATATTTCATTTTGTATCTAAATCAGCATCAGTTGAATCGCTTTAAGCTGGGAGTTTCTTTATTCTTTGCTTGGTACATGACCAGGGCTCAGGGGGGTTCAAACAGCAGTCTTTCCAAGCAGAGTTTTCATGTTCTCCCCATCTATGCATGGGTTCTCTCCAGTTACTCCAGCTTCCTCCCATCGTCAAAAACATGCATTATAGGCTAATAGGTCTGAAAATTCTGCCTGCTTGTCTCTCTTTGATGACCCTGTGATGGACTTGCGACGTTTCCAGGGTGAACCTGCCTCGTCTATAGAAAATAGATGGGCAGTATATGACCATTCCTGGCCCTGGTTCAGAGGAGCTGAACCTAATTTTTCCATTGAAATGTTTCCCTTTTTTCCCATTCAGAACAAATATTTTAGCCCCTGTGTGAACGGCTCAGAGCTTACTTCTTTTTTTAAGTCCTCATGAAAGCCAACGAGAAGTGCAAAACGAGCACAAACAAAACCTTAAACCACAGGACAGTCTGCTCTATGTATACCAGAAACCTACGTCCTACTCCACAAGCACACAGCTATCTACGAGTGGATGTCCAAATAACTCGAATGGCTGAATACAGCAATCTGAACTCCAACTGGATGTGGACAAGGGGATGCACTGAGAGCAGGGCCTGAAATTTGGCAATAGCATACTCACAGGTTTTAGTCATTTCAGATTGAAACAACAATTTGGAAACAAAACACTGCAAGTTGTTCATTTTCCCTGTCAAACTGGCTTTTTGTTAGAAAGGGGTGGATGTTACTTAAGTGCAACAGCAGTCCATGCTGGCCTCCTAATCCAGGGTGAGGAGGTAATAGCCTTCGAGTTATCCAGAGTCAGGGGGTCTACGTTATTGTTGTCTAAAAGGATGGACTGTTCCACAGCCAGAAACACGCAGACAATGAGAAAATGACACACTGCAGGCATTGACAGAGGGCTCACAGTTCTGGTCCGAGTCTTCTATGAGGATTCGCAGTTTCTGCACACAGAGCTGGAGGAGAGAAAAAGAGAGAGGGAACAGGAGAAAAGGAGGGGAGAAGACCCATTAACATCAATTTAAACCTTTCCACACCAGTTTTAATTCTGTAGGATGTATATATATCAAAAAATGAAAATGATGGAAAAGATCCTGAATATGTGCAAAGTTATTGAGATGTTGACTGAGAGCAATCATCGTATCAAGACAGCATGCATTATGGTTCAACTGGAGTGGAAAGGGTTATAATCAACATCTATCTATGTGAATGTGCAGGGAGGACAGGAATTAAGAGGCCTACCTGGATACTAGCACTGTGGTTAGGCATCCCAGAGGATAAAGAGATCAACACTGCAATACATGAAGAAGAGATGTTAACCAAATATTTAAGAAAGTTCAAATAAATCATTTAAAAAAATGATAGACTAAAATGTCCTATTATTGTATAACTACCCCCCCCCCCAAAAAAAATAATTAAATATTCATAATTAAAGACTAAAAATTGCAAAACGACAGACACCCTGCTAGAGTATTACTTTTTGAAGAACATTTTCAGCTTATTCCTAAACCAAGAGGCAGATATTTGCACAGATCAACGTTTACAAGTCAGAAAATCAAAACAGAATTATTCTTTATTATGATTACAAATTCCACATAATGAGTCAACTTCTTGGGTTGCAATCACGGTGAAACAAGTAGCACCACTATGTTCCTACAGATTCCCAGCACTGACCTGCGATTACAGTGTTGACACATTCATACAGCAGAGACATGGCGGAGGTACTGTAAGAAAGGATGACCGGGTTTATTACCGGCAGATTATTACTGATGCATTCATCACACCATCTTTTACCATCCAAATTAATATGATTAGTTCATCTCACCTGTGGATTAGGTTTGTCAGAGGTTCGATGAGCTTTTTCCCCAGTCGCGGCTCCAGTGGTGTTAACGCTCCAAACTAAATATAGAAAAAAAAAAAAAAAGAAGTCATGATCTTTTTGTACAAAAAATAAACTATTGGCACTACAATGACTTAAATATTTTTCTTTCTGGAGACATCAGTGTAGAAATCTGTCAATAGATTGAGTTCGAGTTCCTCGCCTCCTAACTAGAATATTTAGACTCATGTGTTTAATGACTTCCTTAAATGAAGAAAAAAAAAATACTAAAAACATTTCAAATCTTGATTGCTAACTTACCAGCTTGATGATCTTAATGAGAACCCAGTTGTTTGTAGAAGATGTCATCAGTTTAAAGAAAAGTGGAGCCAGCGACAGGTAGTTCTTGGGATTTCTCCGAGCTAGCTCACAAATAACATTTACCGCCGCTGACTGGACACCTAGAAAAGAAAGGAACATGTATTAAACTGGAAGAACAACATCAAGTTAAACACAATACACTTCCAAAAGAAAAAGAAACTATGTGCAAATGCAGGGGAGTCAAAAGTTGAAGAATCTTGCAAGTTTTTAATGTATTCCTGCTCCAATGCACCTCACTCAAATTAGGATCTAGTAGGCTTTAAATTTCTGTATAGTGACTCATTCATTTAAGTCAGGTGTGTTGGACCAAGGAGACCTGCAGGATTGTATTCCATAGCTGGACACCGGCTGAATACTTTACTCACAAATGAAATATTCTTTATACAGAGAGGTTGCCACTATAGAGCCCTTTGAGACGTTTAAACCAACAGAAGTTAATAATTCATGACACCACTGGTATGGCTACATCGCTACGGTAACAACAGTAAGAACATCACGTGTACAGCATAATATCAATGTCGAATGACTGTGTCACTTTGTTGAACAAGATGTTTTCTCTTGCGTTTAAACTTTAAAAAGGTTTGAATTGTTTTTTTTTTTTAAATAATGGCAGCACAATGAAAAGGGCTTGCACCTTCCATTATGGAAACTGAGACCTTTATCTCTGAAGCACTTATGCATTTCGGCGATGGACTCCTTGTTTCAAGACATGAGCAAAAATCTCAAGATTATGTTTTTCTGTTTCCCTTTGCTAAAAAAAATGCTGCACTGTTTTGCATGTTTTACCATTCAAAAAGATAAATGTTCCTGCCAAGCTTTTAGGGAATTGGAGTTCTCTCACAGGTCGGCATTTTTCTACATCCACAGGCTTTAATGCTTAGAAATGTCCCTTCCACACACCTGAAGCAGCTATGCATTATCACTGTCATACTGTTTTAGCCTATGCAAATACCCGTCATCTTAGCTAACAGGAAGTGTTTTACTTTCCAGATGTAGCTTGCAGATGTAGTTTTAGCCCAAGCCGTATCACAGTCTGATATCTCATATTCTCCCCTGCTGAATAATTCATAGGGGACAGAATATGGCAGTCCCAAAGAGCTGCAGCTACATTTATAATTTACTTTCCAAGAAAAATTGAATACAACTCAAACCAAAGTTTTAACACAGATTCCATAAGCTACAAAAAAACAAAAAAAAAAAACAAAACGTATTTCTTACATGATAAATCTGGACAGACACTGTCATATGTAACAAACTAGGCACAGTGGGTTTTTTGATACCTGGGTCAGGGTCCTCCAGTTTCTCCTTAAGCCTGGGAAAAGCGGGGCGTAGGGACTCTGGGTACTTCAAAAACACCTTATACATGATCAGCACAGCTTTCTTCCTGATGTATGGTTTAGTGTGCGACATCTAAAAGTAGATAAATAGCTACATCAGTGGAAACATTTCAAATTAAGGGGGAAAAATATGTACAATTTCAGGGAATAAGTCCTGTAGGTATAACTGATCTATTTAGCAAGTCGCACCAATGTCATGATGTCATTAGCAAGGTCCCGAGCCAGGTCAGGGGTCACGAAACAAGACAGGCCAGTAAGCGCAACACCTGTGTCATACTGGTTGGGACTACTGAGATCCTGGAAGAGAAATTGTAGAAAACAAATAAAGTCTTCAGTACAGAAAAGGTTGTATGAGAGAAAAATTTGTCAAAAGGTGCATAATTAAATAAAAAGCATCCCTGACCTTTCGGATTTGGTTGGTTGTCAGCATGATGACATCTGTGCTCTCATGAAAGCACTGCGATGCAGCCAGATAGCCAATCCTCTGCAGGCAGGAAGGCATGCAGGGAAAACATATTACAATACAACATACATATCTAATCAGTGTAATCTGTAGCAGGTATTACTGGTCTGAGTTTCAATGTGAAGACATAGATGAGTCTGATAAACTTCAGTACATATTGAAATCTGATTTAAACCTTGTATGTGAACTTTGAAGAACTCATGACTTCAACGATGTTGAACGCAGCCCAGCTGACATCATAACCCAGCATCTGAAGCTGTAAAAACAAATAAATCAGTGTATAAAATCAGGTCAAAATGGCCTCAGAGCAGACAAACAGATTTGAACTGAGGCCAAACAGAAATCCAAATAAGTAAATTCACAGTAAATAGAACTAACAGAATTTATCACATTGTTTAGTTTACTTCCTGCTGTTTGCTAGTTATCAACATTTTATTTTGTAGCTTTAAACCATAATACACATGCTGCCTTGTGCCTGTTTGGGAAAATGCATTAACTGACCAACATGATATTTCTCAAATATACAAACTGATAAACGTTTCCGCAGAAACACTGATATGCGATTCAGCCCGATTGTGTTTTTGTATTCCTGCATTTAAAGTGGATAGGATGAATTTATATCAGTGGAAGATACAAAGTTTTATCCTTGTTGGATTAAACATGTGAATAACTGAATATGGGTGTATAGATGTTATCATGCTCATACTTTAAGCCAAAGAAAGTAATCCAATATCACTTATGAACCAATCGTGTTGCCGTCACATGTTCATTTCCACAGATCTTATTTCATTTCAATTCCACATTATTTTTTAACAAAAATCATTGTCATTACAAACATTTTTCATAATGCAATAATGTTTAAATTATTCCACAAAGCTCTTGATAGGTTCAGAGATTTTCCCTCCCGCACAAAAATCTTAAAATGACATCCTTTTTTTCTGAAAAAGAACGGCAGGATATCTCATTTTATCTCACATGAAAGACAGAAAGGCCAGTGCTCTACTGTTTTTGGAGCTGCAGTTTATATATTGAGCGTGTGCACTTGTCTCACAGCTGGTTGAGCCCTCAGACTAATGCTGCTTGTTCTGGATGAAGGTTAGCTTATTTAAATAAAAACTGTCATGTACCTCAATATCAAGAGGTGGGGTGTTGTTCACATCAGTTTATCAATGAGCCAATGATCCAGAAGGTTTCAGTCTGCGGATATCTTGAAGCAGGGTAAGTTTACTTCATGCCTCTAGGCAGGGAGGCAAACTGTTCTCTCATGTGGGCTCTAAATGTTTTTGTCTGCTTAGCATAAATTAACAATAAGTTCATAACAGATTGAGGCTTTGTGTATGGTTCTCCTTTGCTAACAAGCAATCTTTAACCTCTGAACTCCAGAAAAATGGAAATAACCATGCTGGCTACTAGTCATTTCTACTTTTTTTATATTAATATTATTTTAGCATCAGCAAAGCCTTGGTATTTTTCCCACAAGAAGTGCAAGCCAGTTTAAAGTGACACACATACGTTGACTCATAAGGTCCCAGACGCTATGTACATGCAGACAGAGTAAGATCTTACGTAGGTGAGCTTGCACACAGCATTGGCTTTGACAGCGATGTTGTCTTGCTTGAGCTCCTGTTTGATCTCGTCGATGCATGTGGAGATGTACTTGGCCTGAGGGCAAACAAAAGGACAAAACAACAGGCGTCAGATCAGATTAGGCAGAATTGCATCCACGGTGATGGGCTGCTACTGAGCTACCACAAACAAGCTGAAAATCTTGGGATAAACTGTTCATATCTAACCAGCAGAGGGGGAACGACATTAGTTTGCCCTTTACTACCACTACTTCCAGTTCTGCAATAGGTTTGAGACTTATTATATGTAAAACTTAAGCACATTGTTTAAAAAAACAATACTGTATTAATATTAAGTTGTATTATGAAGGTAAAATGATTAAGTGTTCCTTTTAAAGCTAACTTGGATCTTTTTTAGCATCATCTTTAAATAAATGAGAGAAACAACCATTACAAAACATGTAATCTGAAGCTGTAGATGTGCATTTTATTTAGCAGTGTGCAGAGAGTAGAGTTGGTCCTTTGAAACGTGTAATCAAATCAGCCATTGTTAAAAGTGCAACCTTGCAAATAAACACACATATGGTCATGTAGTGTGTGAGAGTGTGCTAGTCATGTGTGAGCAGTCATGAGACAGCAGCACAGTGACAGGAGGAGGGAAGGGGGGTGGACTGGTTCAGGAGAAAGAGAGCAGGCGGGGTTCTGACATACTGTCTATACTCACACTTCATAATTACAATCTTCAATTACCAATTCAAAATAACTAACTTCATGCTGAAAATCTAGTGTATGTGAGAGTCTGTTATTTCCTTATTATTATTCAATGCTAACTAATGCTGCATCCTTAATATTCGCCAACAAGTCACCTTCCTGAATTGCACTGAAGACATTTTTGCACCCATCTTCAATATGTCCTCTGTTCTAAAGGCGTGGGAGAGTGTGAACGAATGAATAGTGCAAAAGACTCGCACACACGTACGAAAAACAAACAGAGAGAAAATGTGGGCAAGCCAGGGGGAAAAAACTCAACGCATACTTGTGAGTATAAACACACACACACACAAAGTATTAATATTTTAGCAAACTATCCATTGTTGACTGGGCAACCACCACCTAATCTAGACCGTCCAGGTTGGATTACTGCTGACGCACAGCATAGAACCATACACTGAATCAGGAGATCAGGTGTAGATCGCTTAAAAAGAAACTGATCGAAGTATTACTTTTATTACTAAAACACATTGCTGGTTATATCTGCTGTTTGAGGTACTGCTTCAATAGGTGTACTCTGATGTGACGGTAGACTGGACGAATCTGAGTGAGAGATCTAAAAAGCTGTCACCAAATTAAGACGCGCCGCATCTACACTGCACACCTGGCCAGCAACTCACAGCAGGTGTGCAATGCAATTCTTTGATTTTATTTCACTCCTGCTCTTAAACAGCAGTTTTTTTACAGTGACATGACCAAATGGTCTGATCCAAACAGTGCCCTCTAATGGCCCCTCCTGCTTTGCTCTGTGATGAGCTGGTCTTCTCCAACAGGATGATATCACCAGCTGCTCATAGGATGTTAAATACAAAGTTGCTGCTTCACAGTTTAATTATATGTAAGCTACATGCAGAAGAGCTTTTTTATTAACATTTAAATCTTGGATTAGTTGTAAATTTGCTCATGTCTGCCATGACATTAATGAAATACCGAAAATAAGTCACAGAAAGGACTTAACAGGATCAGTTACACAGTGGTGGGGAGGCAAAAGTCATCCCATAATTGCATAGCTAGTAGCTACTGGTCAATAACCAGACAAGGCCACAACTAAACTGCTGGCCCATCGGTTCCCCCAACAATCCTGTCCCTTAGACCAGATCGGTAATCCTTTAACAGATATATATGGTTTGATGTTGGTTATAGAGCGATTTCCTGGTAAACTGTGATTCCTAGCCATCTGCTTCCTCTAACTGGCTTTCAGCTAGCTGTCAGGTATAATCCCCATTACTCTGAACCTGGAATGATATTGCTCTTCAAATTAAATAAAATAAATTCGGTAGTTTGTCATTAAGCTAACGTTATCCAGCAGCATTCATTACTGTATGGGACCAGCTGTCTGATGAAAGGCTAGCTAGCGACTGAAATAACTGTGCTAATGTTAACTTACTCCGAGTTAGCTTTAAACATGAGTTAGCTAGTTACGGTTTAACGGTGATGGCTGCATGGTTTGACTAAACTGTTGTTGATTAATGTCAGGATTAAATGTCCCAAGGTTGAGTGGTTTGTACCTCATCTTCCTTGTGATTCCTGATGCCACGTACTAAATCCTGAAGATTTTTATCGAACATCCGATCGATGCTCCCTTTGACAATCTTCAAAGCCATGTCTGTCTATGACTTGTACCGCTTGTGTCCCGCGGGGCCAGGCGCCTTACAGAGGTCTAGTGGGTGCCGACCGACCCGCTGGACTGTCTCTCATCCACCCGGGTATCGCGTGTGCAGGGTCCGCTGCTGTTTACCGAGCCCGGGCAGATGAAGCTGCTGAGGCCAGACGGGGCGTCCTGAGCGGTGCAGAGACGCTGGCAATGGATGAGTGTAGGAAATGGCTGACAAAATGGCGTCTGAAGTCAGCTGACTGGAGTGTTATGCGAGATTCTCATGTGGGGATCGGTGGAATTAAAGGTCTAGAGCCCCTCCATGAGTGGAAAAACCTGCACTGTTTAGCAATAACGTCACTCTCTATAAACAGACTAGAAGTGCTTGTTGTTGTATTTTAATAAGTAAATACCCTAATTAAACGCTCAGCTTAGTGCATAAATTAATATAAATCTGGAATATTTAGATATTAAATTATATTCACGTATAAAAAGATTTAACTAACTCAAAATTATTAACTGTTACATTTTTTTAGAATTTAATCTATTATTAAAGTTTTAAGCCGTGTATTATTAATCCATTTAAATTTGAAAAAATAACTTTTTCATTAACAAAGTGGAAGGTTTAAGAGAAAAAGTGAAGATTTGTTAGGGGGGAAAGCAATTTCTAATGAATTTCTGACCATTTAAGATCTGTGTCCTGTTTTATACTTCTGTCCAAGTATATGAGGTTTGCTCAAATACTTTTGCATGCAATGTGAAAAGAGATGTTTCTTTTTCTGTTAAACTGGCTAAATGTCAGTATATGTTACTGGTGAAAAATAAATGAAGATACACATAGAATAAATGACAATTGTTATAGGCTTGTCTAAAAAAACGCAAGACTTTCAGGAGTGATGCAGCTGTAGTCCTAAATCTCAATTAAATCACAGAACACTACATGAACATCATCTCTGCAAATGTAAAATTAATTAAAACCTAAATATTATAGTAAAAACAGTCACATTGTTATTATTGTTCCTAAATTTATGCACTTGCATATTTAAAAATATGCCCCAAGTTTAGATAATAAATTAATGTCATTAAAAACCTGTTTTAAACACACAGCCAAATTCACGTTTTTCTATGAATACGTTTCTCCTATTGTACAGCTGGATTTTCAATTCAAGTTAACTTTTATTCAGCAGGAAAGGAAAGCAACACAACCATGCTGAGATTTTTATTCAAGTCTCAACTAAGTGATAGAAATGCTTTACCAATTTACATAGCACTAAAAACACGGGTTGTATGCACAAAATGTCATAATAGGCTGCAGCTACAGGAGATCTCGATAGCTCTTCAGGGCAGTTTTCAGTCTGTATTGTTTTCAATTCATTATGCAAGTTACTGAAAGCACACACTAGAGGAGAGCGAGTGTAAGGTGTTAAACTCCACAGCAATTCTTATTATTTTAGACAAAACTAATCATATGAAAACAAGGCAATAAAAAAGTAGGTGGACCTCAGCTGGGAAACAGTTTTAAGTGACTCCTTACATGTCAGACTGGATTAACTGGATCTAAACCAGATAATTAAAAAAATATTTAACATAAAAGTTCCACACATATTACTTCACCTGTCTCACAACGCCATACACACGGACAAGAGGCCTTTGTAATGTTTGGCAGGCTTTATAAAATGAAGCAAACAGATGTAAGGGCTGCACAAAATACACAAAGCAACGGATCAGCAGCTTCACTTTTTCTTCTTAACCTGCCAGTAAGAAATCGGTGAAGTACCATCTCATACTACCTCGGCCTACAGTCCTGTTTGAAGGGCTAAAAAGAAAAAACTAATTATTTCATATAGGTACAGTATGAAAGAGTTCATGTGCTGGACTGAAGAAAGAAACCTGGAGCAGGATTTGAGGTGATGATCCAGGACGGGTACTGTGTCGTTCCAAAGCAGAAACGCGTCAGAAAAAAAAAAAAAAAAAAAAAGCTTGTGTAGTGCCACAAACTTTCAAGCTAAGAAGCTTTTCTTTTGATGTGACAACCAGTTGTGTGGATGGGCTTCCTGGTTTGAGATCACTGTACCACAAAAATGTCCAAAACATCAACACTGACGTATAAGATGCTGCAGGAGATTCTGGATGTGTTGCAATGTTGGGCCGGGAGCACGATGTGACCTCAAAGACAGGCCGCCATCTTTTAGCACTTGGTCCGCTGCATTTGGTTGTGAAGAGTCTTTTAGCTCTCTATGGCAGGTGGTTCCATCTCTGCAGAGATGGAGCTGTCCACATCATCGTATGTGTGTGTCTGCTGCTCCGCCGGGCTGTCTGGGCTGTGCCTGCAAGGAAAACACACATTAACCAATAGGAAGCATTACTTCGGGTTAACAAAAGAAATTGCTTCCTATGTGCTGCTCACCTGTTTGGACTTGACGCTGCATTGTCGTTGTTCTCCTCTTCCTCTGCAGGTGATTTTGGTTTTTCCTCCATTTCGGTATCATTTTTCTTCTCTTCTGATTCACCATTCACTGGAGTGGATTCTACACCACAACAAGATTCAGCTTGTGAGCATGCAGGATAATTCATTAGAAGCCAAACCTAACAAATAAATGAATGCAGTCACTGTTAACAGCTTTATAAAAATATCATTTTACCAGTGTTTTGTGTCTCATCCGCATCATTCTCCAGCTCCTTGTTCTCTTCTTTCGGTTTATCTGCCACTTCCGTCTTGCCCACGAAGCGAAGTTTTAACTTGTTGTACACGTCACTAGCTTTCTCCATGACTGCAGAGCTGGCTTTATACCGCCGAATCTAGCAATGACAAAAACACTTAAATGCACTTAGCATTTAACTTCAGTAGCACAAATGCACCATGTTCCATAACAATATCAAAATAGGTGATGAAGGTCAAGTTTTTACATCTGCCAAGGATGTGATGTTTATGGGAGAGTTTGTTTGTGAACAACATAACTTAAAAAAGAAATCGATGGATTCTCATGAAATCTTTGGGATATATCCAGAATGGGAAGATGAAGAAGTGATTAGATTTTGGTGGTGATCCGGATTAACGTCTGGATCCAGTAATTTTTTAAAAAGATTCTTTATCATTGTGCGATAGGCCCAGTTTCAACATATGTGTATACAACTCAATGAAAAATACCCAGATTGTTTGCAAAAAAAAATACAGGGAGAGGCAGAGGTCTGCGCCTCCAAGTGCTTTTGTAGCTTCATATTAAATACCCAAAACCAAGGCTTACTAACAGAAAATAACATACTGATGGAAACATCAGTACAAAGTTGCCTTTTCCTTCATCTAAATAAGACTATATGTTACAGGTTATGCGCATATGCATATATATATATATATATATATATATACACATATATATATATATATATATACACATATATA
>JBAMHX010000016.1:17183303-17201717 GCA_037177515.1 Pseudomugil tenellus | reverse complement strand
TTTCTCAAACAAAGAATAGTCAATTGAAAAAACAATAACTCTGGTGTTTGTCTCTTTTCTTATAATGCTGAATTAAATCAACATTGCTCCTTCTGATATTTTAAAAGGTACATCAGGAATTAAATTCTTCAGTACTCATCAGTGACATGGAAATATGTTAATTTTGCGTTTCATAAATCCCTTTGTATACTTGTATTCCAAATAAACATTAATGTCAACTAGTTCCTGCCTAGCTGATCCATCCATATTGGGTATACATGTATATTTATTTATCCCCAGTAGCTCAATAGAGCTGCTACTTTTGTGCGGTTTATGGTTTATTGTCATAGTGAGCCTCTTCGTTGCGTTGCCATCACAACCCTGCATGCAAATGCTCGCGCGTAACAGGGTCAGAAATGAGGAACCGAAATGAGAAGCAAATAATCTGGCACCCAAAAGAGGTAAGGTTGGAAGATTCATTAGTTGCTAAATGCGTCTGGAAGCTGTGTGACTTCAAGGTCACGGGTTACTTTTCACTGCATGTGAAATTCAGACTCCGGGTTGTTTCTTCGGTAAGTTTTCATCGTGGTGAAAATGCCTCGGTGTGGTTCATGGCGGAAACGCAGCTTCAAACCGACCGACTGGCGTTTAGGTGGTTCTGACTACATCTTTTCGTTATCTGTTGTTGACATAAAACTTTATTGTCTGCCTAATTAATCTTTATTTATTTAGTTTTCCCCCAGCGTGCGTTACAGCTGCAGGAATAATGTTTCAAAAGACTGAAGGTGGGGAAGCCCGTTGTGTTTACAACCTGTAGGATTGCGGAAATGACGCCTTCGTCCCTCCTGCACATGTAAAAGTGGGAAGTTCATTCAACAATCACTGCGGTTTTAACTGTTTGCCACACCTCGTGGGGAGATCGTTTTAGTGGTGCGTAGTGGTGGACGAGAGGAGTCCTATGACAACTTAGTATACGCTATGTTAATTTCGTTCCCATGTCTGTCTAATACACTTTTGGTTTGCTAGCTATGACAAGTACAACGATGGAGGGGTGGAAAATGAGTATTGGCACTCTCAGCGAGGACGTTTTAAACAAGCTGTCAAAGATATTGGACAAATCCACTTGTGGATGGAGAAAGTTAGCCAGCGCAGCGGCCGAGCAGCCAAAGTTCCTCTGCAGGTGAGACACTGAACGCATCATGAAAACTCGCAGGGTCTCAAGCTCCAGTTTCAGGCAGGTGTGTTGGACCAGGGAGACCCTGGAGGACGGGAGCTTGAGGCCAGTTCCATTGTATTGGTTACACACAAGAACAAAACTAGATATTTTGACTTTATTTAATTTGCAAGTGTTCTCTTTTATTATTTCCATGTCTATTGTTACAACAAAATCTGCGACCCATCAGAATCTGTGACCGCAGGGGGCGCTAGTTTACATTTATCTACATATGTCTTAAAAGACCACCAAGGTTTTGAAACCACACGTTTACAAATAATGAGAATTAAAAAAAGTTAACTGAAACCTGAGTCACTTGTGTGATTCACATGAGCCTCACATAGTAAGGATCACAAAAGTCACAAAACGTGACTTTACTGAACATTTATTATAATAAACTCAAATTCCCCCGCTGATGGATTACATTATTCTCATTTATTTTATGTGTTTTCTTGCTGGGATCATTTCTGCTGTTTTCTAACAGTGAAATTCTCTCTTTCCAGTGAAAAAGATCTGACCACCTGCTCACTTCAGGTCCTGAACGCTGCAGGCAGTCCAGCACGAACCCTGCTGGCTCTGTTAGCGGATCGTTCCTGCTCCCTGGACTTCCTCCTCCACTGCCTGAGGAAGATTGATCACCAGGAAGCTGTGCAGTTCCTCACCACCTCAGGTAAAGCAGAAGTGACTTAGATTTCATATTAACCCAAATATAGACCATTGTTCTAAAACCTTTAGTTTATTTTGGCCATTTAGAGTTTTGGTGGCAGATGCAGCACCCAGCTGTTATTAGACTAAATCCATGTGCAGTTTACAAGAAGAGGAAAAATCTAGGAACCACTTTTTTAAGGGGACTAACCATAGACTATATATAAATAAGAGAACCTTTCTTTTTCTGTCCGAAGTAAACCAATTCAGAAAGTTTCATACATCCCACTGATGGCCTGTATGGTTTTACTCCAAACCAGATCACTTTACAGATCATTCAAAATCAACCTCTCATGAAATACTAAGTAAATACATCTGTCACTCAAGTCATTATAATATTCCTTGCTTGATTCACATCTTATCCATGTCATTCTATATTTTAAATAAAAGATATAAAAAATACACATATTTAATATTAGTTGGGTTTTAGGCACATTTTTGTCTGATTATTGACACATTCATTAGAGTTGCTACCAATTCGTATTTAAAGGGCATCCAGTAGTTTAATAGTTTAAAATAAATCTCCTACGCTCTTTTCCTTGCCACCTTTTATTGAACTGAATATAAAATGAGATTACAGAAGCATGTTTGCAAAACTTTGTAAGCATACAGGAAAATACAAACACACTGCAGAGTAAACCTGATGACACTCCCACTAAGCTGTGATGATTTTACGCAGAAGGAGACAAGAAAAAACGGTTTTGGAATCCAATTCATTTAATTAGCTCTTATCATGGCTGCTACTTGGATTACTCAACTCATTATTTCTTTGTAGTCAGTTATAACCAGGCATTTTCTTTATTTTTGTATCCGGTACGTGTGGAGCTTATTCACTTAAACGCTGGTAGCGTTTGCTGTTTTCTATTTTCTGCCGTTTGCCCATATTGACATTTAGATTTGTCATGACAGATGTAATTAAAGACCTGCTCAGTAATAATGAACTGAAACTCGTGTTGTAAATGCTTTCATTGTTTCTTTATAAAGTGGAAAATGAAATCATTCAAGCTCTTTTTCTGTATAAGTTACAAACAGATTTGTTTTACTCATGAGTTAGAACATGTTCATGTTAATCTGGATATTCAGTTCATCCTTTATTGTTATCAATGAGGCATCAAATAACAAAATTAAATGCAGTTCAGTTAGTGAAAAAAACTTACATAAGACATAAAAATATACTCTGCTGCTACATGTCTGGATAGGAATACTTAACATATATAAGTTCCTTCTTGTCTGGGCTTGTGTCTGTTGATCTTGTCCTTCTTGTCTGTGGTTTTAGTGGCAGAGTTGATCCGTATCACGGTGCAGCCACAGTCTCAGCAGGCTTATCAAGGGAGCAGGGTGATACTGACCTGCAGAGCCTCTGGTCCCCCTGGACTCATCTACCAGTGGTTTAGAGGCAATGAAGAGGTCATTGTAACATTTTATTAACGTGTGATATTTTAAAAAATGATTTCAGTGTTAACCTTGACAGTATTTACTCTGTATTTATGTTGACTTTTTTGGCAAAATTCATTAGTTTTGCATCAGATTGAAGTAAATGTGGTTCTAGTAATGAGTTGATTTATATATTTTTATAAATTTTTTTTGTTGTTTTAGGTTTTGAATGACTCCGGGAGTTCACCGGAGCTGGTTCTGTGTCCTTTGGGTCCAGCCCACCAGGGTCACTATATCTGTAGGATCAGCCATGGAGAAAAATACGTTTTCTCCAAGTGGGTTCATGTTCACCTGGTCAGACATGGTTCCAGCCCAGGTATCTTTCCTGTCCTCCCCATTTTCTGTGACTTTGCTTCACTTTATGCCATGTGATGCAACTTCTCTGGCAATGTTTGGTGTTTCAGGCTGCAGCAGCAGTCTGTTTCCAGGCTCAGTGAGTGGGCTGCGAATCCTTCACCAGCCCCAGTCCAGGGCAGTATCTGAGGGGGATACTCTGTTCCTGGAGTGTAAAGCAGAGGCCAATCCCCCTCCCCAGTATGAGTGGTACCACAACAAAAGACTCTTGCCTCAACAAAAAACACCTATACTTAAAGTAAGTCCATTCACAGAGACTAAGCTGCTTCCCTGCAGAGGGTCAAAACAACATCTTCCTTCAGTTTCAAGCGGCCACAGAGACATTATTAAGATTGAACATAATGTGGTTTTATTTACCATGAAACAATGGGGTGACAAAATGTCTAGCTGGAGTTAAAATGGGTTCAGGGTGCTGCTGGAAGGTGCACCAGTTTCATAATTAACAACCAACCACTGTAGTCACAGCTGTGCAAGAAGAATCTTTTAGACTGAAATGAGTAAAGGCAGTTTAACATCACAACCAAAAACACACAAAGATTAAAAAAATCTTTTTGGAATTAACAAGATTTGTACATCAGCTGCAAATAAAATGTGATCTGCTTCAGTGAGCTTAACCCTTTCAGCACCAAAGTAATAGATATTTTGATTAAAACAGGGGCTGTTTGAATGGTGAATATTGCAGCAAGGAGTTACTGTACTCGGAAATACACGTGCTGCGGTGACACCAGGGCACTGAAAGGGTTAACGAATGAGGAAAAGTTAACCTCATTGTAAAGAGGAACTGAGTGCTTGGGGCTCTGCAAATGTGCACTCTTAGTCAATGGTGTGCATGTAGTTTATCAACACTTTATTTTTATACAATGCTCCAACACCAACCACAAGGGAACAAAATGTGTTTCATCTGGGAAAGGTAACAAGAGCATAAAAACAACAACATAAAATAATTAAACATAATAAAGCATAATAGAAAATAAATAAGAATAAGTCAAGTTGGGTGGAAGGCCAAGTGATGAATGATTTTAATGAGAAAAGAACTAACCTCCTTAGGTTCAGTTTAGATCTTATATCAATTTGTATTGTATTAGATGCTGATGAAAAGGCATGAAAAATTGCTCATACATATGAGTTGCAATTGTCTAGATGTTTAATAATATAAATTAGAGCAAGACCATTTAAACCTTGTTAATTAAATGTTTACATAATGATTTTTGTACGAACTCCAGTTTTCTTAAGCAATAAAAGCTGTACTTAAGTATGGCGTTAATTTGACTTCCCAATTTAAAACCACTGTCTATTCTGAGAACAAGGTTTATCTGCGCCAGAGCGTCCCACGTATGCAAATGACGTACAGCAAAATATTTGAAAAGTCTGTGTTGTACTTTTTCTTTCTCTTGGTTTTTAAAATGTCGTTATAATTTTGTGTTTGGTCTCCAAATAAGTTGCTAGAATAAAAAAGCACATTTGTGATAAAAAAAAAACTAATTTAATTAAAATACAAGTAATGAGGACATTTTTTGCCAATTGAGTTGTGATGTTTTGCAGCTGCAGTGTGTGACCACAGAACACAGAGGAGAGTACAGATGTAAGGTGTTCAACTTGTACCATCAGGACTGGAGCAACACGGCAACAGTCACTATCGGTAAGACTGAAACGCTTCATTTGTCAGTTCTAACTAAAATATAGGGGAAAAAATAATCTGTTTAATAAATAAATAAATAGAAATGTAGTGTTTGGCTAATAGTTTCTGTTTTGCACTTTGATGCAGGTCCAAGTTCAGTCATGGAGGCTTCGTGGGTAGAAGTGGATCGTGGTCTAGGTATTATTACAATGTGCTTTTTTATTCTGTTGGTCTAAAGAAGTCATATAAAACTGATTTTGTTTGTTTGTGTTCATCTGCAAACTCTTACGCTGTTGTGTGAAAGAGAGCATAGAAGAAATGTATAATGTATGTTTATCTTATATTAATATTGCTAGATTCACAAGAGGTCCGCAGGTCAACCTCTGGACTAGGAGTACCTTCACTACAACGGATGGCCAATCTGCCCGCATCCACCAAGAACTACTACGGTGAGTTACATGGATGAAAAACAAAGTAGGAAGTAGAAGCAATGTGAGCCGTAGGAAACCTTTGCACATGTGTGGCATTTTTATGTACCAGTCAGTCCTCTAAATATTGTGTTTTATCAGGTTCTGCATTGTTTTCAGGTGCAATCTTTTTAACAAAAGCTAGTCTAGATTCATTTTTAAAACTTTTATTTTTCCGATCACTGAGTAGCTTGCATTTTCCAAAAGCTCCTACACTGACATCGTGGGATCCTCTCAACCAGGCCCAGCGGCTGTTAGCTGGCTGGTAACGTCAACAGGACACGCAGATGGCAAAACTGACCTCTTCCTCTGACTGTGAAAATGTTTTTAGTTTCAAGGTGCTCCACAGAAATCAGCCAATTCATAAAAATAGCCTTTTTAAGGGAACCAGCAAGATTGCATTCCACAGGTTGCCAGGTCACATGATTCATGGATCCAACTCGGAGCTAAACCCAAGGTCCCGGTTAGCTCCACACCATCCCAACAGGAGTCCTGGTCTCTTGTTGATCCACTGCGGGCAAGGAGGAGTCGTCACTTCGCTTCACCTACATTGATCAACTTCAACTCCAACAACAGATTTGATGTCCTGAGCTTGGGGGAATTTTCCGTCTTAGACCATGAGCCCAGCAGCATAGCAACACATTCATGTTGGAACAAATGACAGCCAGTTACGCCAGTCAGAGGTCACAAATGTTGCCTTAGTGTATGACTTTGTTAAAACCATGTTGGACAGTGCAGTTTTATTTGGACCCCTGCCAAACCTGACCAGTGATGATGTTTAGCCGCATCTCATCTTTTAACTGCTGGCTGTCGAGCTGGTGCCCAGCACACAATGTCAGCTTCATAGATAACTGGAAAACTTTCTGGGGAAAACCAGTCTTATTAGAAGAGATGGCATTCATCCCACTCTGGATGGAGCAGCTCTTATTTCTAGGAATATGAACAATTATATTTGTCATTTAAACCCATGACTTTTTAGGAATGAGACCAAGAATGTATAGGACTCAACTTGTTCACTTTTTGAATCACCTGTCACCACGTCGCCAAAACCCATAATGAGTGTCTCTGTCCCCAGACCACCCAGAATAAAAAAAAAAAAAAAAAAACACATGTAGAGTACATCCTGAAAACCTCCTAAATTTTAAAACAATATAATTAGGAGGACAAAAAAGTAAAACCATTAAATGTGGTTTACTGAATATCAGATCTGTTACTTAATGACCTGGTCAGTTATCATTATATTGATCTGTTTTGTCTAACAGTAACCTGCTGCAGCAGAAGAATAATTTTAGTATTGATGGAGGTGTGACAGCTACCTTTAAATCAGGGCAATTGATCAGTCCTAGACCTAAGATTATTTTTAATCCTTTGAAAACCTGACTCTCAGTCTATCTCATCCAAAATGGAAATAAGAGGAGCCATTTCTGTTAGCAGTAGTGTGTCGTCCACCTGGACCTTACTCACAGTTTCTGACGGACTCAGACTTCTTATCAGATTTAGTGCAAAAATACTGATAAAGTTGTTGTACGGGGTGACTTTAATATTCAGGATGAAAAGTACAGTTTAAACATTGCTTTTAACTCAATACTAAACTCAATCGGATTCTCGCAAAATGTCCACAGACTTACTTATCCTTATCATACTCTTGATCTTGTTCTGACTTAATGACATTGATAGTGAAGACCTAAGTTTTTCTCATAACCCTATTCTGTCTGATAATTTCTTAAAAACATTTGAATTTACTTTACTCAACTACCCAATAGCACAGCCCCCCGCAACCCTGTTCGGGAATAAGCGGTAGATAATGGATAGATGGATGGCATTTCATCCGTATTTCCTACAATAACAGAAATCCATCCGAGCTCTCCTTCAACTCAGGTTGATGAATTTGTTGAGAGAATCACAGTTTTACACTAGACAATGTTGCTCCTCTAAAAAAGAAGATGACCACTCAGAAGAAGCGAGCTCCTTGGTTTAATTCACAGCTTCGGGCTTTCAAACAGACATCAAGGCACTTGAAAAGGAAATGGCGTTCATCTGGTCTAGAAGAGTCTCATTTAATCTGGAAAGAAAGTTTAATGGTATATAAGAAAGCCCTGCATAAGGCTAGAACAGAATATTATTCATCATTGATAGAGAAGAAGAAGAACAATCCCAGGTTTCTCTTCAGCACTGTAGCCAGGCTGACTAGGAGCCATAGTGCTGTTGAGCCTTGTATTCCTTTAACTCTCAGCTGTGATAACTTCATGTGATGAGTTTTTTTTTTAAACAAAATAGTTTCTATTGGAGAGAAAATCCATGATATCCTTCCCACTCCCCACTCCTTCCCACAACTGCAGGAGTTTTAGAGATGTCTATAGAACCTGATTTTTGTTTGGACCGTTTCTGTCCTGTATAGCTCTCTAAATTAACCAAAATAAAAGCTTCATCTAAACCTTCAGCTTGTATTTTAGACCCAGTCCCAACCAGATTATTCACGGAAGTATTTTCTTTAGTCAATACATCTGTACTGGATCTGATCAATGCATCTCTATTAACAGGATATGTAACTCAATCTTTAAAGACAGCTGTAATCAAACCTTTACTTAAAATGCCAACTCTTGATCCAGAAGTGTTCAGTAATTATAGACCGATATCCAACCTCCCCTTCATCTCTAAAATTCTAGAGAAAATAGTTTCTACTCAACTATGTGCCCATCTAACCAGAAACAATCTGTCTGAGGAATTTCAGTCAGGATTTAGAGCTCATCATAGTACAGAAACACCACTGGTGAAAGTTACTAATGATCTTCTTATGGCCTCAGAGAAAGGACTCCTGTCTGTTCTTGTCTTGTTAGATCTCAGTGCTGCATTCGACACCATAGATCACAAAATTCTGCTACAGAGACTGAAACATGTTATTGGTATTAAAGGGACCGCGCTAAGCTGGTTTAAGTTATATTTATCTGATAGATTTCAGTTTGTTAATGTAAATGATGAGTCTTCCTCACACACCAGAGTAAGTCACGGTGTTCCTCAGGGTTCTGTACTTGGACCAATACTTTTTACATTATTCATGCTTCCTTTGGGTAATATTATCAGACGACATTGTATAAACATTCATTGCTCTGCAGATGATACTCAGATTTACTTATCCATGAAGCCCGGTAAAACCAATCAGTCCATTAGATTACAAAGATCTCTTAAAGATATAAAGACCTGGATGACTTTGAATTTTCTCCTCTTAAACTCAGACAAGACTGAGGTCATTGTTTTTGGGCCTCAAAAACGTTGGTTACGTATGGTAACCCAAGATTCTATGAGTATAGGCGCAGCCCTTTAAGGCTATCGCTAGTGGGTTTATCCCCGCGTGCATGCGCGCAGCACTACAGACTTTTACTCCACGCCCACCCACAATGTGGGGCCGCGGTGGGCTGCATAAAATGGGGTGCAGCCCAGCGATCTGCTCCCTAAAAGCCTTTTTCTTCAGCCAATGGGGAGCCAGTGAGGCCAAAAAAACTTAAAGGGCTGCGCTTATACTCATAGAATCTTGGGTTACCATACGTAACCAACGTTCTATTACGTATAGGCTTTGCTCTTTAAGGCTATCGCTAGTGGGTTTAAAGGTGAAGCTCAATGTAGTCTACGCCTCACTGGATCCGCACAGAACCATAAGAACTTTATTAACAAAGTTTTTCTCCTTGCTGCGATATGGGTGAAGGGAGCTTGACCTTACACCATGATCGCAGGGGTTCTCTGTGTGCCCGCAAAAAAGGGGCCCAGAGAACGGGTATTATTCAGCCACGGCCCTCAGGACCGAATGACCGAGGGAGAAATGCATTACATCCCACAGGTAGAATCAGATGAAGGAGCATGGGGAAAACCATGACTCCGCACTACAGATGTCGTCCACTGACGCACCTGCCAGCAAAGCTGCAGAGGAGGAAACTCCTCTGACAGAGTGAGCTCTGAGCTGCTCCGGACAATCAGATCTGGAAGAAATCTAAGCCTGCTGAATTGCGTCGAGACAGAGGTGAGCCGAATGAGGTCTCTCTGTAGTGAACGAACAGGCGCTGAGAGTAGCGAAGAGTGGCTGTGCGCGCCCAAAGCCAGCCAGAGTGCGCACTGGGCAAAGCAAATGTGAGCGTGCTGCTTAATCAGACCCAAGAGGGGGGGTGAGAAAACCCCTCCAGCGTAATGACCTAATGATGCTCTTCGAGGTGTATGCTGGGTTCGGTTACAGCGTCGCTGAGCTGCCATCCGGCTGTATTCTGAGGCAGGAAGGAGCCACAGACAGAGCGGATAAATCACCACACTCTTGGCTGATGTCAGAGCCAGCAACAGTGCTGTCTTAATAGACAGGAACATAAGTGTAATCTGGTACAGGGGCTCGAACGGAGCACCCGTGAGCGTGTGCAGCACCAAGGACAGTTCCCACGAGGGCGTGCGACACAGGTCTGTGTCTGCGGACGCCTTTCAGGAATCGTTTCATCCGAAGGTGACTAAACGGGGTCCTGTCAGTGAAACCTATGTGACAGAAAGAAATGGCTGCAGCGTAAATTTTAATGGTGCTGAAAGCCACTCCCTCTCCAAGGTGAGGACGTGGCAACAGGCACACGGTGGGACTGAGATTCCTCTCCAGACACCAGCGCTGAAAAGTCGACCACTTGGCTGAATAATTCGCTGTGGTGGATGCAGCTCTGGCATTCTGGATGCTGTTAACCACATTCAGAGGGAGACCGAGACCCATTAACTGCTCCCTCTCACAGGCCAGACCCACAGAGGCTGGCCTATCTCTGGTTAGTGCACAATCGCACCTCCTGCCTGGGACAGCGCGTCCGGGCGCCATGGAAGCTGCCATGGTCGGGCTGAGAGTAGCAGCTGTAAGCGTGGGAACCACATAGCCGTCGTGCGTTCCGGCGCGACCAGGATCACAGTCAGCTGTTCCTCTGATATCCGTTCCAATAGGAGAGGGATCAGAGGGACGGGGGGGAAAGCGTACAGGAGAGCCCGTGGCCAGGGGCGGCGGGTCATCCCGGCTGCTCAGGGAAAACCACAGGCCTTACTGCGCATTCTCGCAGGAAGCAAAGCGATCCACCTCTGCCCTGCCAGATCTGAGACATCAGGCTGGGGTGGAGGGTCCAATCGCCCTGTTCGGGCCCCCCCCTGGACATGAGGCCTGCTCCTCTGTTCAGGACGCCGGGGATATAGACTGCCCTAATGGATGACAGGTGAGTGTGGGCCCATGGCAACAGCTGCCTGGCAACGCTCAGGAACTGGGCTGACCTGACCCCCCCTTGGCGGTTGATGTAAGCCGCTGCTACTAACACGTTTATGTGGAGAGACATGTGACCTGTCCACAGACCACCTATTGCTTGAGACAGGCAGGTGCCCCCCGACCCTGAAAGGGACGTGTCTGTGAAGACTGTGACGTGGGCTAAGGGCCTGCTCAGGGGAACTCCACCTGACAGAATATGAGTGTTCTGCCAGTGGCTGAGGTCACCCTCTACAGAGGGAGGAACCACAATCATGCGCCTCTTCTGCTGAACTGGGTCGACGCGCGAACCACCTCTGCAGCCGCCTCATGTGAAGCAGCCCCAGAGGCACTACCATGCGGGCTGCTGACATCAGACCCAGCAGCTGCATGACCGTCAGAGCTGTCACCACTCTGTGCGGCGCGACATGGCGGAGCTGATTCGTCAGCTGGGAGGCTCTTTGATATGACAGCCGCACTCTCATTGTGACCGAGTTCAATTCCACGCCCAGGTAGATTATAGACTGGGCTGGAATCAGGGAGCTTTTCAACCAGTTTATGGGGGGGAGCACAAAGCCCAACACCAGTAAGATCCCTCTGCCGTTTAGGCGGCGGCAGCTGGGTTCGGGCAGAGCGTCTCTTTTCTGCTCGACCGGCCCGAACTCTACTTTGGGATAAGACATCCGGCTCGGAGAAACCCGCATACAGCAGAGAGGAGGCGACCAATGAGCCAAAGACTGAGGAGTGTGTGTGAGAGTCTGTGTGTGAGAGCTGGTGATCAGCAGTGGCTGATTCTGACAGTGGTGGGCATGCCTATGTGGCCGTAGCAGCGGCGCTGCTCGGGATGTGAATCTGGTTGTGGAGGAATCCGCTCTTAAGGGGAAAATGTTTGGTTTTATTTGAAAGAATAACAACACCATAAACATTTTGATGACTCACACACAGGCATTTCCCCCCAAAATGTCATTGTCTCTTGGATTTCTTCGCCACATGGTCAGGCGTGTTGTCCCACTTGTAAGCCAGAGGCCTGGGCAGAAGAGCCCGCTGGGCTGTCCGTGACAGCGGACGTTTAGCGGCCACGGCTCGCCTTCACCCCAAACGCAGCACACAGACTGGGCTCCAGAGGGGTGACAGGAGGGAAACCGTCCTCGGTCAGACCTTCCTCAGCACAGGCGGTGAAGAAGTCCACTCGCCGTTGCTTCTCCTGGTGGGGAAGCATCTCGCAGAACGGGCAGGTGGCTTGAAGTGTCACTGCCAGCCCGGAGTGGTGGGGGCCGAAGCAGCCTTCGCACTTCGCGTGTAAGTCTCCCTGGAAGATGTACCCGGTCTGGCATTCTGGACACGAACTGGCTCCGTCGAAGGAATCCATTGCTTTTAAAAAGGAATCGAATGCTCTGAGGAGTTGTAGTCTTCAAGGCTGAAGAAAAATGGAGAGCAGATCGCTGGGCTGCACCCCCTTTTATGCAGCCCAGCACGAGCACATGCTGTGGGTGGGCGTGGAACAACAGTCTTCAGTGCTGCGCACATGCGTGCAGTGATAAACCCACTAGCGATAGCCTTAAAGGGTGAAGCCTATACGAAATAGAACTTAGGACGCAATTGTCTAGCTTTGTAATTAATCTGGAAGGCATTAACTTTGCTTCCAGCTACAGTAAGGAACCTTGGAGTTATTCTTGACCAGAATCTGTCCTGTGGCTCGCATTTTAAAACAAGTTTCTAGAACCACTTTATTTCACCTATGTAATATAGCAAAAATTTATTTCATGCTTCTGTTTCTTCTAGACTGGATTACTGCAATTCCCTATTTATAGGCTGTCCCAAATATACTCTGAAAAGTCTCCAGCTGATCCAAAATGCAGCGAAGGTTTTAGCAGTTTTATCATCTCTTCATTGGCTCCTTGTTAAATTTAGGATTGAGTTTAAAATCCTTCTCCTTACAAGAAGAGATCTTGGCCATCAAGCTGCACTCTTATGGAATCAGCTCCCAGTATGGGTACGGGAGGCATACAGCCTCGCTTTAAAACCAAACTTTAAACCTTCATTTTTAACAAATCCTTATAGTTGAGAATAGGCTAGCAGTCCACTAGTTATGCAGCCATAGTGGATATCCCATGATGCATTGAGCACTTCCTGTTATTTGCCATGTATAGGACGGTTCTGCCATTATTAACCTATTTCTCCCTTTTGTTCAAGTTTTATTTCTTTTTTTCATTTTTTGCAGGTCTTATAATTTCTCCTTCTTCCCCAGGTCTTCCTTGATAGCAGCTGCAGTGTACATAGATCTGTCTTTCCTGTCCTCTCTACCCCAGCCAGTCGAGACAGATGACTACTTTACCCGAGCCAGGTTCTGCCGGAGGCTTTGCCTTCCTGTTTAAAGAGAGCTTTTCTTCCCACTGTCGCCTCATGCTTGCTCAGGATGTGAGATTGGATCAAAGTCAAGATTTAATGCAATCTTGCTGATTCCATTACATAGGCTGTTTTTATGAATTGGCTGATCTCTGTGAAGCGCCGTGAGACAACATTGTCGTGAAATGGCGCTATGCAAGTAAAGTTGAATTTAATTGAATTATACAACGCCAGCAAATTAAAGTTACTTAATATCCCCTGCAGCCACAGATAAAGTTGCACTTCTGATTGGCAACATGAACTACCTCTACCACACTCAGCTGTGTGCTCCTATCTCCGATGTCCATGAGCTGACCAACCTCCTCAGACAGATGGACTTCAAGGTGGTTTCACTGCTCGACCTCAACTGGCAGGAGATGCACAGCGCCGTTACAGAGTTCCTATTGCTGCTCGACAAGGGAGTGTATGGTGGGTTTAAATTTTCACAGCATAGAACCCATCTCAAATTTTTGTCCAACTGGATTAAACAATGAATAAACATGACTAGCTGCTTATTGAAAACACATTTTCTTATAATATAAATAAGATAAAAGCCTTTGGCTGTTGCTTCTGCAGGCCTGTTGTATTTCGCTGGTCATGGCTACGAGAACTATGGCAACAGTTTCATGGTTCCCATTGATGCACCAGCCTCTTACACATCAGAGCATTGCCTCTGCGTACAAAATATACTTACCAAGATGCAGAAGAAAGAGACAGGCCTCAACGTCTTCCTGCTAGACATGTGCCGCAAAAAGTAAGCCTATTGATTTATTCATTTGTGTTGAAGAAATGGATATCTGCTGTGCATTTTGCATTTACTTCCAATGATTTCTTTCCCCAGAAACCCAAATGATAATGTTATAGTCCAACCAGGCCTCCTCAAAGTGACAGCAAACACAGTGTTTGGTTATGCCACGTAAGTTGCTGATTCTCGTAAAGTTCCTTTCCTGATCGTGTCAGGATAAGCTCTGGTTTAAACTACTCCTGCTTGTTGCTTGTGCTCTTATGTAATTTCTCGTGTTTAGATGTGTTGACGCGGAAGCGTATGAGGTGAAGCGGGAAGATGTGTCAAATGGCATCTTCATAAGCTTTCTCAAAAAGCGGGTGTGTGAGGACGAGAAGGTCACAGTCATGCTAGACAGAGTCGCTGAAGGTGGAGTATACGCTCCCTGTATCTCTCTCTCGGGTTGTAACCAGATGTGTGATTCATTGAACAGAACCAATTCTTCTTGCTTTAGTTTAAAAGCTCTTGTTTTTTTTGTTTTCACAGACTTGGGTCGTTGTGAGATCACACGAGGAAGGCAAGCTCTGGAGCTACGCAGCAATCTGTCTGAAAGACGTTCACTCACTGATCAGATCCAGGTTTCTGACTGGTCTGCATCACATTTAGCTCGAAATCTGCAATGGGCTGTTTCACATGGTAAGCATTTTTGGCAGTTAGCAAATGAAAGGATTAAATTAAGCAGAGGTTTTTAATTGATCAATTTAAAAAAAAAAAATATTGTCAAGTTTTTTTTAACCTCTGTTATTTTTTTCAGTTCTGCCTAAGAGTCACAGCCTCCAGTTTGACTGTGGGGTTAAGGTGCAGCTTGGATTCGCAGCAGAATTCTCCAATATCATGGTCATCTACACTCGGATACTTGAGCAACCTAAAGAAATCGTTTCGTGCACTGCTCAGCTCACTGACTTCCCAGAGGTGTGTTAGCTGCAGTTACCTGTGTGTATATTCTCTCCTTGTCTGTGACATGGGTGATTCAGTTATTCCATGATTTCTCCACACTTCCATATAGTTGTGACAGGTGTCTAGATCAGATTAGTAAGAAAGATTAAATATACATAATGAGGAAATCTGATCAAACTAAAATGTACCAGTGGTTAAAATTGGTCCGTTTAAGTGCTGAGGAAAAGATTTTATAACCTGATGTGATTTTAGCAAGATCAAGCTTCTTCCTCAGCTTCACTTCTTGATTTTTATGTTAACTCCACCTTCATCATAATGTTTTTTACATATGCTTCCAGTTTTTGTTTGGCTAGGTTCTGGTAAAGAACACATAGGGTTTTAAAAATTTGGGAGGAAGACAATGGTGGATTTATTATTATTATTATTATTGTTATTATTATTATTATTATTATTGTTATTATGTCTCTGTGTACTGTAGTTATTTAGGATTTTTACTAGATGCAAAAGCGAAGTCACAAGGAGCCAGTGACAAGTTTTCATGGTCAAATCCAAATTTATATTAGCTTTATGAATCTTAACAAGCTTCTCTAACAACAACTCAGGAGCACAAATTAAAGTGGGGGACATTTGCACATGCAACCCTTAATTTAGAAAAGAGCGACCTGAGTTTTTTAAAACATACTTGCTGTGCAACCAGGGAACTATTTGGCAGAAAGCAGTACAATATTTTTAGCTTGAAAATAAGGAAGCCTTTCTCTCAAATAAAAAAAAGCTGTGTCCTGTTATAAGGCACTAATATAGCCCCATACCATGCAGTTATTTGAAATGACTGTTTCCAGATAAGATCCATCCATTTTCTGAGCTCCTTAATCCAATTCAGGGTCATAAAGAAACTGGAGGAAGCCAGAGTACCTGGAGAGACCCCAATCATACACATGGAAAACATACAACCACACACAGAAAGGCCACTGTTTGGACCTGCTAGATAGTTACAGATACACTAGTTAAAATCTGAAATGGGTTATAGGAACCAAATCTACCAATACCAGGATTAGCCTATTCATCTTGAATCGCTTAACTGCAATCTTTCAGTCTCCCACAGACAAACAGAGACAAATAATAATTTAAGTAAAGATTCCTTTCTCATCATGTTGTACTTCAAGCATACACATGTTGCGTTATTAGACTTAACATTGCTTTCATCCTCTTTTGGCAGGATGTTGATGTTGATCTGAAGAAGACTAATCAGGAGTCTCTGCTCGAAGCTGGTGTTTTACTATTGATTAAAGAAGAGCTTCCCTCACCAGAGGCCCATAGCCTTTACACGCGCATCCGCAGCCTGCAGAGACTCAAGGTCAGACACTCGGCTTTGCTTTATATGTGCCTTGCACGACAGAGTAAAGAATAAAAAACAACCACTCTAGATAAAGCGTAGCTTATCCTGAAGGTATTTATGTTTCCCTGATTACACTCAAAAACATGCTCTGTTGTTTGTCTTTACAGAGGGAGCTCACATTCACTGTCTGCCTCCATTACACGTATTCCAACATGGATGAAGAGGTACAAGAGAGGCTGCCAGTAACAGTGGGCAAACCACTGGTCTCCAAACTCAATCTCCATGAGCCACGACCTTCTTACAGCTGCTCTGCTACCTCGACTTTCGGCCACGACTCCTCCACCTTCCCTGTGTGCTCCACTTTTAATGAGGATTTTGCTTCTGTTGATTCAGTGCCAGATACGTGGTCATGCTATGCACAGACTGGCAACCAAGTTTCCCATCCCAACTGTCAGACTTCACCCAGGAGGGCCAATGTCCCAGAAGAGACGGACTGTCCTGAATTATTTGATTCCCCTCGACCCCTTGTTGCCAGCAAAAGCTTGCCCCTCAGCCAAGTAAATGATACAAACTACAAGTTTAGTGACATGTACAATTTCCATTCCTACTAAGCGCTGTGGTTGTATGTCCAAAAAGAGAGATGTGAATGTTCAATATAACTTTAGCTGCTGAAAAACTGCTTTGACAGACTGGGAACCTGTCCAGGATGTATCCTGCGTCCTCCCTACTAATTGCTGGGATAAATTCCAGCCTCCAACGACCCTGAATTGGATTAAGCGATACAGAAAATGTATAAATGAATGAATGCCCAAAAACTGCTCCATGCATGTTTATTTAGCAGATATCTTTGTCTTAGCTTTGCACTAAGGCCTTTTTCTATAAATATGTTTTAAAAAAGTTTTCTCTTACTGAAAATGAGGATTAACAAATAAAGTTGGGGGAAAAAGTTTTGTGAACTTGGATACTTATTATACAATAGTACGTAAAAATGGTGTACTTTAACATAATAAAATCCATCCCTCCTATAGTTAATTTACTTGTTCAAAATATAAATGTTCAAATTCTTGATGTTTTAGTACCTGCACCCCGAATACATGGGATAGATTTCCTGGATAAACACATCTAAAAATAAAACTGCATCTGCATTTATAAATGAATTCCTTCCAGTCAAGTCAAATAGAAAGTCCATTTTTGAACTATTTTCTCATTAAGAAGTAAAACACCTTTAAAGCTCCAAAGCTAAAGAAGTTCCTTTTAATATTACCAATTAGGATTATATACAGTCTATGGTTCAGACAAAGATTCAGTTTGGATAATAACGGCTGTACATTAAGATGTTGAGACAACAATTTATTTTACTACATGACCTGCCCACTGAATGTCAACAAAATCTCCATCTAACCCACCCTCATACAACAGAAGATGTTGTATTTGGGACCACTCTTGAAGACAAAAGAAGGACTTTATACTCAACCTGTTTATTTTTTTTAGTCAAATTCTTTATTTCCCACAAACTGATGGACTACCACCTTTGGGCCTTATGACTGATTAAAACTGAACATGATAAACAACTTCTTAATGCCTAAAAAATCCCAAAGATATCACTAGATCAAGGCAGGATGCTTTCCACATCAAATGTTTTTTTCTGACTCAGACTGGTGTTGTACTGGTGCTGGAGAATCTGACATAGTTGTCTTGAGCAGGTCTTGAGAACTCTGGGACTGACACCATCTGGACCTGTAGCCTTGTTCTGGGTCAGTTTCATCACTTGTTTTATGACTTGATTCTAGGAGACAGATGGAGTGGAGGTGGATGCAGAAGAGGTCACAATGGTTTTCTGAGGCTGACTTTCTAATTTCATCCTGTAATCTTCCTTGGGCTTCTTAGTTTTTGTTTTAAGTTGTTTTTAAATTGTCTTCACTCCTTATCTCCATCCCTGAAGGCTTCCTTTTTGATGCTCAGCAACTTACAGGGCTTACTGATACAGGGTTTTTACCTGTATGTATATA
>JBAMHX010000016.1:17170630-17183203 GCA_037177515.1 Pseudomugil tenellus | reverse complement strand
ATTTCTATATCTACAACATGCTCTAAAAATAAATAAATACATTTTCTGCGCTAAAACGGGATTGCGCATGCGCAGTGACGTCAATTTCAACCATCCGCCATTTTCCAGTCGTTTTGCAAGCTTGCTGCTTCCATTCGTGGTGCAGCGCTGGGTTTTTACATTTTTTGCTTGTTTAATACTCAGTTTAATAGTTTTACATATTTGACTGGCAAAACGATGGCAAACTCGGCAGCAGATGTGGAGGTTCCGGAAGGCGCGGAGATCCGCAAACTATCGGAGCTGCGCGTCATTGATTTGAAGGCCGAGTTGAAAAAACGAAACCTTGACACGACTGGCGTCAAGAGTGTGCTGTCGGAACGTTTGAAAAAGGTCCTCGACCTGTTCCCCTGTTTATAAGTGACAAATTATGTATTGCATATTAATGCAAAATCTAGAAGTATCGAATTCACATGGTTTAAATGTTTATTTTCATCCAGCTAATTCTAAACTAGCTTGTTAGCTTACAGCTGTGTGCTAACCGCTCACATAGGTTTGCGTCTAACGGCTTAATAAATACAAACGTCTTTATTTGTTTACTTCACTTAATAGCTGTTTCGTCTTCTTCCTTTATTAACAAACAGGCCATAGAGGACGAGGGGGGAAACCCGGATGAGATTATAGTCGTTCCGGAGTCGACCCCTAAGAAAGCCAGTGTTACACCCAAACGAACCACCAAAGGTAAATTTGGCACGTGATGCGCTGGCATCACTTCTTACATAAACTCCTGTCTGTAACATTACTGCTAGACTGAAATAGTGCTGCACAATACTTCTTAGTGATGTTTGATTTTTTTTTGTACAAATTCCAAAATGACCATGTTATACTGTTTTGCACCAACTGTTGGAGCTTTTTATGACGGTCGTCTGGCAGGATTTCAGTGACCGCAAAGCGCATTATTTTTTATGTATGTGCAGATGTTATACAGTCTGTGGTAGATGTACACTATGTATACCTTGCATTTGTTTGTATGAACACTTGTATACAAGAAAAGAATATTACGTGAGTCCATAGTAAATGTTAATAGGTGGTTGATTCAACATGGTCATTTTCTGTCAATTCTCTGAAATCAATACAGGAAATTAACTTATACTGCTATTGTTTATTTATAGAGAGAACAGTTAAACTCAGCTTTGTTTACTGCTGCAGACATAAACTGGTTATTATTTGCTGATTAGATTATACAAGAGGAATGTTTTGCTTGGTATTCTGTGGAAGTATTGGTTTCCTGTTTATTTCTTTCTCATTCACACCACCTGTTTGTCTATACTATCTTGAGTGTTGATAGTCGAAACATTATCAGAACCAAATGAAAACTATTTCAATGCAGCTTCCTTCAGTGCTTTAATTTTAATCCTTCATCTGTTTGACGTAAATTTTCTTGTATGTTTTTTCTCTTGTTACACGTCAGCTGTATGTGTTTATGCTTTTGTAAGCTTTTGTTTTGGAGTGTCTGATCTGCAGCCACATGAAATATGGCCTGAGCAGTTAACTGGGGCAGGCAAGCAATATGTCAGGCTATCTTCAGGCTATTATATTACCTTGTTTCCCCTCTCCCATCTGGGTCAGTAACTACACACAATGAGCTTGTTTATCCAGGCAGAGTGAGGGCACATAAGGCCCCCATTTCCGACTCTCTTTTAAGACACATTCGAATTGTTATATTCTAGTGGAGACACAGCAATTCCAGTCCTAGAGCGTTGCACTCCTGCTGGATCACACCTGATTCATGTCAATGGGTAATTAGCCGATGTGTGCAGAGTTCTGCAGAAGCTAATTAAGCCTGATATGTGTCAGGTGTGTTTGCAACAAGGAAACTCCCAACACTTGCAGGAGTGTGGCTAATGAGGATTGGAGTTTTCTGGTTTAGGAAGATAGGTATTTCGGAAAATTTTGCGTTTTAGATTGATTTGCTTACACACTGCACTCGACTCCAGCAGATCCAACAGCCGGAACAATGTTGCACAGTTACAAGTGTTCATGAGGGTTGATATTACTTGGAAATGACCTCTAACCGAGTAAAATAAAAAAAAATCCTTTGCTTTGATTAAAAATGTTTAATATGGCATTGTAGGACTGAGCTGGCACATACTATATGGTGTTCTTTGTAACTTCAAAATATTTGTGACTTTATCTGAAGTGCAGTTTACTATCTGCAGATAACAGGCCAGAGAGTGATGAACCGGAGGATGGCGTTATGGAAGAGGATTCTCGTGATGGACATGTAAGTTTGAAGACTTTATTTGAATTCAGATTCTGCAGTGACACGTTTAACTTGATATTTTCTTCATCAGGAGGACCTGCTAGATGACCATGAGAACATGCAGGACATGGACATCCTTGATATGAATGTTCTGGATGATACAGAGAATGACAGTGGAATTCCAGCTGAAGATCATATGGATGATGCAGATAATTTTGACAAAGATGACGCTTTGTTGGATGAAGAAAATGACTTCAGACATTTTGAGTTAGAAGATGAAGCGCAAGGTTTAGAGGTATGGCTCTTGACTTTTTAAATTTAAAGCTGAAAATGATTTGTAAATTTTGTATGTGTTTAATTTTTCACCATTTCTATGTATTTTTGCAGTTGGACCACTGTGAAAGATTTGATAGAGATGAAGATATGTCATATCTGTCTTCCAGTATGGTACGTCTATTCACAAATGTAACTAACACAAGTAATTATGCTCTTCAGACATGTTCATTAAGACTTCATTTTTCTTTCTTTAAGGATCCCAGTGCAGGCGATATGAAAGAACAAACAGGTACTGTAGAAAAGTTTATCAGAAGATCTTTTTACAGTGCTCAGCTTGGAATTTCAAACACTTTGTTTAGTTACAACCAGGAGGAGAGACTGGAAGCCCAAAGGAAATTGCTGTCTTTGTGCTGAAATTTGGTTGACCATGAAGAATAGCTTTCCATTTGTAAATAATATCCATGTTAGCATTTGGATTCTCCATGCTAAAATAGCTTTGGTTATCAATTTGATGCACAATGGCAGCAATTACATTTCATGGTCAGGGAGGTTTGAGCTCTTGCAGGTGATTGCAGTGTGTTTAGGTTACCGCATGAAGATCAGAAGACAAAGAAGATCCATCAAGATTTATCCGCTACTACTTATTCACTGTGATGTAGAAATCGGCTGGAATTGAAACTTCTGGACTTGAGTGGAAGTTTTGGCTAATTCAAATGGACTCTGGAAAGGAAAAGAGGCTGAAAGAAGATGGACAGCAGCGAGCTCCCACTGCTGTGTGGCTGATGTTGTGGCTCTCTTCAGCTTTGAGCTGAACTTGCCTGCTTTGGATCAGGTGAATAGAGTGCAGTGATTCATCTTCAGAAATGAGCCAACCTTTGCCCCCTTAGTTGCTTGGTTGTCTTCTCGCCTTTGGGTTCTTTTCCAGTCTCTTCAGTAGGGTCTGCTTCGTTTTAATTCATAGTTTTAAGAGCACAGGTCAGTGGTCATGACGTTCCTAATCCAGGCCTTGCCAGTTCCTCGTTAACCAATGATGTGTTTCAGAAGTGATTAAACTCTGTGCCATTCTATTCCTGTTAAATCCGTAGAAAATGACAAAGTAGCTGGGTCTTGTTTATCTGAGCCGCTTAAAGAAGATCCCCACCAGAGCCATGGGACGAGCCCTGAAGAAGAGCAAGCTGCCACCGGTGGAGGGGAAGACGGTGTGTCCAACACTGGTGCCAAGTCCAGCAACACTGCCTCAGGAGATGTGGACAGCGACAGGGATGTTGTGGAGAGTGGCGCCAAAGAGGTTGGGGGTGCTCGGAACGTCCCCGAAGAGACATTTGACACTGAAAATGAAAGCTCGCAGGCTGTTAGTTTAAGCGAACAGGGCAACATGGGTGAAACTGTTGATTCAGAAATGGGGTCTAAGAAGGGGGAGGAGGATGAGAAGACAGAAGAGAACGCTGCCGCGGATTCAGCCCCGAAAGAGTCCTCTTCAGTAGAGGGCGATGATCAGAAGAAGAGGTTTGTTGCTTTCTGTATCCTAGAAACCAAAATGGTTATCTCTCTTGCATTGGCCCCTTTGTGCTAGCAAAATTTGGATGCTCTTTGGAGGTAAAAAACAAAAAAAAAAGTTCTGCGCATTTTTTTCTTCCTTCTTTGTGTTTCTTTACACTCACAGACTCCACTTTATTATCCATTAAACAGTAAGACATTGGGATTGTAAGAGGGAATATTCGCATATATATTGACTGTAACTGCACTTTGGAACATGATGGATTGAAGCATTATACTTAATCTAAAAATGCAAAGATTCAAGTATTTATCTGTGTTTATTCATGTGTGTTTTTTGTTTCTAGCTCCGAGGAAAAAGATGGCAAGACTGAGCCAAAAGATGAAAAGGGTAGGTAAAATCGTTTACTATCTGTAGGGTCGCAGGTTTTGATGTCTAGGTTCTCATTCATTGGTTTAATGTGTGTGTAGCCGCAGGAACTGCTGCAGCAAGTAATAGCAAGAATCTGTGGGTCAGTGGTTTGTCTTCAACCACCAGAGCAACTGATCTGAAGACCCTCTTCAGCAAATATGGCAAAGTGAGTATTTAGTTATTACATACCAACAGCAGTGGAATGGGATTTTATTTCCATTTTAGTTTGGATGAAAAAGTTAAGTAAAATGGTTTCAAATCTTCTTTCTGCAGGTTGTTGGCGCTAAGGTGGTGACCAATGCCAAGAGCCCTGGGGCTCGCTGCTACGGCTTTGTCACCATGTCGTCCACAGAGGAGGCCACTAACTGCATCAGCCACCTTCACAGAACCGAGCTGCATGGCAGGATGATCTCTGTTGAGCGTGTAAGTGTTAACAGAGAATTGTGTGGTTAGATTTTCAAACCATTCACTACTGTTTCTGTGGGAAGATTGAACTGTGTCAAATTTAATGGATTATGTAAAAAAAAAAAAGGCAAAAAGAAAAACACTGAGCCCTCAGTCCTCATTTGACGTCTAACCTGTTGTCAAGTAAAGACGTGATGTTGGCAGTGCAGTGATAGCAAACAGCGACTGGGTAGTTTATTTTAACATTTACCAGATATTATAAATTACTGCCATGTCTGATTTCCTGTCTGGTAAGAGCTGAACACAAACTCAGTAATGCATATTGAGAGATTTATTACTGACACCCTGATGAGAAAACATCTATAATACATGAAAGCAAACATGGTGGAGATTTATTTCCTGATTCTCCCGTTCTGTTTCTGCTCCGTTTTAGGGGGTTTAAGTTCTGAAAATCACAAAACCTTTCAAGTCAACTTGCTAAAATGGGGGTAAATGTCAACTTTGGAGGAGACATTGTTGAGAGAGAGAGATTTTAATCAATACTAAACGTTGACAGGTTTACTGACATCCACCACCATGTTGAACTGTGTAAATAATAAAGGGAATTTAGAAGAGATATGAGTGCATATTTAATTTTACTGTTTATTAAATTTATTGTTTAATAATTAAAATATTAAATATTTTTAAAGTAATCAGAGGCCAGTTAGCCATTTCTTTATTAACTGTGCAAAACTTGCATTTAACAACTGATCATTCATCTATAAATAAATATGTTCCTTGTTATCAACTTTTCAGGCTAAAAATGAACCTGCAGGGAAAAAACCAGCAGACAAGACTGACGCCAAGAAGTCAGAGAGGAGACACTCCACTGACTCCAAGTAAGGCTACCAGTTAAACATTATTCTGTGTACTTTGTATTTCAGAAGATGGAGAGCCGTTAACTTGACCACAATGAATGTGTTTATTGTCGATGAAGATTTATTTATGCATCCCTGTCATATTGTGAATATTTCTGTAGGTCAGAGGGAAAGGATGAGAAGTCAGAGGGAGAAGGAAAAGACGGTAAGGGTAAATTTTTAACTGCCGTCAACCTCAGTGTCTGTACTCGTGAACATTTTCTAACTTAGTCCTTGATATCCATTGATTGACAGGGCGAAATGAAAGGACTGTAGTTATGGACAAGTCCAAAGGAGAGCCTGTTATCAGCCTTAAAACTAAAAGCAAGAGCAGAGACAGGGTAAGTATTTATCTTGCATGAAATGTTCCAGCAATAAAAACCTTTATATTTATGCAAAATAACTTAATTTCCTCTAGAAGTCACTAAAGCCCAGTGCTGCTCTTTGGACACAGATGTTTGATTTGGTATGTAGATGGTGCTTTTTCATATTTCTGGTCTTGTGTTTTGTCAGAGCACGAAGAGTCGGGATCGCGCATCGTCCAGTAAGGAGAGGAAAGACATCCTGACGTTTGACCAAATCAAGGAGCAGAGGGAGCGTGAGAGGCAGAGGCAAAGAGAGAGGGAGTTAAGAGAGGTGGAAAGACGCCGATTTGTGTAAGTATCAATCCAGGCACATTGATGTTTGATTTCTTAGTATTTTACTAATAGAGATAATTAAGATGAACTAGTCTGTTGTGATATGAGAAGAAAATTACTCTAAATTTTAACACTAAGTGTCTTCTATATAAATTGCTTATTGAAGTCAGCTTTTTTTGTCCTTTCAGTGATCGTGACAACCGCCCCGACCGAGAGCGCGAGCGAATCCGCCTCTTCCGTGAAAGAGAGGAAAGAAAACACTTGTTGCGAAAGCGCCACTGGTTGGAGGTACAACCGTGATATTTATCCCCCTAACTTCACTGTTTATGCTCTGTCCTCGTGCACTTCATGGGGTGTAAACATTAGTTAGAATATATTTAATACTTTAAACACCAGATGGCGTTTGCTGTCATTGCCACCATCTCGTAAAATTTCAGATATTTACACCTTAGTGAAATACTTACGGTCTTTATGAATTCATTGTCAGGCTGAGAAGCAGCGCTTGGAAGCAGATCGCATGGAGCGCCAGTTCTTGGAGCGCGAAAGACTTCGCATAGAGTACGAGAGGAGACGTGAGCAGGAAAGGATCCTCAGGGAGCGCGAGGAGCTGAGGAGGCAGCAGGAGCAGTTGCGCTATGAACAGGATCGACGCCCTGTGAAACGGCCTTATGACATGGATGGCAGGTATGCAGTAATACACAGATATTGTATGATGCTTATTGCTATTAATGTACTGAACTGCTGTATATTTGTCAACATGGTACTAAGCAGCTGTCTTTTGTTGTTGCTCTGTAGGAAAGATGACTGGCCCGATAAGCGCATGACAATGGATGACCGCTACAGCCGCTCAGAATTTGGTCGCCAAGATCGCTATCAGGACTTTGATCACAGAGAGAGGGGCCGTTTCCAAGACAACATGGTAAAGGACAGGCGTGACAATGCTATTGTTGCTGACAGAGAAGGACAAGTAAGAGACTGTCCTCTCACGCACTTTAAAAACTAAATGAAAAAAAAAAGCAAACCCCAAGCTGTAAATTATTTGCTGCAACTCTTTCATTCTGCATCTGTTACCTTTCTGCAGTAGCAGTTTGCATATACATGTTCCCCCATGAACACTTGATCCAAATGGATTACCAGGGTTACTGGCGTGGAGTGGTTTAGAAAGGAGTTGAACATGATTTAATAGTTGTAAGTAGTATCTGCAACATGAGATGATTTTAGGTTCCTCTTATTGCAGCACTTCTCAGACAGACATGGCAGAGACGGCAGAGACTCCTGGACGGGAGGCTATGACAAGCGTATTAATCCCAGGTATCTCCTCAAATATTTATGTACAAACCTGTGTAAAATTGATCAAATATATTTACATTTTTTATTTTTTTATCTTTTTTAAAGGGATGGTGGCCGTGACTGGGACTCCAATAGGAAGATCGATGGAGACAGGCCCTGGCAAGGTACTTGTCATACTGGTGTGCTAGCCTGCTGATTTGGAGCAGATAACAGTAATTAACATAGAGGCAACATGGAGTTGTGATCTCAGCAGGTGTTACAGATGTTTACTTTTAGCAGGTAGAGATGGCACTATCCCAGGTCAGAGCCACATGGCGCGTGGAGGAATGGCAGGGTGAGTGTTGTTCTTCACAGCAACCAGCACCACCTTTCTGTTTTAAAAATGGCTTATTTCCCATCTGTGTGCGTTCTGTTTTTCAGGCGTGGAGGCTACATAAACACAGGAACATCTCAGTCTCTCTCTGGAGCTCTTAATCGACAGAACCAGCTAATGCAGGGGGGCGGCTTGCAAGGGGGGGCTTTTGGTCGGCGCTACTGATCTGTTAGAGAAGATAGAAGCGTTCTAGGTGGTCGTTAATGGATGTGACTCTTGGTTTTTGTACATTTCTTTTTTTAAAAAAAGACATTTTCATCATCACCCCCACCCCCCCACAAACACACACAATTGTCTTCCATCTTTGATGGTAACTACTTCTTTTCTGCAAATGTTTTTTATTATCTGGTGTGGTCACCTGCTCTGCCCCTGCCATCAGTCCTACATCCTTTATTTGTGCAACTTGGCCATGTTGTATGTATGAATCGGCCCATGTTGGAGAGTTGAGTCAATGCTGTAATAAATGTGATTATTAGACACCTACTTTGATTAACATAAAGTCACACTAGTCCTGTTCTCTATCCTAGTCAGAAGGTTTTTAGAAGTTTACTGACTTCAGTAAATCTGCATTATTCATCTGTATAGTTTACAGCTTCAATGTTCTTGTTGACTTTATTATTTTTAAGAACAGCTGCGTGACTTTGCTGCAGATGAGTGTTTTTAAATTAAATGTCTCTCTTTGAACATGTTTGGACCTTTTTTTTTTTTATTCTTATTTTTGAGGCAGAATTGTGAAGTTCTGAAGTGTTAGACATGAGTCTATGCTTTAAGTTTTGTTGCTTAAAGATGTCTTATTTAGTTTAAGCTGTTGTACTACCATGTGCAGTTCAGAGCAGCTGGTTTCTTGTAAAACGCACAGGGTGAAATTAAAATAAAAGATTTTTCTTCATATTGAAGTTGTCCTGCTAAAATGAGCTCTGATATTCATATAACATCCGAGTTAATGTTTTTCATATCTGTATGCTTTTCATTTAATTCCCTTTGCAGCATAGGAGTTGTTCAAGTGTCTAAATGAATGAAAAACTATTTTGCTTGACATTAGTGCAGAGCAAAAAAAAATGCTGTCATTCAGTTTGGAAGTCTTTAATCATTGTCATGACCTGTTTGGTAGACCATGATGTAACCAAACGAAGGACACGTTGACTTCTACAAAACATTAAAACCAAAACCAAGCTGTGGGAGAGAGAGGGGTTATGACAGAAGCTTCTATAACGCAGATGAAATTAAGGGCAGTTGCTCTGATTAAAACAGGAGTCGTCCATAGCACACCTACCTATGAGATAAATGAAAGTTCAGGCATGGCTGTTGTATGTCAATGACAGCGATTGTTGAAGGAAAGGGTGAGGATGAAGTACAGAAAAATGAGAAGTGGAGCAAAAGCAAAATATGTTAATACAGAAAAAATTTTGGAAGTAAGCAAAAATCAGGCTAGGAAAATTGCAAAATAAAAATATGGCTTTGTTTTGATTGACTGGAAACCAGACGGTGCACTTTAGGTCTCAAGGACATTTTTTTTTATTTATTGTTGAAATTATCAAAAGAAAAGATAGAAAAATAATTTAATGCTAAATCCTACAAGAAATAAGAATAAAGGGGTAAATTGTTAAAATCATACAGTACTTAAAAAAACTTGTTTTAACTTTCTACATACTGATGGTTCTGTTTCATCCTCACCCAGCAAGATAGATACGGGCGCTATTAGTATTTTGCAGCACTGATGACCTTCATCCAGGATTTCTTTTCTCTTTTACTTTTTTATGAAATACATTTAGACTGCAACTTTTAACTAAAGCTGTAGACAAAAAAGCTTTATAAGTTAACAAAAATACTTATGCTATTTAACATTTTATTGTTTTAAAAGATTAATAGGTCTCTCTCTCTCTTGCTATATATATATATATATATATACTACTAAGATTATTTGAACCGTGTAATTTCTTCTCATTGATTATAATTTTATCTATACTGAACAATTAACTTGACTTTCATAATGACTTTTAGACATAGATATATAGGCTTAATGGATTTGAGGAACCTGAGTCTTCTTAATCATATCTATAACTTATTTTAGGTTCTTGTTGCAGAAAGTCTCTTGAATGAGATATTGTACTTCCCAGAGTCAGGAGCTTATTTGTTATTAAATGTCAAAAGTGAAGGATATTATTCATGAGTGAACATGTACCCAACATCAGGCTGTTTATATCCACCCAATATCTGTGAGTTCCTGTTATACAAAAAAGATCAATTTATCACTGCATTTGTTCTTCTCTTTTCTGTATATATATATAAAAAAACAATTATTTCACATCTGCTTCACATATTTTACACATTTACTCAGATGCATGAATGGGATTTCAAACTATAATTTCTAGGATGTTTTATCTAATTACAGATTATTTATCTAAAAAAGGAGGTTTATATTCTTTAATAATAAAACTCCAGTTCCCCTGTTCCCCTGTTTCGTTCTCTTTGTGTCCACCAGAGGGCGCCATGTTATCATGAATAGATACGCAAACTGTTCATCCAGGTTTCCAGTTTGGCGATCAGATTCATGCAGTTATGTTTGTCAGCTGATAGTGAGATAATGAAGAAAACAAACAAACCAGGAAAATAAAAACGGAAACACAGAACATCAATCATTATAAAAAAAACTGACCTGAGAGACAGAAGTGATGCAGTCCATGTATATGTACAGTAGATGTGACAGAAGCATTAATACTGATGTGACAGGCTGTACGAAATATGTGTACATATGTGTATATGGGTGTGTATGTATGTGTGTGTGTGTGTGCATGCATGGGTGGGGGAGAGACACATGACTTGAGCGTGAGAAAGCGAGCAGAGACTCAATCAGGGCCTCCTCTTCTTCCACAAATAGTCCACCAGATGTAGAACTGGAGTCAACATGAATCAACAAGATGACGACCACTGGGAAGAGGAAAACACCAGCTAGCGAGACCCTCAACATGGTTACAGATGCTTTGGAGGTACAAGGCAGAAGCCTGTGTGTGGGAGGACCTGCTCACACATTCACACCGAGGTCAGTGTGTAAGAAGAATGACCCCCCCACACACCCCACTGATCTTTGGTGTCGCCCACTTGCTGTGCAACATCATTTACTCAGATTCCTGGCCTCTGGAAGATGTTTATTTTCTCTGATGTTTGTGGTTATTTGTCGTTTCACTGGGGTACCCTCTGTCTCTGACTTTTGTCTTTTCACATGTTAATTCCTTAAATAGACGTACTTAAGCTAACGTACTTTATCCAATGCTTAGTCTCATCTCTCAACACTCTCATGTTGAGCTTTTATTTAGTATAGATGGTTGGAGTGTATGTAAGAAATTAGACCTCAGGATGAGACACAGATTACAAATCAATACTTGGGTATGAATAAACTCACATTTTTCCCTCCAACATTAAAAATAAGGAATTCATTATATTTTTACAATGTTTTGTATAATCATGTGTCTGTATTGGAACAACCTGAACAATAGTCATTTACTAACTGTGTAAATACAAATACAGCATTTGAATGAAATTCTTTAAATAATTTTAACCTATTTACATGGCTTTATGCAACATCAGTAGATTGATTTGATATCTGGATATACCTTAATAGGCATTTTTACAGTTGTTCCTGTGTTTCTGCATGCTGCTGCAGTCTAAAAGGCTCCAGACCTGAGATCTCCACAGGTGGATCTACCAGGAGCTTCCTTGGCCAACTGAGGGAAAACAAAGCTGAGACAACATCCTTACTATGTTTCAACAGAGATGGAGTTCAGACCAGCAACTCACTCTGCAAGGAGGGATGGACGGATTAAAACAGGAGCACTGCTTTATAAAGTTTCTGCAGAAAGTTACAATATGAATACATTTAAGAAGAACCTTAGGCAGCATTGTTGGAGAAATTTGAGCAGAAAAGTGGGAAATTTCTTGTCCTAACATTAGTGAGATCTGTTTGGGAAGAGACCCAGAAGAAGAACCGTGTCTCGTGTTGAAACAACTTCAGTCTTCTGATTTGGGAAAAGTCTGTCAAGAGACAAATATAAAGCATTTGTTGCCCCTTTTCATGTTTTAATTGGGATAAAATGCATTTAACCATAGCTGAAACATTTCCACCTTTAATTCTAAAACTCCCTTTCCGTTTGTCCTCATCTGACCACTGCTTCCCAGACACTGGCATCCTCCGCAGATGAAATCAAATTGTTATGAAACCTCCTCTTGCTATTGAGTTGGGACATCACTGAATGGAGCAACTCCAGTGAAACCAGACTGCATACACAGCGCCACAGGTCTTCTCGAAACCGGATGAGCACCAGCATGACCAGCTGCCTTCATGGATGAAATATCTACCTCTTTCAGCCTTCTGATCTGTTGCATTCCTCTCAACCAGATATACCAGCCATGTGTGCAAGCCTGCATGTGTAATCTATATGCATGAAATTGTGTCTTTCACTGAGAACATAGTAGAATATCTACACTCACCGGCCACTTTATTAGGTACACCATGCTAGTAACGGGTTGGACCCCCTTTTGCCTTCAGAACTGCC
>JBAMHX010000016.1:17086078-17117657 GCA_037177515.1 Pseudomugil tenellus | reverse complement strand
AACTACACAGGTGAACACAATAACCAATCAACCCCAGGTGAAACTAATTAAGACATGAAGCAAAAAACAAACACAGGACAAAACAGGAAAACTACACAATAAAACAGGAAACCAAAAAGCCCCATACAAAGTCCAAATCACGACACTACAGATACATCGGCATTTGCATTTAGGAGAAACATTTCACTTTAATATGAAGTTGATTCTGTGTACTTTTTTCTTTTCTGGGCCTAAAATTTTATGCTGCTCTGAAAACCACGAGTGTGTAAAAGAGCTGAGAGGATCCCACAGTGAGCTTTTCTCATCTTAAGCCCAGGGAGTCCTGGGAGTCACACTATTTTATCTTTTATCAAAACAGCAAGTATTCCAGTTTACAATACTGCAACAAAGGGCAAAGTAAAGGCTGTTAACTGCTGTAGACGTAACACATTTGATGCAGATTTTACTTTATCACAAATCTGCTTTGTCCTCACCAACACTCGACCACTGACTAGCTTTCACATCCAAAGCTAGTCTGTATTTAATCTAACATGACCTCATGAAACTACTGCTTTTACTCTCACAACTAAAGCCCGAGCTGCATTTGAGATGCTGCATCCCACACTTCCAAAATGAGCAGGACTCAGATGGAAAATGATATAAATCTTAAGACGTTATTCTTCCTGGAACTTTTTTATTTATATGAGAAATAATAAATGATTCTGGCACATCTGGCTGCATTTGTTGGCATTGATTAGTTTGTACCATTTAAGTTGAGACTGTGATAATGAATCTGTGCAGGTACATGTACATGTTTTGCAAAAGTGAATGTGTTATTATTGACAAACTCTGACCTCAAAAGGGAGGTTGCTGCAGATTTTAAACATTTAAATACACTTGATTCAAATTGGATCCAATATCAATTTGTCTGGTGTTGGTGAAGGGAAACATCTAAAAGTTCTTGAGGATCCCAGTTTGACATCCCTGGGTTAGTCATGTTTGATTCAGATGATTCCCAACTCTGGTGGGCAAGTTTTCCTGGATCAATAAAACATTACAAATAAGAAAATTTGGTTCAACTAATAATGGCACTGCGAAGACATTTACCTGTGTTGCTTATTCCACAGAAGAACAATAAATAAAAGTTATGTCCATTCGTAAAGTTAACTAATGAAACTTTCCAATCGTGTATAAAGCAACATTATTGAAGGGTAGAAATAAGCAACAAAATATACATTTCCTTCTTTTCACATTAGGTTTCACAATGAAATAACTTTTCAACACATTTGTTCTGATAAGTTCTCACTCATTTGGAAATAGTCAGAGATAATGATTAAAGGCAATGTTGTTATTTTAGTTTTGCTTTTCATTGAGCAAAACCAAGCTTTTCATTTAGCAATTTCATAATTTAGTTAATACATTTGACTCACCAGTCTTGCCTTCCCAGGCGAGCCCCAGCACTCCACTGTAGTCTCTGTTAGTGAGCAGGTAGGACAGACAGAATTTGTCCCAGTTGTTCTCGGAGTAAAGACTCAACAGTTTCTCAGGCCCGATGTAAAGAGGATACAGAGGATCCAGTTTGTCCTCCTCGTTCATCACCTGGAGGCAACAAACCCTCTAAAGTCACTTGATTGACAGGATATAAACAATGCAGCTTTAACTTTAACTAATCCAAATAAATTCTTTATTAAAATAAGGCCTATGCTCTCTGAAGCGACGGCTAGGGGTATATTCCCGAACGCCCCCAATCCTCCAATTCCCCAATCCTCAAATAGACACAATACAATAATATAAAGATGCACATGTTCAGTCACAAAGTTCCACCTGGTGTAGAAACCTTGAATGACCCCGTATGATGTCAGGACAGGATGCATCCTGAGGTCATGACCTTTTATTTATAGACAAATAGCTCCAGAGATATAGCCAAAAATCAGATTTTTCATACATAAAGCGCCACATGGTTGGGAAAGCATAAATCCTAAAATGGTGAAATTCGAGCCAGGTTGTCCCCTTGGGGGACCTAAACAGGTACACTGAGTGTCAAAATCCAGTTATCATGTTCACACGAAGGATATCTGGCGGCGGTCATGATAATAATATCCCCGAAGCTCCGGGTTCGGGGATATAATGAGGTTTAACTAGAGTATCCTGGTGTGCTTGTGGATTAGAATTGGATAAGTGAAATGGTGTTTTTTTGCTTGCGTAGAATGATCTATGCTCTACATTTGAAATATGCTACAAAAAAGTTTTGGACAGCTCTGTCATTGCGTGAGTGTACAATGAGCTTACAAGAAGGGATTTCACTCTGAAGTTGATCAGCTTGATTCCTTCAAAGTCAACATTATCAAAGATGTCATTCACAGCCCGTATGTAGGAAGCAACCTAAAAAAGATGCAGAGGACAATGAGCTTCTCACCAATAAGATGCATGACAACATGAACAGGTTTGAACAGTTAATGTGGCTTCATAGTAGATTGAATGTTAGCCTGACTCTCGTGAACTAATCTTTTGGTGCCCTTATGCAAATTAAAACAATACACTTCTGGGAAAAATCAGATCATGAAACAAAAAAAAGAAACAAAAAGGCACCACAGCAGGTGGTTTGTCATACAAAGCTAGTGTGTTTTCTGCAGCCACGTGCAAACTGGTCACATGCAGAGGCCTGACATAAAACAGGAGGTTAATATAGGTAGCAGCCTGCTGGGAAATTTCCATAGGTGTAAACTTTGACATGATGCTAGCAGTAGACACTCAAACCAGGTCAGCAGAGACTGGCAACAGCATTTTGTTTGTTTACACTCAAAGATCCTGTCACAACATCACCCACACCTTCTCACCCGGCACAACTAAAGGTCTAGCACTGAAGCACCGAAAGCAACAACTGTGTGTGTGTGGAAAGAATCCAAATGGGGGCCAGAAGAGGTGATGAGAAGATGGGCAACCGGAGGAAGGTCCGAGAGATTAACAGTGTGGTCACATAACAAAGAGGACAAAGTGTCCTGTTCATTAACTAACCTTGCTTTGACCACTGCAGGATTTATTTAAAGATGCATTATTGAGAGGACAATAACAAAAGAGAAACATGTGACTCACTCAGAAACTGAGAGCATGAATGGACAATAAAGATCAGACATCCTGTCATTGCCGTGAAATATGGAGTTACGAGAAATGCTGTTTATTGCTTTTAATTTCAGTTTAGCACAAGAAGAAAATCTTCTCCGCCAGTCAACATGCCTCATTCTGCAGGTGTTTGGTATAATTTATATTAATTATGAGATGGAAATATAAAGAAATAAGATATTTTGGGATTTTAACCATTTATGGATTGAGTATGGCCGTTTGGTGGCCCTGTGGGAGTCTGACTACATGCTGACTTTTCTGGGTTGTCTGATTAGCAATGGGTATGGTTACATGATGCTTTTAATACAAAATTATTAATTCCGAATTAAATTCTTGAAGCTTTGAGTTTACGTGGAAATTTTAATTCTGAAAAATGTTTACATGGAATCACATTTATTCTCATCTCTTAATTCCGACGTGATGGCGGAAGTGACGTAATCATGCATCAAATCTCTTCCTGTTTGTAGACTAGCGACTAAATGGAAAACTATCTAATTTTGTAACGTAGGACACTGGGAACAGATGGAATGGTTTAACAGGTTTATTAGAGAGCAGAGTTCAATGTCCTAAAGCCAGGTGTGGGTTAGAGCCGAGGAAGCGAGCCGAGGGAAAACCAGTAATCAGCGTGGGTCAGAGCCAAGGGAATCAGGCCAAGGAAAGTCCAGGAACAGGCGAGAGTCAAAACCAAGGAGTAAATCCAAATAAGTTCATCCAATGGTAGGTAGGTGAGTCAGGGCCAGGGAAGGGAAGGGAACAGAAGGGAAATAGGATCAGGCACGGAGGACGGGAAAAGCGTGGTGGATACAATAATGTCAGACAAAGGAATGACTGGTGAGCTGAAGGAGTGAGGGAATCCGGAACAGGTGCAGGTGATCAGAGATAATGAGTCTGATGGCAGGTGATAGTGATGGGGATGATTAAGTCTGGAGCTGGAACAACCGTTTTAGCTTTAATTTTCAATTTTCACAAGTATACGACTTCACTATATTGAGCAACTGAGAAGAAGAAAAATAGACTGACCGAATATATCGAAGTCAGGAGGCAATTTAAAAAACAAACAAAAAAAAAAAACACTTCATTGCATCTACTAATCAACAAGATGGGAGGCAGAAGACTGCGCATGTGCGTCATTGCAGTGGGAGAAGGTAAGCATGCGCAGAACAACCAGAATTAACCACGAGAGGAATTAAGGGTTTACATGAGACAGGAATTATTTAATTCTGGTTTAAAATGAGAATAAACCAGTCAGTTTATTCAGAATAAAGTTTAGTTCTGAATTCTACTCGGAAGTAAGTGTTTACATGGTTACTTTTCGTCTGTTTAAAGCGGAATTAACTTTTATTCGGAATTAAAGAATTAAAAGTCCAATGTAAACGGGCCCAATGTCTCCCTGCAAGATCTGTAGAAGACTGCATATGTAAGGAAATAGATTTTTTGGTGTGTTGTCTTCATGAAACGTCCACTTTCAAAAAGTCGCTGACATTAACCAATATATTGAACTCTGCATTATCCAATATACTGCAGATTGTTTTGTTTTTTTTGTTGTTTAGTCTTTTTTGCAGAAACCAGCTTGAAGTTGTTCTACATCTCAGACCCTATCCAGATCAGCCAAACATTGCATACTTGTAGGATTAGCATGTGGTGGTCTGCACATGGGGCTATAGAAGCTCAAAACAAGAGTCAGTAGATTTGCTTCCTTTAGCATCAGTTGGACGATGATCCAGAGAACATGAATGACAAGTGGTGGAGGAGGAGTTAGCCTTGAGGAGCAAAAGGAGGGAAACTGTTTGTAGAAGGAAAGTGGCTTTGCTAAAACAAGATACATGGATCTCTTTGGCTTAAATTGATCACAAAAACAATAAGTTAATAATAAAGCCATAATTTTGTACACATTACTTTCGAGTTGTTGTGTGCAAAGTGAAACAGTCGCCATTGGTGGACAAATACGTTGGATTAATCATTTATTGTAAATTTATTGTTTAAAAGTTCCCCCACCCAGCTCGGTGCCAGGTTACCCAGGCAGTAAATGATGCAGTCCCACCATCTGAATAAGCTGTTTTTCCAAGCTTTTCATGGATTTACAGTACATAATAAATTTGCTGGTGGCTTCAGCAAATGCTTGGGGCCCCCAACTTCTCTGAGGACTAACTAGTTTTGAGTCATTGCAGAGCAGTGACACTGGAGAGGTTGTCATGATAATTGTTGGCCATGCAGAACTCTCCAAAAGGGCCCCACCTATACTTCTGTGTGTGTCTTATATAAACAAACAGGTGAAATATGAGTTAATGTTAAATAAAAAGATGCTTTCTTTATGACTTTAGAAAACAGAAAGTTGTAAAACATCAATCAAAATGGCGGTAAGTAGTGCAGATAATACAAATGTTAATTGGCATCAGAGCTGCTCAGAGTTCAGATGGACAACAAAAAACAAAAAACAACAAATATAAAGAGCGTTTTTGATCAATTTTTTTTTTCGTTGTCAAATTAAAGCTCTGTCCTTTTCAACTAAACTATTAAATTAACAATGTGAAATGAAAACATTTATTATGAGGATGAGCATTTAATTTAAGAATGAGATTTAAGTTTACCTAATTGACAATTTACTCTTATTAGTAGACAATATCAGTACAAAAGATTGATAAATTCTAGTTAAGATCCTAAAACTGCCTCAGCACAGCCCCAGTAGCAGAAAACAGGCCGGGCTATTGATTGCTTTGGGCAGACCTCATTCATCAAGTTAAGCTTGAATTATTAAGAGACCAAATTCTAGATGATAATTTAATATCTGACCAATATTGAAGCAGATTTGTCATAGTATTTTCTTCTTCTATTAAATAAAAGATGAACATTTTTTCCCACAACACTATCAGTCAAAACAGAAAAAGAAATATTTAATTGATCATTTGTAAAGTTAATCCCAACCATAATCAAACTTTATAATAAAATTAAATACTGAAGCAGAGATCAGAGATATTACCATCATGAATCACATTTCATACAGAACACGGATACTTAGTGCCATCATGCACGTAGCCCTCAATAAACCATTACATCCAATCACAGAGGAACCAGGGAGCAACCCTCAGTAACTAACCTGTACAGTTAGTTTATATGTAACCTATATGTCTGTAATTTAGAAGGACAGATGGGGATAAGGAGGATTTGGACTGAATTGCAGATGATATCTTTGGAGGCAGAGGACGGGGATGGACACACACCTGCGGTTGCTATGGTTGCTATCTTTCTAGGTGTCATTGCTGGAATCATCCAAGCTGCTGAACGTAGTTCATATTTGCAACATGACATCTGACACATTTTCCTTTCTTCATGTTATATGTGAACCATTAAGCCTGTTATGTAAAGTTATCAGTGTACTACTTTAAATTTAGCTGACATCACACCAAAATCACAACTCACAGAAGATAATGTGCCGATCACAAGATTTGATGCACATGTATATTGATTTAAACAGTCAGGCAACCTGCAAATACAGAATCTTGAAATGAGTTTTCTCAGCACAGAAAGAGCACAAACGGGAATAGATTCTAATTAGGATGATTTAGCAGCACCAAGGGCAGGTGCAAACCTACTTCACCAGTAGTCCTGTGACTAACTCTGCATCATACCAGCATTAAAATGTATACCTTTGTCTCAAGGTTTTAAGTTTTATCCTTCTGTTTTTGGTAGATAATCATATAATGTCATACAGTTATATTGACAGCCTGTGAAAATTATATGAGGTGAGGAAGTAGGACTGAATAAAAGCTCTTATCCCATGACACCTGGATAAAAGAACTGACACAATGGGGGGATATTCAGTTTCTTGATCTTGTGATCTGTTTTGTTTCATTCACAAGTTCAGAGATGCAGCCTTCTATGGTGTAAGAAATACTTTGTAAATTGATTATTAGGAAGTTGTCATTTCTTCGTTTTGCTTGTCGGTGGCTCACCATTACTTTACAGCAGGATTTGTTCACCTTTTATCAGCGTGTTTCAAACATGAGTGGGACTCACTGGTGAAAAATGATCTGGACAAATTGTGAGACGACATGAGACGACACTCGCCTCTGGACCAAAGCCCTGCTCCTGGCTCCTGGGTGTAAAAAGTGACCTTGTCACCCCAACCCTTTACTTAGATGATTATGAGATGTGTGATCATTAAAATTGAGGGGCAGTAACTCCGTGACCCGCCCCTCAAAAGTGTCTATATCTTGTCAGTGTTTTCTTGATAAATATGACTAAAACTGAGAGGCAACCTGACATCGAGTGCAGCAAACCACCAGGGCCACAAGGGATGGGACATTTGTTGTCACTGGCAATAGACCCAGATGTGACAACGTTCACCACTGTTAACAGATGTTTGTGCTTTCCTATAATGACGCTGTTAAATACATGGAAATGATATTAAAATCCCTGTCCAAAATCTACCGTGCCTTTTGCCTGATGACTGCTGGGATATGCTCCAGCTACCCGCGAGCCTGAATAGGATGAAGCGGTTAAGAAAATGGATGGATGGATATTCAAAAGGATACTAATTAAAATGAAGAGGCCATTTCCTGGATGAGAAGGACTGATTTGTGAATTAGTTATTCATACCCACATGTGCCCACCCATAGAGACTCATCCTACAATGTGTTTTTCTTACAAATGTGGCATCAATTAAACCAGAGACAAACAAACCTATTACAAGTCTGTTTAAGTTTGATTGCAAAGAACAAAATGATCACCTTCCTAACTTACTTTTTTCTTTGCTAATTTCTTTTTGAAGTAAAAATAAAAAACTCATGTGACCATTTTTTTGGTTTTGTTCAGAAAACTTAACTTGATGCAACTTAAAAAAAATTAAATAATTTATTCCATTTTAAACAGAGCTCATAATATCATTCATGTTCACAGCTCTACAACAAATATATATATATATATATATATATATATATATATATATATATATATACAGAGAAAACATTAAAACAGATGTTTCTGTATTTCCATTTCCCTAATAGTTTCCAAGAAAAACTTGAAATCTTTTTTTCCCTAATTCAACAAGTATCCTTTTATTCAGTTATTAGGCTTATCGTGTTGAGACATGCTCAGTCTGTGATATTGACTAAAACACACTTAAATCTCTGTTCTGCCTCAGGTTTTTTTTATACCTAATATTTTCCAAGTTAGAAAACTATAAAACACCACAGCATATTTTTTAAAGGCCAGAATAATGTTTAAAAATATGGTCACCAAATAACACATTTTAAAATTTGTTCAGAATTCCCAAAACCAATATTAAGGCTTCAGGGCAGATATGTGCAGAAAGCAAAGTTCAGAGGCAAAGAGGTGAAAGAGGTCACTTTTATCCTGATATGATGCTGGTGATTGCATGGGAAACGCTGGAGAACACTGTGTTCTGTGAAACGTGTGTCCCGTGTCCCAAACTGAGGGTGTTGACCGTTCGCTTTGTGGTACACAGAGTCTGAAATTGGTCCTATATTTTGTCTTTTTTATTTTTTGTGAAAAATAGAGTTCACATTTAGGTTTTGCAAACTTGTGACCATCTGCTGTGAGTATATCAATACTTAATATCTGAAAATAACAGCAAGAGCCAAAAATTCATTTGCATCTACATTAAATATGAAGCCAATACTGCTCACAAGCAGCTTTGAATGAATCACCTGAGCAATGACAGCTTCAACAGACTTGAACTTCTTGAAATAAAGGTGGTCGGCATGAAAGTGGAGCAGGCAGCTGGTCTTTGATTCATCAACAGTTCTCCTAGAACGGCTCACTGGTGTCTCCTGTGGATTAAAATGAAAAAACATGAGCACACCTTGTAACTTGATGGTCACTGACAAAATACAAAACAAGAAAAACATCTATCACTTTATATTAAAGGAGTATTATTTTCTTATTCATACAGCTTAATAACTGAAAACAGTTTATAACAATAAATAAATACAAGAAGCCAAGTGTCCATAAATAGACACAGAGTTGGTACTGGCATCCCAATGGGAAATTGGGACACTTTACTGGGTTTACACAAAGGGAAAAACATCTGCTGAGGCCATTTCATGATCCCACAGTGGAAATGATCTTTGCCGGCGGGTATGTTGTTAAAAATGGATCCATAGCAATGTCCCTACATCCACTGTTCACAATAGACTTGGGGGCCACCACCCAGTGGGTTGAAGGTTAGCAATTAGTAGAGACCTCAAGGGGGAGATTAGTCCAATACCTGTGACAGATGGTAATCGGGACTGTTTTTATCGTCTTAGGACACAGTCAAGGTTGCCTGCCATGAGGCGGCTCTCAGTTTTCTGTCATACACTGTTATGTAAGTATAATGACATCCTTCTGTCGTTGTAACTCACAATTTGTTCTTTGTGATTCAACATGTGCAATAAAAGTGACCGAATGAATGAGTACAATCATAAGTTGTGTCAGCTGTAAAAGTTGAATCAGTCAAATGAGTGAATTTCCTCCATTAATCATTTATAAGTTGGGACTTGGTGGACTATAAGTAGAATCACTAAGGAGGAAATTTTTGAGGGAAATGACAGAAAAAGAAACGTGTAGGTGGGTTTTTGCGTTCTCACTGAGGTCATGTTTTCACCTGACTGGGTCCGAAGCTTTGGGTGAGGGTGTTTAGATGCTCGGCACCACAGAAGCCATCAGTGCGATAGGTCAGACGTGGAACGACTAAACAAAAACAAACACAGTCATTAGGTCACTCACTCATGTAATATTTAATCTATTTCATCTAGTTCCTGTAGTCCAGCACTTTCAGAGACAGGCAGACGGGTAAATAATGCTACAAGTGAAGTCGGAGTTAGCGAACAATGATAAGTTAGTGAACAGTGATTTAGCATGACATTGCTTTGTCCCAGTACTTTTCCTCTGTTGGAGCATTATTGCAAAAAAATTGAAGATACAAGTAAACAGATCATGGTGAGCTGTTTCAGGAAAAAAGACTTTGGGAAGAAATTTGGAAAAAAACTCAAGATCAAGAGCTAAAGATGTACAAATAACCTGAAAATATGAGTAAAGCTGCAATGGGTGCCAATAATTCATAAAATCAATAAAGATGTATTAGCTAAAACTGTTTATATTTGATTTAAGGTTTCCTGGATTCCTCCTCATCATCCAAGCTTTTCTAAACATAGTTTCTTTACAAGTCGGAAACTGAATAAAGTGCATAAAAACAGTTTGAAACTGCACAAAGTCACAAGTATCAGAAGATGAAATAGCAGAGGTCTCCTGAAGACGCTTTTATGTCGTTCACTTATATGCCGTTTTATTTTCATCTCTCGATGACCAAAGTACTTTTTGGATCCCGCTAGCCATCCATTCACACACTGATGGCGGCAGAGCTGCCATGCACACAGGCGCTTGGCGGGCCACCAGAAACATCTGGAGGTTTAGTGTTTTGCTCAAGGACACTTTGACATGCAGAGTGGGAACCGAACTCATGACCCTCTAATCAGAAGTCGCCCACACTACACCTGTGCCTGTCTAATGTGTTTTGACATATGATTTATTAAAGCTCCTGTGTAGCTGCCTTTGAACATTCAACATATTTAGTAAGAAGAAAACCTCCAGACAGACCTTACTGGATGTTTCGCTTGTGAATAATTTAGGAAGAGATAAAAAGCATTGCTGGGAGAGGGATATCTGGAATACTCAGCTTAACTTTCTGACACAACGTAAGATAAGCATATGATGGATGGGTTTTTTTTTGCAAATACTCCCTTCTCCTTCAGGATCTGTATGTGTGTTGAAGCCAAACAAAAGGCAGTAATTAAGCTCAACAAAATTTCACTGAGGTAAAACTGTTTTTTTGTCTCACTGGCTGGAAGTGAATCTTAGTTCTTTATAACATAAAACCAACATAAATCTCTTTAGTGCATAATTACACAGTTTTTTTTACATTTAACATCTTTCCCTGATACTGATCACATTTCCAGTAAATACACTCTCAGTCTTGCTCTTTTTTATGATTTGAATTTTAATTTCTTGTAAAACCAATATAAAGTGCACCAGTTGAAGACGGACCGCAAATTGCAGAGCTAAAATGAGGAAATTGGGCTCACATTCTCAGACTATTAACAAGAGGAGCAACATTTTAAAATGAGCACAAAGGTGTGGGTGAGAGCTGCAACGGACTGGTCTGTGGAAATGAAAAACTTCTGGTTTGATTTCATTTAAGCAAAAATGCTGTCTAAGATTTGCAATACCTCAGAGATTGTTGTCCCATTTTAAACTGATGCAACAGAGATTAGATCTAGGGAGACTTGTTGCGCTGAAATACACAATTTCACAAAAATGCAAAAAGTCATGGAAGATTGGAACAGAGTTTATTGGGTCAAAGATTGTGAAAAATCTGCATATGCAGATGCTATGAAGTTGTGTGTGTGTGTGTGTGTTGGGTGGTAAATATATTGTCATATAATTGTTGAAAACCACTGCGGGGACGATCATGTAGATGTCTTCCGACTGTGATTGTTATATGTATGTTTAATAGTAATAATAGCATGACAGAAAAAGATGGGTAATATATATCCAGAAGAAGCTTGAAGGGGTGATAATAAGGGTGCTGAAATGTTTGTCCACATGTATGTCATGTATCGCTGAATATAGATAGAAGTGGATGTGGAAGCCGATATACCAAGTAAGAAACCATAATTATTCCCTGACTTCTCTACTTGGTCAGATCTCCTTCTAACCTGCCAGGCTGAATACTTCAAACACCGTAGCAGCTTCTTTTAGTCTGCAGTTATTGTTCAACTAGAAATAAAACCTAAACCAAACAAAACAAAGAAACAAACCTGCCTGAACCTATTCACTGTCATCATCTCCGTCTTGTCAGCAATTACAGTCTATGACATGTCAGTCGAGACTTCCAACAGCTGCTGGGAAGTCTGACACAGAAAGCTTCTGCCAGAGCGTTGAGCCTTGAGGATCTGGCATAAAGACCAAAACATCAACATTTCCTTTCATTACAGTAAAGGGGTGAGATGTAGTGAGAGTTTCTAAGTGTTCATATGAAATCCAGGTTATGTCTCTGTGAAAGCTTAAGTGACTCAAGAATTATCTTTAATATCCAAATTGTGCTCCATGTTTGTAGTATAATGTGCCCTGAGGTGCAATATAACAAGCTTGTCTGATAGAGATGTTTCTTCTCTTGAGGAGACACTATTCATGAGCACACATCTTTCTTAACAGTTCTGTTGAGGTTGTCCGGCTAATATGGTACAAACATCCCATAAACCCACAACTTCATTATTTAAGCAGCCTGTAGAACTAGAAGTAAAGCTGTTTTCCATCCATCCATTCATTATCTGCACTGCTTATTCCAATGAAGGTTGTGGGTAAAACTGGAGCAATTATTGGGCAAGAGCCAGGGTACACCCTGGACAGGTCACCAGTCCATTGGAGAGACAAACAACCAGTCACACACACTCCTAAGGACCAGTCAAGGACAGTGGGAAGTAGCTGGAGAGAATCCACAGTAACATGGGGAGAACATGCAAACCCCACACAGAAAGGCCACTGACCGAACATAATTAATGTTCATGCCATTCCAGTTAGTGGTATTTCCAGTTGGCATGCTCTCTGTTGCTTTAGACATTTGCAAAGACTAGGTATAGGAATTTAGATCTGAGAAGCAACTCAGTAGAGATGTAGCTTCCCCAGTTTACTCTAGTTTATCTTCCTGTCACATGAGGTTTCTGATTCTGGTTGCAACACCTGTTTTGTGTTGAATGCTCCCTAGCTTTCTTAGCTCCTTGGCAAATCATTCATAATTCACTGACAGCTTCCACCTCTCAGAGAATTTGTCTTGTGTTTACTACAGTTTTGCTAGTTTTGAGTTGACGTTCTGTTATTCATGCATTTGCTGCAACTTTTATTTATTTGCACTAAAATAATAATGCGACTTTGATTTCTTCTAACCTAAAGTATATTCTGCTCCACCCCATCATCCTTGATGCAAACAGAGATGTGTATCTTCACTGGTGATCTGGTTGTGGATTGATGTACATCAGCATTAAGTAAAGTCAGTAAGACGTGGTTACACTGGTTCTTTGTGGCCTTGCAGATCTTTTCTCTCCTTTTGGTGTCATGACATGGGAGAGTAAAAAGTATAAAGAATTTTCTCAGATTACCTGCTGACTCTGTAAAATAGATTGATTCTGTCCAAACTCTGTTTTCTTAATACCCTCTTCTAAGCTAATGTGCAACAACATGCGTTCTGAAATCGTAAGGTCCTTAGCACATCCTCACCTTCCTCCTACGCTGTAGAGAATAATGAAATAATGAATAGAAATGCTTCAAATGTTATAGTGAGCAAAATAAAATTGACATTATGACTGTGGGATAAATAAGTATTTGTTTTGTAACACTTCTGTGAGTTAACGAGTTAATTAGACAGGGTTCTGATCATCATTTGACTCCCCAGGAGCAACCATTTGAATTTAGCAATATGCAGGTATTTTATGCTAAAAATAATTTCATTGATACTTTAAAGAAGGAACTGATTTTCGCAAATGGATTGTTGATACTGACCAGGTGCTCTGATGTTATTACGCTAGCTTTACCCTTTGGCCCAGATTTTACAGACTTCATGACATCCACAATCCCATGGGACTCAAAGTTCCTCGTGTAAGCTTGTGGCCTCCAGACGACAAGCACAGGAAGTGAAAATACAAACTTTATGTCACCATCTTGAGTCCTAATTTACCGCTTTGTATGGAGACTGTGATTGTTTACTGTTGTATCACATACAAAATCTTTCACAGCTTCCTGCAGATATGCTGGCTTGTGCATGAAAGGACAGGATGTTGTCGGTTGCAGCACTAAAACAAGGTTTTGCTACAATTTGGCTAGAAGGAATGGCGGGAGGAGCAGAGAGGAAGGCAGCAGTGGAGCCTGTGTAGATTTGAAGACAAACATGGGGTTAGAGGGGAGAAATCTGGCTCAGTCCGCGTGTTTCCAGTGAAATGCTTTCTTGAAACTAACGTCTTACCAGTGTAAATATCCACATGATGCCAGAGAATCACTCACACTGACATGCACATGCACATCCGCATCCACATTTTGATACATTTTTAATGGCTTCCATCTGGCCAAATAATAAAGTTCTAAAAGCCAACTATGACTTCATTTCAACCAATTACTGAAACAACTTTTTAAAAGGTGACTTCTTCCTACTGTGATGGACTGGCGGCTTGTCCAGGGTGTACTACGCCTCTCACCCAATGATTGCTGGGATAGGTTCCAGCTATCCGCGACCCTGAACTGGAATATGTGGTACAGATAATACAAATAATGTCCTCTCAGAAAATTCATCTCATTTTCTCTCCCTATGCTACATAGTCCTTTTTCCCTTTATGCTTCTTACACACCCTCACACCTCCCCCTCTCTTCAACCCAGTCTCCTCTACTCCTCCTCTTACAAAAATCACACCATCTTCAGTTTATCTTTTCCTTGGCTCATGCCCAAGCAGGGGGGGGCCCACACCCCTTCTTCAGAGCTCTCCATACACATTACTGAAACACTGTAACTCCTGTCCTACTACATAGTTCAGTGGCCCTCAGTAACCCTGATGTGCACTTGAGTAAGGGGGCAGCAGATACTGTGTGAGATGAGCAGGGTGGAGTATATGTATTGCCATGGTAGTTTCTCTTTCTGTTCAACTTCCAAGAAAACCGAAGATCTGCTGACACAGATCGAATCCAGCAAAGAATCTCTTTTTGTGCTTGTTTCCATCATCTGCGGCAGGTCTGGAAAAGCTGTGCGGTTACATGTGGACAACTCCAGACTTTAAATGTGCAGGTTTTTTTTTATCCTAAACCCTGAGTAACACCCACTAAAAAGCAGAATATAGAGAAACAGACTTAAAATGCTTAAAAACAGTCTTACCCATGTCATCCTCATGGTAGATTATAGAGTGTTGATCTAAATGGCTGCTGGTGTATCTGTGGATGGGCTCAATGTGGTAAGTGCCATTGTTGGTGCGTATGGTTCCCTCAAACTGACCCTGAAGCACAGAGCCATGGCATGCTGAACCATTTTCACCTGTAAGGGAAGGTAAGATACATCAGGAATATATATATATATATATAATGAAGGTCAACACGCCAACATCATACACACCGTCCAGCGTTCCTGAATAAATATGTGTGAGGTCAAGAGACATGGGACCATTTCCATCAGCCACAGTGAATCCTTTGGAAAATGCTGCCGTATCTTGTCTCAGAAGCAGGTGGAAAGTTCTGAAGAAAACAAAAACACAAACATTTGGCAGATGTGGTTAAAACTTTGGAGTGTTGTGTAAGTATACAGCTCTATCATCGGTTGGGAAATATGGACTGATAACTAATGGTCTACATGTGTTAGTGATTCACATTTAAAAGAAATTGCTCAACAGTACATAACAGAACCATCTGTCCAAATCTGATAAACGTGAAGTTACCTATGAAAAGCAGTAAAATCCAAATTCAGGGTCTGGTCCTGAGGTTGTGTTGCTCTTCTGACTCTTAAGTGCTTCCTGTGAAGATCTTCCCTGTTGTATGACAGAACCTCATAGTGCCTTATATATGGACTGATTCCACTTAGAGCAGCTGGTTGAAAGAGAGATGTTCCAGTTAGAAGACACATTTGACAATTCATAATAGAGTTTCATCTAGTTATAAATGTATCTACACAGACATTATGTCAGTAGTTCCATAATGGTGTTACTGTTACCTAGCAGGGAAGGCCCAGGTACCTACATAGAGATGATCATTTTAAACTTTGTTGTCTTTATAATTCCATGCATCTTTTATTTTGTTACAGTTAAGTCAGTTCATTCACTAGTAAGCGGTGCTGACTTCGGAGTTCACTTCCGCATTTTAGAACCGCTTGGTTGACGTAAAGCACCACTATAAAGTTGTTTACAATCTCCTATAAACACCAGAAAAGTTGAAGATTAAAACCACAATATTTTTTGCTATTCTCAACTTTCTTCTGCGTCTTCTTTGAGTACGTTTCATCTCATGGTCTTACCAACATGAAACAAGCTAACTATACAACTCAACACTGCCCCCGGGATTTCCAGTTGTATGGCACTAAATTCTGCATAAAGATAACTAAGCCCCTTGAAATTGATCCAAATTACCATATTGTGGGTCAAATATAAAGAGGAAGATTTGAATCCTGACCAGGAACTTTAAGTTTGGCTTTTGTGTTTGTTCTCTGTGCATGTGCAGTTCCCTCTAGGTACCCTTACAGCTACAACAAGTACGGCCTAACAAGGCTAATTTGGCATTAATATTGTATTCATCCTGGCTCTTTTCTGAGCTCTAACCAGCCAGGAAAAGTCAGGCCGATAATGACATTGCTCCATCACTTTCTCTCTTTCTTAGGCATGTTTCCTGTCCAGCAGACCTGATTTAAATCAAATGGATTATTTATTAAGGCTCGGTCAAAGCTTATTAAGGTCTCCACAGTGATTCATTCACTAAAATTTGGTGTGTTGGAACAGGGAGACATGGGAAACTTTAAGGATGATGAGAACTAGAAGGAGAGATTATAATTCTCAAGCTTTAGCTTTTCTTTATGGGTTTCCTGTTAAATCTAGATCAAGATGATTTGTATATCAAAGGTTTCATAGTTCCATATATTCCAAACAGCACACTTTAGACACAGAATTTACTTATGGTTCATGGAGTATGTGAGAGAACAATGGGAGACAGTTTTTGGCCATTAAGCCCATCGATTATGGAGCTGGGTCTCTGTTGGGGAATAGGAGGTAAACACCCATTTTTCCTTTAAAGTTAAACCTAAAACATGCCTTTTTCATAAACGTTTTAGTTAGAAGTGGTTAGTAAACCTCAGTGATGCAACTATAGTTTTATAATGGGTTGCACTATGATGCACTGACTAGCCCCTTCCCTCTAACCCTTTCCTTTTTATCACTCTGCTCTTTATTTTCCATGTATAAACCTATGACAATATTTGCATCATGAACTTGTATTTCTTCTCTTATCCTTCAACATGTCTCCTGGTTAAAACTTGTAGTGCCTTTTGCTTTCTCTTTGCTGTCCTTTCCATCCAAACTATGTGAAGCATTTGCCCACCCTCAATAACCTGTATTGAATCAAAGTCAAGATTAAATAGAACCTGTTAAGATATTTTTTCTATGTAGTGGCTTATATGAACACTAACTGGAACAAAATGGCTGAATTTATTTGAATTTATTTCACTATATTGTGTCCCAAGATGACATTATGGTGAATTTGTTAGAAGAAAAATAAAGCTGAATTGAACAAAATCTAAAAAAAAATTTTATTTGAATGACTGTGGTATATGAATCACAGAAGTCACTGAATTTTTCATCTTTGCCCTTTGTGTCTGCTTTCATGTAGATAGAAGACTTCAAAAATATGACGTGATCAAATTTATTTGAGATGATTTCTCAAAACAAAACCAAAACGTTTTTATTTTGATATACTCTGAAGATTGAAGCATCAAAGTTAATAATTAATGAGACAACCTATTTTTTTTTTTTTTGTAGATGAGCCTGCAAAGTATGTTGTAAGAATCAGTCAATTATTACATTTTTTGACTGGTTCATGCCGTCCACAAACAAACAATATATGTTGCCAGAGATGGAAAGCGAGATGTTCCAGTCATTCATATTTACCAACATTCCTGACAATAATCCTTTATCTGCTCTAAAGATCTTGACCATTAAGAGGATGTTGTCAATAAAAAAATCCCGATCAGGGTTAAAGGTGTAAATGACCACTTTCAAAAAATGCCTTTCATATTATTTGTTAAAATTAGACTTGAGTCCCTCATTTAGCATTAACTGGTGCTAAATCCACAGTAATGTGTTCAGCTTCCCCAAGTTGAACTCAAAGTAACACAAACTTACTTAGTAATTGCTAAATACTGGAATATCGATATTTTATCTTTCTGATGTTTGCTGAACACACGTTTGCTCCCAATGCGAAAAACAAACCAAACACAGAGATTTTATCTTCTTGACATCACTAAAGCAAACGATACCTAAAACGAATCTGCCACTGACTGCAGACTGAAAACTGGAGAAATGACAAGTGTTTTAACGCAAATCTCACTTCACTGATCCCTGAAAAAGGTAAGAGCACCTATTGAGTCACAGTTTAACAGGAAAAATACTAGTCTGCATTGTTGCCAGCGTTTGCATGCAGGCTCCTTTGTAACATTCCTCAGAGGACAGTTTGAGACGTGTCTGGACCAGAAGAGGCCAGACAGTAACGAGTCGCCAAAATCTGCTTCCTCACACACACAAAGGCAGATGGACAGGCAAACACACACCTACCAAACATCACAGATCTATCACTCGGCACACAAACACTAATGTGTTCACTCCACCTCCACTCTACCTGTAATCCATTCATGGCTGCTGACCAACAGCAGCATCAGCCAGCAGTGTTGCACCACCATGGTCTTACTGGCTAGCTTTTATCCTCTTTCCCTTTTGCCTTTTTCCCCCTCTCTTCCACGGTTTGAGTCTTGCTTTGTGTGTCATCCCTCTTCTCTTAACTCATCTGTTCCGCAGTCTTGTACCTGCGGTCTTGTCATAGTGGAATGTGCTCATGCCAGAACTCAGCTGAAAACGGGGAACACTCACACCTTGGAGAGGCATATTCAGACTTGTTTGTTTGTGTGCTGCAAAGTTCCAACTTGTCAATCAAAGTTTGAGGTTTATTCATTAAAATGGTTGGATTGGGATCATGAAGCATAGAAACAAATGATGTGATTTAAACTAATCTTTGAGTATAAAATTCTTTCATGTATTTTTTTGTTTTAACTTGTTAAAAAGAAGCTCGTCCTTTATCTTTTAGATACAAGGGTTATATTTCAGACAAGACTGTTGCTGTTTCTAAGAGCGTTGCTGGTTGTTTTGTCACACTCTGTTGGCATTTAGCTAAATGCTACTTTTAACGTGCACATATTTGATAGCTGAAAGGTTCTGTTTGCTTATCATAATAACATTAAATATGTTAACACTTAATAAATAATTCAAGAAGAATTTGTGCTGTCTAAAATATAATATGAAAATCTGAAGCGAATCTGAGTTTAAGAATAATGTCCGAATACTTCACTGAAAAATTACCAATATTTTAAAGCATTAAACAAATTATGATAATAAATGTGAAGAGAGTAAATATTGCAATATTATTTGGGTTCTACAGTGCAAAAGAGTACTTGCATTTATATAAATGTCAAGTGTTAAAACAGTTGAAATGTGATTAATTATTTGTATTCCCATAGAAGAAAATGCCTCCACTTAATCTGATGAAGAACTCTGAGTGGTTGAGAGATTTTTTGTCATGTTTCTAAATAACAAAAGGAAGCAATTGTGGTTATGAATCAAACTGTGTGAAAGGTATTTAATGGCTTTAAAAAAAAAGAGAGAGATAAAAAGCACGACTGTTTCAGAGGATTAGGGAACCAAAACATATGAAGAGGAACTGTAACAGAGGATGAAGTTACTTAAAACAGAGGTTTCACTGCTTAAAATAAAACCCACCTCATTTACGCCTGTTGGAATAAATAGCAGGAAGCTTGCAACAGTTTCCTGAACAGGAAATTACTCATGTATTACCTTATGCACACATTTTTTGTTGTTTTTTTCTAGGTTTTATACATCAGTTTTCAGAATAAATTTGTAGCAGCTGTGAAAATGAGTCTGAATTGCATACAGTACGTATTTACTGCTTATGTGTGCATAGTTTATTTTACTTTACTGAAGATAATGATGTTTCAGAAGGCCGAGCATCAGCACATAGTTGTTGTTGTTCAAGGTTTACTCATGTTCCTATAAATGCTCCTGATGATTCTTTGCTTTGTTTCTTTACAGGTGTCGTAGAACGCTGCAAGTGTCACAACTGTATTTTTTATTTATACCGTTCTGTTTTTCCTCTCTCCTATTCCTCCTTTCTTCTTTTCATGCTGTAGCACTGTCTTTTCCCCCTGCCAGATCCAGGATTGCAATATAATTCAACAATTAGATAATCTAACAATAACAACGAGTAATAGTTATGTATCAAAGGGGACTTTATAAAAACCAAGTTTATTTTTCATTCCGAATCACTTTTTCGGCACGACACAGCAGTCAGACATAGTTTACCTGCCATCATGCCAAACAGGATGAATGAAGGAGAAAAAGAAGAAGCTCTGACATAAGTTGGATCAGCAAAAAGTCATCAAGCAAGTACAAAATCTACAAAATACATACTGTTTGTAGAACCTTCTCAGATAAAAAAATACAACTTTGTTAAGATATGATGACCTAATGGATTCTTAGATATTTGTTTTACAAGTAAAGCAGTAGTTTGTTATTTAGATTACCATTTTTGTCATTAGCTACTTACAAGTAAGGAAGCATTCCAGTTTCAGTGCAGTAAGAAAGCTCGGTTTATGATGAAGCACTGAATTTAAATCTATTTAAATAACACGATCCATATAGACACAGAAGCACAAAAGAGTTGAGTTTGGAAATGTCACTGTGTTGGAGGTATTAGGAAGAGAGGCAGTTTCTGAAGGGAAATACAGCAGATACTCTTGTGCTTCGGGACTGTAGTCGCAAATGAGATTCACACACACACACACACCTGCTGGTCACTCTTTAGCTATGTGTTACTGATGTTACATGCATTCGATTTAATTTGATTCTAGCAGTCCTGCAGTGAAGCTCAATATGTTATAGAGAGATATATGTGCCTAGTTTAAGAAACTAGACGTATTCTGGTATTATGTGTAGATGGCCTCAGTCTACAAGCAGGAAGACATGCCAAAAGAACGTTTAAGCTGTCAAAGGGAGAGATAAGCATGTCTAATGCTGGGTCAAAGGGTGCAAAGAGACATGAGACAGATGCAGCATGGTCAGAGTAGGACAGATGGTCATCAATCATGGCACCCAAGTTTCTTGCAGCTTTTGCAGAAGCGTTATTTAGAGTTGATTTAATGTTTAATATTGAGTTTGATGGATTGATTAGGTAAGTAACTTTCTCTGTTCTGTCAAACTAACCTGAGTGCCTTCAACCATACTTCAGCTTGACAGACAACAATTGACATTTGTTCTTAAAGGAGCTATTTTATAACCATGTTCTCACTTTTTAATCTTTTAAAGGTTTTGAGGAACCACCAAAGACTTGACTCCCAACAAAAACGGTGACATAACATTGGCGTTTACAGCTCGTGGTGTAAAAGGGGAGGACTCATGTATCAGCTGGGTCCCATCCTGTTCAGTTATATCGGACTTATAGATGTTACATTTCAAGAGCTAAAGACAAGATCTTGGACTGAGACCCCACTACAGGCAACATACACCACTACTTACTCTAACGGGTCAATGTTTTACAGCCTGGTGAAGAGCTTAACCTCCCCCAACCTTTAATCACTCACTGGCAGCTGCCCCCAAAAATCTGCTGCTTCACTCTGATTGGCTGAGAGGGAATCACCCGGACTCCATTCCATGACATCATACACTCAGAAACACCCACAGCTACACACAACTACAGACTCACACAGCCCCCACACACATGGACACACACATTCATGCACTTTTAATGAATAACTTCTTTTTCGTCTTTCTTTTCACAGCTGAAATTTTAATAGAATAAATATAATTTAATATCGGGAGTCTCTGGTTGTAACTCGGTTGCACCAGCATGCAATTACTCAACTTTTAATCACCCCAGTTTATCAAGTTTGATTGTCTTAAGCACATAAAAGGAAGATACTTAATAAAAAATGGCAGATGTAGACTGCACACCTGCAGCTTTTATGGAAGAGAGTAGAAGCTTCTCCTTTAGTAACCTTTCATGTGCAGAGGTTACTGCAGGACGTTGACACCTGACAAAAGGGTTACTGACAAAAAAGACTCTAATCTAGCTCATTTTAAAGAGTTATGGGATCAAGAGGCCTTCAGATCTAACTTCTCCTTTCAGCTTGGTACAATAATGGCGAACTCAATCTCAGACAGCATAGAGAAATGTATTTCCAGACACATGTTCTTTCTCTGATCGAGGCAGTTTAGGTAACGTGCACGTATAGATTTTCTGCTTTGTGCTCAAGCATGATGTCCGTTTCTCCCATTGGCTTGCAGAATGTGAAAATCTCATGAGGTTTTCACTTCTAACTGCTTGAGTGAAATATTTTCATGGGGTTTTCTGGTTGCTTTTGAGCCTAATTCAAACCAACACCACACATGACATCCAATCTGACCCTACAAATGTCTGGTATTTAGAGCCAGACAAAAAGATCATGGGATAATGAGTGCAACAGCAAGGTCTTAGCTGTTTTTTTTTCTTCTTTGAGGGTTCATAGGCTATGGGAATTATCAAATCACATCATTCTGCTGACACAGGCTAGTGTTAACCCCATCACAGACATGACCCACTTCACAAAAGGTCACGCTATTCCCTTTCTTTACACAATATTCACTTTGTCATGATAATAATGTGAACATTGTACCCGATGCACTGACATAGATCTGTCATCCATCTCTGTCTGTGCATCGTCTGAGGTCTTTCTTTGACTCTGACAGTTGTAAGTGTGATGTTTTTCACTCCAAAGGCTTTGTGGTTTTACATCATGATCACAGGTTTTAACTAAGTACATGGCGGTATCCGGGCCCCTCTACATGTCCAGTATGAATCCTCACTGTAGCTTCTGAAGGGGTTAAAACATTTCTTTATGCAAACTAATGTTGAAGTTGTTAAAGGAAAATGTTTTTAAACATTTTTCAAAAGTTTAATTTTTATTCTTCTATTTTTAAGTTCTTGTTTCTGAAATGATCAAAGAAACTGGATGTAATTGACTTAAATATTGGCAAAAACTCAATAAGTACAATCTGCAATGCAATGCTTCCCCCTACAGGCAACTCTGATAAACACAATATAAAGACGTTATAACTGCATGTACACTTATTTGCTCTTTTCTCTGGTTTTTAGCTTCTATTGGATTTTTTTATTTCTGTGTTTAAATATTTCAATGCAAATATTAAAGCACAATGTTATCCAAAAACCCCTTTCTAAACTGTTGCATATGAATGTGTGTTGGTGATAGGTCCATGGGAGGAAGCCTCTGGAAGAGGAACAGAAAAGTAAACACAACAAAGAACAAGGATAACACCCAGAACAACAACAACCCATGAAACGGAAAGCAGACCATGTGCTGACCAAAAAGCTGTTTGGTTTTAGACGTTGTTTTTTTGCCCTCTCGGGATCCGAGGTCGTGACATCAACATCTCCCCACAACAAAAGGCCAGACAAGGTGTTCCCAACAGCAAATCTGCTTTAAACATAAACAATATTTGCCCATGAAAACTAACAAGGTGATAAAGAGCTTTTGATATGACTCTGAGGTAAGAACTAAAACATCCAATAACTCTGACGCCCTTCAAGAAAATCTGCATGTTCCTGCTTAAAATATGCTCTTTACAATGTTCACAGGGTCACAGGGGGATCACACTCCTCAGCTTCCCTGGAACAGTCCATTCAGGGGTCCGTGAGAGGAGGGTCCACCGGATAGTCGAACCTCAGATTGAGGAGGAGCAGTCGTGATCTCCAGCTCTCGCTCGAGCGATTCGAAAGCTGAATGTGAAGCGGCTGGGATGAGAATCAGTACCTCTAAATCTGAGACCATGGTCTCAGCCGGAAAAGGCTGGAGTTCCCTCTCCAGGTCAGGAATGAGGTCCTGCCCCAAGTGGAGGAGTTCAAGTATCTTGGAGACTTGTTCAAAAATGAGGGAAGGATGAAGCATGAGATCGACAGGTGGATCGACAGGTGGACAGGTGCAGCATCTGCAGTATTGCGAACGTTGCGTCGGTGTGTCATGGTGCAGAAGGAGCTGAGCCAGAGGGCAAAGCTCTCAATTTACCGGTTGATCTTTGCTCCTACCCTCACCTATGGTCGTGAGCTATAGATAGTGACCGGAAAAACAAGATTGTGAGTACAGGCGGCCAAAATGGGTTTCCTGCACAAGATGGCCCGGCTCTCACTTAGAGATATGGTGACAAGCTCGGTCAGCTAGGAGGAGCCAGATGAGGTGGCTCGGGCATCTGGTTAGGATGCCTCCTGGACGCCTCCCTGGTGAGGTGTTCCGGGCACATCCCTGCGGGAGGAGGCCCCAGGGGAGACCCGAGACATGCTGGAGAGATTATATCTCCCGGCGGGGCTGGGAACGCCCCAGGGACCCCCCTCAATGAGCTGGCAGATGTGGCTGGGGAGCTGTGAAGACTGGGCTTCCGTCCTTAGGCTGCTGCCTCCGCAACCCAACCCCAGATAAGCGGCAGAAAATGTATTGATGAAAATGAAAAAGGTTCACTCCTTGAGGAATTTGTGTTTCTTAAAAAAAAATAAAATAATAAACATACTATTTATGTATGTGACAAGAACTTTCAAAAGGTGAACATCTGTTCCTTTTCTGTATGGTACATCTGCAGCACATGACGCTTAATATTTGTGCTCACAGACTGACAGCAGATTGTCCTGTGACTGATATGAAAAAATGATGTCTTCTCTGAGACACTCAGTATGTCATCTTTGTGCTAAAATTGTACATTTTAACATCTTTAAGTGAATTCAACAATTGCAGCAGCAGAGAATTGCATTTACAGCCAAACGTAAGTCATGCTGAACATATTTTATATCTATTTGATAGGAAAGTGCTTAGCAAAAAATTGATCACTGATGTTTATTGAATAATTGCCTTTAAATAACACTCTAATTCATATCAGCATGTGAATGTTCAAACGGTCAAAGACAGATAGCCTTTGAGCTTGTTTCTATTGCTCAAGACGGAAATTAATTAAACAGAGCATTTATTTGAGTAATTTACTATTATTTTAGAGGGCAATAATGATAAAAACACACTTTACTCAATCAAAAAAGGCAGTCCGTGCTATACGTAACCCTGGTAATCTCGATCATACAAACGCACTGCTTTTAAAATCCAAGAACCTGGTTAGTTATCACACAGCACATATTATGTGTAAAGCCTGCAGGAAGTTATTACTATTCCATGTACTAAATTTTGTCAGTCAGAGGGATGGAGGTTATAACTTTCGAGGGAAGACACTACTCAAAATGGTGTAAAGCCCCAGGAACAGTTTTCGCGTCTGTTTGTGGAGTTCAACTACAGTTAAACAGTTGAACTTGAGTTGTGGGAAGAAGACAGGGGGTCTCCAAATATCCAAGTATTGAAATCAATATATAATCAATATATATAAAGGATGATATTTTGACTGTTATAAACCTTTTTTATTTGTTTATTTTATATTGTGTTCAAATCACATGTGTTGGAGTAAATATCTAATATGTGTAGAAAATCACTAAAAAGAGGAATAAATGACCAATTTCTTTTTTGAAAACGTTAAAAACAAACATCACATTATCAAAAAGAACAGTAAAAAATCTTGACAAAACAAAACAAAAGCAAAAAAAACAAACAAAAAAAAAGCACTGTAAGATGTAATGAAGATATTTTATTATTAGGACACTTAACGTCTGAAGAAGTGAAAACTAAACTAAAGGAAGGCTCACATATGCTCTCAAATAATAATGAAAAAATCAACTTACAAACTAATATAACTTGTGATGGAGAAATGTTTCTGAATATACAGACTCCAAAAAGCTTTGCTGGAAAACATTTTCCATTTTGTAATTTGGAAAAAATGACAAATGAAAACTGCTCAAGTTATACTTGACAGTTATTAGTTGGTTTTATCAGGTAGTTAAAATCCAATTAAATGTGGTGAGTTTATTGTTAGATCAACATATAACAACCACTCTCTAGATGTTTTTTTGCATCTATGCGGCCTTAGAAAATGGATTTGTCCCAAAGTGACAGGAATCAGAACATTTTCTGTCTTAAAAACTGTGACATTGTGCGAGGACAGAAGAGGGAGCCACTCACACACCTTTATGATCATAGTGGGAGTGAAAAGCAGAAAGGAAAGATATTGCACACAAACAGAAAGGAGGAATGTTTCCTTTCAGGGACAGACGGAGAATGGGTGTGACTCAGCTAAAGTAGAAACTCATAGTGCTTCTCATTCTCCTTTCCAACTATTAGAATACTTGCAAAAAATAATGTCTGGGCTCCTTTGGGGACACAAAGAAGCGACTACACACTTATTACAGCAATATGAGCTGTTCTCATTTCATCACTAATTTAATTAATTCTTAAATGAAGCATAAGTTAAACATTTTGCCAGAAATGATCAGTGGTGAAAACAAGACTGAGTGACACTAAGATATGAAGGATCATCCAAAGATGTTGCTTCTCTGTGGGTGTGTGTGGAGAGGCCAGACCCAAAGCGGGAAAGCTTACAGACCAAGCTGGGTGGAGTTAAGCCTACATTGCTGCTGGCCAGGAAGAGCCCACCAACAGCAGTCATAAACCGAGTTCAGGCGAGGCCGAAGACGAAGCCTGGACATGGTCTGCATGTTTCAGGGAATACTTTCACACAAGCAGCCAGAGGAGATTGAAGTGGAGGGGGTTGAGCCGAGACACATTGGAAAAATGAAGGGATGCCACAGTTTTTTGGATGACCTGCTGACAGTAGAGTTCATGCAGTAAAGTTTGCTGTGTGGATAAAGAGCTTGACTCAGAAAACAAATGTGTGGCAGCTGCTATTAGATCCAGTCAATGTGAGATTTTGCTGCAGTGTTAAGCAGTAATGATTTTCTCACAGTCAGTTTGTGCTCTCCACACATGGTTGTCTCCTTTCTGCTTTTCCTTCTAATCCAGGAAGGGTGTTAATCAGACTTACAATGACCTTTGACCTTGTATGATAATGACTGCAGTGGCAGCACTTCAGGCACTTAACAGGGCAGCTATCAACGGAAAGGCTGCCAGCTGACATCATACAGGCTCTTAAGTGTGCACCAAGATAACCTATGAAATGCAGCTTTGTTTGAATAGCAACAGCTTTATATTTGGATTGTTCACCTTTTAGAAATCTATTAGGTCAGCTGTGCACACGTATGAGGTGTGGCAAGGAAGTTTTTATGAGCACATTATATGAAATGCATACAGAGTGCTCTACAGTTGCTCTAATCTAAAGCATAAAACAAATGGATGCCATGCATAATAACTGCTATCAAAAAGGTGATTGCTGTGGCAAACCAACAAAGATTTATTATATACCAACTCTGTGGTTCCCAAGCTTTACAGCCAATTACGGCTAATTGTTTTGGTTTTTTAAGCCTGCATCTTTACTAATTCACTTCACTCTCACCACTCTCATCAACCTCCTTTCCAGCGGCAGCAGATGGCTATTTTCAGCTATCCAGCACCAATCCTGGCAGACAAATTTAGCAGCTGGAGAACACAGCAGAGCATTCAGAGCTCTACATTTCTTTCAGGAGGTGTTTTAGTGGAGACCATGAGACCCGAAAGGCTTGAAAAGACACTGAATATTGGTGTTTAATACAAAAGCCGGTTGCAAGTTCTCTAAGTGGGGCGCTAAATTAATTCTTGATGCATTCAGCTTTTATGCAGTAAAATTTCAAAAGTGATATGTTAGTATTTTTTTCTCAAATCATCTGTTTTTTTTTATCAATTTTTTTAATCAAATTTATCAAAATACCAGGCGAAATACAAAGTCCTCTGTAATACTGATGACAGAAAAGCTCCATGTTATACCTTCCCTCCCTGCTCCTGTCAGCCATTTGTCTCATAAATCAGTCTGATGAGAGGATAAAATTCCATTCAAATGCACATCTTTATTTACACAACCTCTGTAAACAATGTGAAAAAGGCAAATGTTGGCCAAGATAACGGAGGGCAAGACGAGGCAGCTCCAAGGCCGAGACACACACACACCAGGTTGTTGTTGATGACAAAAGCAATGAATAGAACCAGTGGAGCTAACATGTTGTCATGGTCTCAGCGGGGAGCAAGAGACAGACAATACAATGTCAAAGCTGTAACTTGTTGGTAATCAACCCCTCTGTCTTTAATGGCTATAATGGTTTGAAGCCTGGAGGACACGTCCCATGACAACTGCTGCAAACATTGGAGTTGATTAAATCTTATCCATGTCTACATTCTTGTTAAAACTAAAATGAAAATCGTCCACATGATAGATTGTATTGTATGCTTTTCTACGTAAAAAAAAGAAGCAAAAGCTGTTACACAAACTTCAGTCAGATGTCTTTCATTCCACCATCCATGTGTTTCACAAGCTAAATAAAACCTCCAAACCTGTCAATCTTCAACAGAAAGCAAGCTTGCAGAGAAAAAATAGCTATTCTGTGTATTTTTTATTACAGAGTTTGAACACTTACATGCTTGAGCCACATATATGATTCTCTTAATCCTTAAAATTAATTGCTCCTCCAAATGCTAAAGTACTTGATTTTGCAGTTAGTGGGGGGTGTAACCAGATTAAGTTGGAATCACAGTTAAAATCCCTGATTTGTCTTCCTGGTTTCATCGTTTATAAAGTGGCAACTAAGCATTGTGGTTTCATTATAACTGTTATACAGTATTCAAGGTACACTAAGGATTTATCAAAGTCTGAAGAAAGATCATGTTTTAAAGCCAACTATACTCATTAGAAAGTGTCTCTAATGGACACAGTGGAAGGGAATCAGTCTGAGCCATTCATTCACCAAATGAACCAAATGGACTCTTCTGCGGAACGAATACTGAACCAAAACCAATTGTCTTTTTTAATATTTGTGGACTCAAACATAAATACATTGAGGAAAACACACTATTTCAACTTGTTCTTCGCTGCTTCTTTCAGCTTGTTTAAGCTTAAAATGAGAGTTTAAAATAAAAGAACAATAAAAATAAATAGAAGCAGAATACTTGATATCCAAAAGGGAAAGTATGATGTTTAAACAGACTGAATTTACAAAGCTGCACTGCAACAAAAATATGGAAAAGTCGCTATGTTTAGGATTTTTTTTAAGGGGTTGTATTAAAGCATACTATAGTTTGATATTTTGGTACACCGGCTTCCTTCCACTGTCCAAAAACATGCATGTTAGGTTTATTGGTCATTTGAAATTGTCCGTAGGTGTGCATGTGTATATGGCTGGTTGTCTCTCTGTGATGGAATGGCAAACTGTCCAGGGTGTACCCTGCCTCTGTCCCGATGACTGCTGGGATAGACTGCAGCTATCCGCGACCCTAAATTGGATGAAGTGGTTGATAAATGGATGGATATTTTGATGCAAGCTATTTTAATTTTGTCATGGTTGTGTGCATCATGTTGTTCCATTTACAGATTGCAGTAACAGTGGGGAGTTTCAGACTCCTGGTGCCCGCATTCACATTTACAATTATTACCAAAACCCTCAATAGCCATCACTAACACTCAGAGCTCGAGAAATTCTCTTGACAATGCACAACTATTTCCCATGATGCCGTGGTTTGTGGATGCATCTCTTGTTTACAATAGATTTAAACTGCAGATAATTTTCCCATGTGGAAGAAGTGCATGGGGCCCATTCCCACACTGCCCTTAATGTGACTCAGACAACAGTCAGCATGAATGTTTCTCATCACTGTGTGAAGCATAAACTCTGCCTGCCATAAAGATGCAGTCAGAACCAAAACTAATGTGTGCTTTCAGTTATAAATGTGCTGATAGTGAAATTTTATGAAAATGCAAATTACCCAAGCACACTGTAAGAAACAGGCCACAAAAAGAGACTCATTGGAGAAGTTCCTTCTCCTAAGTTTAGTCTTGATTTAAATATCTATGTTATATGTGTACGAATTTTGTTCAGTTAACTTCTCCTAAAATGTTTCCAAACTTGCAGGCTTTTGCTGTAGCTGTGAATGTGACTATATCTTCACTCTATTCCCCAGTGAGAAGAGTTTTAGGGAGTTTTTTTTACCTTAAAAGGCCATGTGAAGTGGAGCTCTGGCTTCCTGTGGGAGGGTTTTCCTTTCTCATATTCTGCAGCTGGAAGCCCAACCCATCCTCATCCTCACTCGCCCTGCCTGTTTCAGTCACTCCCACCTACACACATGCACATACACACACACATACCTACACGCCCTCTTCTTTACACTCCCCACAAAGTGTTGAAATCCAGCTACAGTCAGATGTGTGTGACTCTTTTTTTTGGCTGCATATGTAACAAGAGGTGAAAATACAGTCACACAGGACAACTCACTAGCAAGAACCACGCAGAGAAGAGACAGCTATAGAGAAAAGGAAGTGAAAAAAAAACGTTGTCAAGGGTTTAAGAATGGGAGGAGACAGGAAATGAATGAAAAGCAGTACAAACAGGGAAGAAGCGTGGAGCAATGATAATGAATGCAACATTACGGAGCTTCAGATGATTTAGACTTCCCATCAACCCTCCCTTCCTCCGCCTAAATAGTCAGCTTGTCAGTCTGTCTGTCAGTCAGTCAGATAGTAAATGACTCAAAGGGATATTATCCTTATATGGTCTGCACTCAAGACTACAGTCCAGAGATACAGCAGCTGGTGTGTCATCACTATGAAATCATTACTCTCACATGCTGTACCCTGTCTGGCTGTCTTCCCTTTCATTTGCATTTATGACTGCAAACCACTTAGTTTCCTTCACTGTGCATCACTTTATGTCAGCCTGTTTCACTTTACTGCAGTTCTACTACAATGTTTTATTTGTTTAATCATAAACATTTTATCTTCTACTGTTATCAGAAGTTTTAAACCTTGTGTTATGTAGGTGCAGTTTGTGATGATGAAGCTGGGTTGGATTTTTATGGTCAAAGTCCTTCATGTCCAAAGGTTATGCATGAAATTCATTCATTCACTTAAAATCAGATCTTTCTTTCCTTTACTTTCTTTCTTTCTTGTTTGAGTGGCTTTGACGTTAGCAGAACGATCATCTTCCACTGTGAAGATCTCTAACCCGTCCAGGTGTCAAAGTGTGCTTATTTGCATCTACACACATGTGCTTGTTGGTGTGTGATTACAGAAAAATGCTGCATATATGCTCGAGGTGCAAGATCATGTGATCATGTCAGAGCACACCCGTGTGTTTCTGTAAAAAGAAAAGATTGTTTTTTTATTCAACTGTATTCAAGTTTTTTGTGACTTGATGTGAACGATGAAGCTACTGTGTTAACTCAGCATGCATTAATTACTGACTACTGAATCCAAGTGTATCATATCATATTAATGAATTTGTGATATTTTCAAACTCAGAATTTTTATTAATTCAGTTTTTATAAACCTTTTGTGACCAAAATTGTGATTTGCAATATAAATCTATTGAGTGTATAGATAAGAGAAGAGGCACAAAATAAAAACTGTCACTGTGCTCATATCATAGTATACAATGGTCTCAAAATCAAAATGAAATGTTAAATCCAGGAGAGGAGCTCTACAAAACCAGCAATTAATTTGCAGGATTTTTTAATTTAATTTAATTTAATTTAATTTAATTTAATTTAATTTAATTTAATTTAATTTAATTTAATTTAATTTAA